>OY992878.1:54175379-54775379 GCA_963921405.1 Cepaea hortensis | reverse complement strand
AATAAAAACATTCAAAACAGTGTAGAATATGGACCACAAAGCTCTGCTATCTGATATTATAGCTAAAACATTACAATATAAATTGATTACCAAACTTAATCTCTATCAAACTAGCTAATATAAAACATTAACATCACATAATATTCAATATCATTCACCAAAATGTCTTAAGAAAAATCCAATGTCCAAACACCCACCTCAGATCTCAGTTTGCTGAGCTCTGATTGCAGATCATCAAGAGATTTACGAGCCAGTGTTAGTTCCTCCCAGGCTGCACTTGAAGATGAGGTACTTCTGGCGGCCTGAGCTCTCAAATCTTCAATCTATAATAAAGGCAATAACAGAGAATAGTTACTATATGTTTCCTTTCCTCTTGAACATTCAATCTTCAGTTTACAATAAAAGGACCAGAATAGACATCATCATCATCAAGTATTCCAGTCCTTAGGCTGGTCGAGAAGCTTCCAGATTACTCCATTCCATTCTTGAGTTCTGTGGGTTTTTTCAGAACTGGATTGTTCAGGGAAGTACTAATTTGTGTTCATTTTTAACATATTTTTATTGTTTCATTTTTGATGTCCCACTGATAAAGATTTTTGTGGACACATTTGCCTGTTTCTGTCTGGGTTTTCCCATCCGTTAAGCTTCTCAGTCATATTTTGAATTATTATTCTGGCTGCATGGTTTAGCTTGCTACGCATATTCTTTATACATTAAAAGCATTAACAAAGAAATCATTTTATTGCTAATACTTCCCTGAGTGCCGAAATATACATTCTACCATTTTCTCAACCATGTAGATAATTAAATCATCTAAGTTCATATCCTTTCCATGGATCTATGTGTCTGATAATATTCCGTCAAAAGCTCAACCAAGTTTTGACCACCAAAGTTCATCAGAAAATTACTGTTGCATCACTGATTTTCTACAAGTGAACACCAAGGTCGGACCATGTAGAATTTTCATGATGCTTCAAATATAAATGATTTACAGCTGTACATTTTGCATAACTAATGTTATCTAAAATAATATATAGTAAGTAAAGGACCCTTTTAAGTGCCTTAAGGCGTCCCAGGCATATGGTGCTAGGGTCATATTTTTATAACAACCTTCACTTCCCAAGACTGTTTCTGGTAGCCATTTTAGGCTGGGTCAACCTGGAAGTCTGGTCAATTTTAAAAATATGCCTAAATGTGAATTTGAACCCATAACCACTGGGCCTGCAGGCAAGCATCTGGTCACTACACTCCCAAAATAATGTATCACATTATTGAAAATTATTTCTGTCTTACTGACTAAAAATTTGCATTTTTTTTTTGTAATGTTCCATGTCCTTTAGAGGACGCTGCAATCAACTACAGCCTGATTTTCTAGGCAAGTGTATGTCCGGTAGTTTGCCATTGCTTTCTGAGCGAGAAGTAAACGATGAAGTCCCACTTAATGCCGATGTAGGGGTTGGACCGCCTACTTCGCCATCAGCATACCGGAAGTTAACTAAAATAAATATATAAGCAATGCCGATCTGTGTGGCAAAGGGCTTACGAACACGATTCGTAAGCCCGCTTACCTGTGTTCGAAACACAGCTACTAGATTTGGCAGCAGACCACTGGGTTTTAATGAGTCGGCAGTTCAGAAAGCAATGGCAAACTGCTGTATGTAAACTTGCCAAGACATCAACAACAGCAGTAAAATGCTGGTGTTGATAGTGATGTCCTATAAAAAGGATGTGCAAAAACAAAAAAGTATGTGTTTGTGTGGTGTGTTGTGTGTGTGTTGTGTTGTGTTTTGTGTGTGTGAGCACGCACGCGCAATGCCAAGGCATTTACTTCTAATAATTAACAATATTCTATAGGCATATACATGGCCCATAGCTTTTATTTCAGTAATTAACAATACTCTGTACGTATGTACACGACCTCTAGGCATTTACTTCTTGAAATTAATGAGTAAGGTAGTACTGTTTTCAAGTGATGGCAAAGAATATATAGTGTCACAGCAAGGTTTTCTGTGACTGACCAAAATCTGACCAGCAGAGGAGGTCACACGGGCTGGATGCAGTCACTCATTTTCTTTCCTAGGGATATCTCTGGTACTTTCATTTGTGAACCTGAGTTTACCCCAGAGCTGTAAGACTCGGAAGAAAAATACTGACATGATGAAAGACTGAGCCCCAGGCCAATGTCAACAAACCTACACACTAACTACAACATAACCACATCTTCCTTTACTTTCACAATGTAAAATATTCATCATGTACCATGCCGATAGGCGTGGGCAGCCATGCTTCACCATCTTATGTGATCACCAGCCTTGTGGATCAGCTCAGTGTTCTTGTCTCAACCATACCATGTTGCGAAGCCTCAGAGTATTTACTTCTTTGCCTTCCCCTTGTCCTCTTTCCCTCAATCTTGCCAGTTGTCGCCAAGTTCTCCAATTTCTTCTCATAACATGGCAAAAAAATTTTGACTGTCGACATTTAATTTCTCTAATCAGTTTACAATTTTCATTTGTTTCTCGTAGAACTTGGTCATTATTTTCCTGTTTGTCCATGGTATTCTTTGCATTTTCCTCAGAAACCACATTTCCACAGCCATCATTTTTTTCAGCTTGTCTGCTCATGTCCATGCTTCACATCCATAAAAATGTACAGGTTCTATCTAGCACATCAACACTCTTTTTCTCATTGCAAATGACATCTTTTTAAGGGTCAGTAATTTTCTATCTTCCAAAAGGCTACCTTCGTCATGGCGATTCTTGTTCTAATCTCTTCAAGGCATCTCCCATCTGATGTTATGACTGTTCCGAGATAATTGTACTGATTCACTTATTTAAGAAAATTCCCATTCACTTGTATATTACACTGTGAATTTAATATACAACATTTCTAAATGTTCAGAGAAGTTATGTGGATTCCTGGCTGTTGCAGGTCCTTATCTGGATGTTGCAATCACCCCCAACCCCAGGTTGATTTAATAAGCAATTTTACATTCAGTAGTTTGCCACTGCTTTCTGAAAGGGAAGCCAATGTTTAAGACCAACTGAATGAACCCCCGTTCATCAGCACATCGGAAGCTTAAGCGTGAACGTTTTAATCTTTTGGATTACTAGTTGTTTTTTTTTAACATGCAAAGGGATATAATATTTATACTAATAGTAACGCAATTAACTGTTATCAAATACTAAAAAATGCCACACTGTTTCAATACCAAGGTTCTCACCTTACTCTCGTACAAAGTTTCCAGCTCCACTTTAACAGTCTGCAGGTCGTACTCATGCTGCGCTCTAATTTCATGCAAGGCATCCTGGAGACGAGCTTCATACTCCTGCTCAATCCTGCCATCAACTTCTTCCATTTGTGTAGTGGTCCGTATGCGCGATTCTTCCAATTCCTATCAAACAAAAAACGACAGCCTTTTTAACATCTAAACAATTTACCAAACCCTAAGTGTAAAGGATTATTAATATTGAAATAACTAAACATTATAGAATCCAATCTTAGTAAAGTTAATCCTGAAACATAAATGCTGGTCTCAGGATATGCATGGTGGTACAGAACAATGTTTACATAGAACTGTGATATAGGCTGGAATTCTGGAACAAGTTGAGCATTATAGGAAAGATTAGGAAGCCCCCCCACCATTAGGAAACTCCCATGTAAAAGATACCAGATTGTTTTAGATGTGGTATGCGAGTGAATTCAGAAAGAAAGCATGAAGATATGCACTGAAGGAACTTCAAGTCAAGAGTATCTTTCCTGCTGCCATAGCTATACATTTTTGTTACCCTGTGATGAGGTTGTCTATGGGGCACAGTGACGAATGGATTCCTTGAAAGGCTAGCAAGGTGTGTACAAGGTGTGTGTAAAGCCATGTTCAATGTAAGCTCCATGTGACTGCAGTGTGCTATCGCTAGACAAACTCAACAGCATAACACCCTGACACATGATTGGTGGGGTAAACGGGTCTATGTTTCTTATTGCAAATAACTTAAAAGGTTTAAAGGCATGGGACTTTTTTTACTGACATAATGGGGAATATATATAACACAATACAATATGAGTGAGACTTGGAGTAAATAAAATTAAAATTGCTTGCAAGGCCATTAAAATGTAACTGGTGAAATGGCTGTAAACATGCAATGACTAAATCAATGAAAATGAGAAGTGGAATTGGCCGGCTTTACTAGAACACCTTTACAAGTGGCAGAATGGACATTGCGTGTAAAACCATCATCAGTTTGTTGTTTGTGTGCTGAAGAAGGCTTTGGCTGCAACATCCATTCTGTCACTTTGTGTTCTTGTAAAGCTGACCATTTCCACTTCCTGTTTTTGTTGATTTACTCAAGGTCAAATAGACTGCCCATCTGAGGATTAGTTAACTGCATATCCTTTACAGGGCATCGCAGTCAACTCCAGTATTTTTTTGGCTGCTTGTGATTTCTTGGCATGTTTACGTTCAGTAATCCGCCATTGCTTTCTGAACAACCGGCACTCATACCATTGTATGAAAACTATACACAGGGCAGTCTGCTGCCAAATCTTCCCCAGCTGTATTTCGAATGAGGTATACAGGATTACAAACTGCGCCCATAGCTCTTCGCCACAGAGCCATCTGAGGGTATGCAATAAAACAAAAATTCGCATCAATATCTGCGGTATCTACAGCAAAACATTAAATGATAATGTGAACAGAGACTAGGATTTATTGTTTTTTCAGTAAAGATTTGCTACATCTGACATGTACATAATCTTCCAGAGCTTACCTGCTCATAGACCTGGCTCCTGAAATGAAGGTCCTCTTTCAGAGTTTTCACTCTGTTTTCCAAGTCAACCCTCAGCAGAGTTTCATCTTCCAGCTGTTTCTTAGCAGCAGACAGAAGATTCTCCAGTCTGTTCAACTCATTCTTCAAATTCTACCATAGAGAAAGTAAATTATCATAAATGATTCATATTCATAAAGTTAGCCATTAGAATTTCAAGATACATTGTAATATGTTATTATATACTTCTCCAAAAGGAAATACCATCAAAATTCCTTAACATGTGACACAAAATATTCCAGGTGTTTCCAATTTGTTCATTTTGACAACAAAATAAAAGCAATATCGTTTGCAGGGATTCAATTTTTGGGCTGTAGATTGTCAAGCTAGTTACTAAAAATGTTTACATTATTCTATGTATTTGTCCCCTGCTTTTTCTAAGCAACTTTGGTTTGGTCTCAATCAGCTCTGCAGAGGTTAGTTACTTTATGACAACTCCACACAAACTGTTTTAGCGAGATGAAGTTGTTGTTTGTTTGTTCTTCCTTTGTCACACTTCTACTCTTGCAGATACAGAACACTAATTGCTTGTAGTCTTACACACTTGATATAAACACATAATGATTAACAAGGACAGAATTTGAGATGTGGTGTTATAAAAAAAAATTACGAGAATCAGCTGGGCTGAAAAACCAACAAACGAACAAGTTCTGAAAAATATAACAGAACAGAGACAACTTCGTAGAGTAATCAACTAGTGAAGTTTTCATCGCTTGGTTATACCCATTGACACAGAGACACCCACAGACATGTAGAGACACCAAAACCAATATAGATGTATGCAATACTGGAGAGAAAAAGAAAACAAGGACAACCTTTATACATGCTCAGACCTATGAATACAGGCATTCAAGGAATTAAAAATAGAGATCAGCACAAGACAACTATGATATGGAATGATCAGGAAGTTTTCATGATCAGCTCAAGGGCTAAAATACTTAATGATAATGGGACAGAATTCTGAAATACATTTCCTCACCTTCCTCACCTTCGTTGTTACAACTTGTTTGTGTGTTGTTTTTTTCTGTGTTCACTCGCTTTGAACTCAAGCTTAGTCCATGCACTTGCTACTATTCTAGTGCACGGGACTGATTTTTGTATGTGTATTAGGATTCCCTATTAACAGTGTCCCTCACCATCAGGCGAACCCACTTCAACTTCTGTGGCACTTGTATTTTATGTCCCCAAGGCAAGGATGAGAAGTCAACATTTTAGTCCAACAGACCGGTGTGGAGGTTGAACCTGCTACCCCGGCATCAACACACTGGAAGTTTAACTGCAATCGCTATTATATATTTGTCCAGTTTGTACTTAAATTTCTTTCTCCAAATGTTCAGACCAATGCAACTTCATACATACTGCATGTAAAGTGACATAATGCAACAATAGAAAATACACATTTAATTAAACCTTTGGAGTGAATCAGGTTTCATTAAATGAGTAATTTCTATTGTTTATTCCGTTATTGTCCGTCAATGACGTTATCCTTCAGGATCACTTTAGAGCACATGTAGTTAAGTTCCTTCTTCACAACAATGCCAGAAAACTCCAAAAATCATACCATGTGTACACATGACCAAAACAAAACAAAAACAATGCTGTAAATGCTGGGGCCTGATAATCCTGAGTATGATTACAAAAGTTCAGTGACTATTCCAGTATATGTGTATAGAAGAGAAAAAGGTGAGAACTCAGAAAATATTAATGTGTGCAGTAAAGTCTATGAATTTCCCCCAAAATGTCACTAAAATTGTGAAATGTAGATGAAGAGGTCAGAATTCTCATTTATACATCACTTCCTAGTTTTTATTGTTATTTACTGCTGAAGGAAGGAATATGTATACAAATTTGCATCATATTTAAACAGATATTTTGCAAATAAAACTACTGACTATTACTTTTCACAATACAAACAATGACAAAACAAAATACACAAACAAAAATGATAACATATACTAAACCTTATAAAAAATGTACATCAATACTGTAAATACAAGAGAAACAATAGAGGACAACACAAACATGCAACCTCGCCACTAATCAACGAGGCATTCACTAACCCAATTTTCAAAATGAGCACTACTGCTATTAGTGTAATGCCTCGTTTAATTATTAACGTGCTAGCAGCTATTCTAACCCCCCCCCCCCCCCAACCCCTCTTTCATCAATCTTTTCTCTCTAACGAAATCTATTTCTTCATCCCTTCACACAATCATATGTGCTACATCATCATCGTGATCAGACAATGTATCAACTCTGCTCTTATTCCTGTTCTTAATTTGTATTCTATTATTTTCTAATTTTTCAGTACACACAGATCTAATTTAATGTTTCTTAGGTTATATTTGACCGTCTTTAGCTTTATATGTATTCTGCCTATAATAAGCCTCTTGCAGTTGTTTGACAAATTACTGTAATGACTTGACTTCTATTAATTACATATGTTTGTTTTAAAATATTGACATATGTAAGTAAATAATTAATTAAAACCATAATCTGTGGTATAATTAGGTTATTAGAATTAATTTAGAATGGATACCTTCACTAAATGAGGTAATTGTTTTCCCATGTTTGTGTATGTGTGGGGTTTTTTTTTTTTTTTCATGACTCATTTGAGTACAATCATTCGAAACAAATGAAAATAACATTGTTAAAATATACAATCTCAAGAGATTCAAAAATGTGAAGCAGTGAGAAATGTACCACTGTATCTCTCTCTCTCTCTCTCTCATGTTTCAGTGCACTTAGATCTAATCTGTTTTGGTTTGTATTTGACCATCTTTAACTTTGTATGTATTCTGCCGATAATTTGTCTCTGGTCACTGTAGCAGTCTGCATTTGGTACAGTTTTTGTAACTTGTAAAGCATTTTGAGGCTGGAGTCAATATGGTTTTTGTCTTATTGCCAGGACTTTTCCACATTCATAACCTTCTTGGTTGTTGCTGGTACTAGGTATTCACAACAATCATATCATGCTCTTTTCCCCACAAGCCTGCCTCCTCTTTCCTTGTGCTCCTCTAGTCCATAATTACTTACAGTTCACCCGTCTTGTTGGTTTCCACTCTAGCATTGAAAGTCTCCCAATGTGATATTTATTTGAATGTTGCACTTCTTCCAGGTATTATCTAGGTCATTATAAAATGCATCTACGCTATTTTCACTGCTTTCTGCTTTAGGAGCATATACTTGAATTTTGTCGACATTAAGAGCCTGCTATTTAACTTTGCAATATTCTTTCTGACATTGCCAATTTTCACTGAAAAGTTTTTTTTTATGTTTCCAGGTCCATAGAAATGGCTACACCTCTTTGGTGATTATCTCCCTGAGAATGGATAATTTAATATAGTTGTTAGGCATTCTCATTTCTATTGTTTTCCATTTGGTCTCACACATTCCTAAGATGATATTGTTCAGTCTTTTCATTTCTGTTTGATATTCTTAAATGTTACCATCTGTGCTCATGGCGCAAACATTCAATGTTTAGTCTAGTCGATGGATCAACATCACGGCACACAGTTTAACCCATAAGTGCTCTGTTTTCCTCCTAACTCAAACCTGAGTCTGGAGAAACTCAGCTCAATGCACAAACTCTGTTGCATTGGCGAGGATCCTGAAATACTTGGGTAGATTTTTAACTCGAAATTTTGCCCGGACAGCGCCGTTAGGCTACTCTTTTTTGATTTCCAACTGCCAAGGGATTTTTTTACGTGCGCAACAATACACACGGGCGTCCGATCTCACTACCCAGAGACCAGGGGAAATTTTATTACTGGAAGTCCAGGTGGATTTTTTAACTAAATCCCGGTCCTCACCAGGGCCTGAACCTCCAGCACTCGAGGCGGACACCATACCTTGAGACTACTCAGCCCCCCATTCAATGTTCCTACTTTAAGTATTGTAAATCTTTTGCACTCAGTCAAATGCTGATGGTCTGGAGTCATCTGGTGCAGTGATATTCTCTACCGGATACCGGATGAGGATGCTTCTATGGAGCATCCATTTACGCCCTGTATCTCGAACTGTATGAGTTGTCAAGTCATCATACAACAAGGCCGTACATTGGTTTCCCCTTGACGTTTGTCTGTCTAAGGTTTAACTCCTCTTGCCTTTTTCTAAAGAGACAAGCACAGCAAGAGTGCAGGGGGGAGGGGGGGGAGGGGTATGTTTGGCACTTGTATCAGCCAATGGACATTCACAGAGTTTTGAGGTATTTTACAGAGATAGCTGCCCCACCAACTAACTCACCTCCTCTCAATGACCCACTGTCTGTGTTGGTTCAAGATGACTTAACATATTCATGGTTAACTTTTATATTTAAATGCCACTCCACCATACACCACCTAGTGGACATGCTTAGTAGCAGAACAAACTCTCATCCTTATCCCACTGTCAGGTGTAGAAAAATCCAATCATTGTGGCTGAAAATTTGTACCTAGCACCTGAATTTTCAATACTTTTCTTAGAGCAAAACAAATCTGCTGGCCTGAGTCAAAGCGGCGGGCCCCTGAAATATGTTTAGTTTTTTCTACCTCTGACTGTTGCAGCATGCAAATGCACAATTCATCATGTTACCCTCATCTGCTACACGCATAAGCCAAAACTAATGTGAAACATGCTTAGTGACACAATAACACCCAAAGTGTTAAAATTTGTTTCTATTTCATACTCGTGACAGTAACAATTACTTACTTGATTTTCTTTCTCCAACTCTCGTGACTGAGTTTCAGCCAGCTGCCTTTCCAGGATCTGGACACGCCTTTCAAGGCCAGAAGCTTCACGGTCACGTCTGTTGAATCTGTAAACATTTCCCATGAACTTTATAAGTATTTGCAGTCCAAATACACATTATATCACTATGTGGCTCTTAAAGGCCTTACCATTTTCTGACACCACTTTCACTCATCATAAGTCTCTGCTTTCCTAAACCAAGGTAAATTCTATGTAAGTAGACTGCATGTCTAAACATTCTATTGTACAATATGAGTGGTACATCTTGTGCCCACACTAATTAATATTTTACTTACTGTCATCTGTTTCCTTTGACTCCTATCCTAATATCCTAATAAGGAAGTCAGAGTGGATCAAGTATAGTAAAGATCCTTTTACATGCCTTTAGACACTGAGCAAGTGGTGCAAGTTCTGTATCTTTATTACCCCTTTACCGGTCGTAACGGCCGAAAGCGGCTTTACCCGTAGATGGGCAAAACGCCAGAAAACGCCAGTGAATACTAAGCATTGTAAAAACGCGATCTTGCAGCTTTCCGAGGCTTCCGATTGTCTACTTTCGGTTTCGCCGATAGCTTGACAATGTGGCCGCCATAAGCAAGCGTGTACTTTGAATTTATTGGATTTTTTAAATAGTTTTTGGGGGTTTTACGCTTTGTATTTCAAAATGGATTTTGACAATTCTTCAAGTGATAGCGGAGATTTTACTGGGTTCAATTTAATTGACATTGAAGGACACGAAGTTGACTATTAATCGGAGCTAGATATCAGAGATCAGCATTAGCAGTCATGAGTCGGACTTTTAAGAAAGTGATTTTGATTCTGAAAATGTGTTTGTAAATTGCTGTATAAATGACTGACAATCACAAACAATATGTTGTATTTTGTAAATATTTGTATTCATGTGTAGATTACCGGCAACATTCAAATGAGTAAAATAATCTGCATGCTTTTTCCTTCATTTTGTTTTTTATTTCACTAAAATCTGTTGACTAACACCTTATATGTGATGTTTTTACTAATGTAACCCGAAATTTTACTGAACCTGAAACATCCTGCCCGTTTAGAGCTAAAGAACGGATAAACGTCTGCCCTGTAAAGGGTTAATCAATTGGCACTTGATGGGTTATGTCGTCAATATCACACCGTCTGCATTTACTTCCCAGAACATTTCCTGCTACCCATTTTAGGCCGGGTCAACCTGGGAACCCAGGTTTATTTTTCTTTTCCCTACCTCAAAGGGGATTCACATTAATGACCACTGGGCCAGCAGGCAAACTTACTAGCCACTGCGATATAATGCCTGACAAGATAACTGGGTAACTAGTTCTAATACCTGCAACATTGGCAGACATTCAATACAATTCACATGGATAACAAACAAACAATAAATATAACAAAAGAATTATAAGGGGCACTCATTTGAAATCTGTTCATGCCGCCCCGCGCGTAATTGCGTAAGTTGAACATGATCATGTCATAGTCATGTGATAAGTACTGACCAATGAATAAAAGAGCATGTACTTATCGTCCCATAATGCATAGATTCTGTTTCTGATCATTGAGAAAATGGCCGGGTTGATCCAAAATCCGTCCAAAGAAGCTCAAAGAGCGGTGATTCAGTTTCTTTCATTTGAAGGATGTCGACCAGTGGACATTCATCGAAGAATGCAGGCAGCGTATGGTAACACATATGTGTTAAGACAACAGTGATAGACTGGGCACGAATGTTTCGGAAAGGACGTCAGTTCACGACAGATCTTCAACGGCCGGGTCAAGTGCATATTGTTGCAACAGAAAAAACCATCACCAAAATTGATGCAGCAGTACAGATGAACCGTTGTCGAAGCATACGTTCGCTAGCTAAAGAATTTGATGTGTCAATTGGGACAATTCAAAAGGTCGTTCGTAAGAAACTGCAATATTGGAAGGTGTGTTCACAGTGGGTACCACGGATGTTGACCGACCACCAAAAAGAGGAACGCTTGGGATGGTGTTTGAACCACTTGCTGCGTTACAGAGTGGAGGGTGATGCATTTATCTTCTGCAATGTGGCTGCGATGAATCATGTTGTCACCACTTTGAGCCGAGCAGCAAAAGAAAGAGCATGCAATGGAAGCATGCTGGATCACCAAAATCCCCAAAAAATCAAGTTACAGGTTTCCGCTGGTACAGTTAGTTTGAGCTCATTTTTTTTACCATGAAGGGCTATTGTTGGCTGACTTTAAAGAACCTGGTGTCAACATCAACTCTACCCACTAATTATAAACACTAGACAAGCTGCAAAAAACCATCAAGAATAAACAACCCGGCATGCTTTCTCGCAGTGTGATTTTGTTGCACGATAATGCTCGTCCGCATGTCGCAAAGATCATGCAGGAAGCATTAGCAAGGAAGAAGTGGGAAATTCTGCAACATCCAGCCTATAGTCCCGATTTGTCACCATGTGATTTTCATTTGTTCGGACCTCTAAAAAAATCTCTCAAGGGGCAATGATTTCACACAGATGAAGATGTAATGAACGCGGTAAACACTTGGTTCAGTGACAACCACAATCCTTTTTTGCGCACGGCATTCACCGCCTACCTAAGAAATGGGATGCTTGCCTGAATGCCTACGGTGACTTCTTCTGACCAACCCATGGTGCATAATTCACTCAAAATGAATGCTTTGTTTAATTCTACCACACCTGTTAATGTTTCTTTCATGCTTTTGTAATAAAGCCATTGGAACGGGTTTCAAATGAACGTCCCTAATACATGAAATAATCAAGACATTAAATATACAAAATGGCTAAAATAAATTCTAGAAACATAGCTGCACAAGGCAATTATGAAACTGGTATAGGTTACTTTGTAAACAGTGGGTTAAAATTAATAAACATAAAATCTCTCCTTCCCAAACAAAAATACCACACTCACACACAGACAAATAACCACAAGAAAAGGAACACATAAAACCAAATGAAAACTACACTGTTACAATATACAGTCTCTTCAACACTGAGACATGCACAAATTTGAAGTGGTGAGAAATGTACCATTGATGTGACTTCTATTTCTGCTGCCTTTCATCTAGCAATGAAGCCAAGATCCTCAACCAATTCACATCAAGCCCTTTGTAGTCTTGTTCACAACTGGCTGGATTTTGCAGCCAAAGTTTTCTATGGGATGAGGTTGTCTGTCTCACACCAACCCTAGTTCGTCGCCTCTTACAACATGCATGATAAGTTGCTTTCCTAATGGGTCTCGGTAACAAAAGGGCGATTCCTTGATTTACTTAAGAACACAGCTGTCCCAATATCATATACCAAATATGAGTAGACTGTTTGTACGCATCTCAAATGTTTTGGTTGATATAGCAGTTGTTAGCTTATATGAAAATATGTTTGCATACTTTACTATTTACAATAGATGATAAGACTACTGAGTGCTTATGTATCTTATACCGCACTTGACCTGAATCTATATAAAACAACATTGCATCACACACTCTTGTCTCTTTGATGACGCTCTTATAATTAGCACTTGGTAGCTAGCCTGATCACAGGGGTAAGTAACTATTTATACTGAGAAGTCCTAGTGACTGAGAAAGCAAGGTGACAAAGAAGGGAATTATGTGTTCCATGTGTCAAGATAAAGTATTTCTAACACTTCATCGCCATCATGCAGCAAGTCCTTCACAGAAAGTAGCTCTAATCACATCCTAACAGAAAGTCTCAATCCTTGGGCAGCTCTTGGGCATTTTCATGCCCAAGGGTGTCTTTAACGTCCTGTGTCAACCACTGTGTTTGTCAGCCCGTGCCTCATCTGCAATCAACCATGCCTTCCATTACTATTCTATCTAAACCACTGTGACATGTGATTTGGCCAAAGCATTCTCACTTCCATTACTATTCTATCTAAACCACTGTGACATGTGATTTGGCCAAAGCATTCTCACTTCCATTACTATTCTATCTAAACCACTGTGACATGTGATTTGGCCAAAGCATTCTCACTTCCATTACTATTCTATCTAAACCACTGTGACATGTGATTTGGCCAAAGCATTCTCACTTCCATTACTATTCTATCTAAACCACTGTGACATGTGATTTGGCCAAAGCATTCTCACTTCCATTACTATTCTATCTAAACAACTGTGACATGTGATGTAGCCAAAGTATTCTCATTTCCAAACTATGATGCTGTTTATGAGCCAGTTTTCTTCAGTTTCAGATCTAGCAAAATAGCATGTGTTTTTCTTGATCTGTGGCATTCTAAGACTTTTTCTACAACATTTGTTCAAAAGGCCTTTTTATTATGGTCATGCAAGCAGTTTTGAATATCTAGGTTCACTGCTGATACATGATCGAAGCATGATGACAGAAATTAAAAGAACAAACATTGATCTGCAAAAACTTAAGCAATTAAATACTTCATGAATTGGAACAGACAGGACAACTAAAGTCTAGGAGCATCATATTTCCTATGGCAACATACGGGTGTGAAACTTCAACATATAATAAATCAGCTGAAAAGCATTTATGCTCATTTGAATCCAAACAAGTGCTACAGAAGAGTATGATAGAAATTTCGAAAGACTGTTATAGGTTAAAATTTCTGCACAGGACAGGTCACTGAATATAATATGAAACAAGAGCATTTGAAGAAAGTTGACACAACTGAGAAGATTGGTGATATTAGAGACAGACGTCAACAGAGGAACAAAATGCCAGGTGGTTTAAGAGAGCGGCACAGAAGACCATCAGTGGCTGAACTATCAAGGTCAGAGTACACATGCTTCTAGAGGAACATGATCGCATGCTCTGGTCAGCATGGCACATGATGATGAATACAGTATAGTGGTGGTGGTAGTAGTAGCAACTAAATAGCTACATGAACAAGGCCGGAAAGAGTAAGACCTTTCAAGTAATAATGCAAACAATCACAAGACGCAGAAAGTATTACTTATAATGGCTTGCTTGGATTTCATTAATTTCTCAGAATTATTTTAAAAGTAAGTTGGACAGAGCTGACAAAATGAAATTACATGGCACATCTTGAGGTCAACATGGCCGAATGGATAAAAGCTCTCATTCTTAAACATCCAGTGTGCTGATGCCGAGGTATCGGGTTCAACCCCTACACCTGTCAGTTGGACTAAAAATTACTTCTTGTCCTTGACTTGGGGACATAAATTACAAGTACTTCAGATTGGGTTCACCTGGTGGCAAGGGACACTGGTAATAGGGAAGGTTAATCCACATGCAAAAATCTGTCCAGTGCACTAGAAGTAGTATCCAGTGTCTAGACTACACTTGAGTTCAAGGCGAGCGAGTGCAACAAAAAAAAAAACTTGGTACCTCATTCAAATGTTGACATCAATTATAAACAGAGATTGTTTTGGTGAATTAATTGTATCAATTTGCAACTGGCGAATTGAGGATCAAGTTGGTAAACTTGTGTAAGAAGCAACGTCTACTGTATCGTACAATTAGCTGGTATGGTGCGTTCCAGCAAGAGAGATTTACTGCAAAGTGGACTTGCAATTATTTGAAAAAATTACTGTAATAACTTCGCTTCTATTAATTACCTATGCTTGCTAAAAAATATTGACAAATATAAATAAATAATTAATTAAAATCATAAACTGTACTATAATTTACTTCCTAAAATTGAGTTATTAAGGAATTTGTTTGGAATGGGCCTCAACTAACTGAGATTGCTATTTTCCTATAATGTTTGTCTGTTGTTGTTTCTGCATGACTCATTGGGATACAATCATTCAAAACTGTGTTGACATTTGTGTCTAAAGAGTTCTCTGTTTTTAATTGGACATAAAGTAAAGCTAATTAGTTTAAGAGAGAGTTTATTCACAGGGCCCTATGAATAGACACTTTGTTTATACATAGGGCCCTATGAATAGACACTTTGTTTATACATAGGGCCCTATGAATCGATACTTTATACTTAGTTATACTCTGTATGCCTCTCTATATGTCCGCCTGTCTGTATGCCTCTCTATATGTCCACTTGTCTGACTTTCCATTTGTATATATGTCTATCTGAATCTCTGTCTAACAAACTGTCTGTCTGTCTTTCCATATGTATGTCTGGCTGACTCTCTGTGTGTATGTATGCGTGTGTCTGACTCTCTGTCTGCTGTCTGCCTGCCATTTTATATATCTGTTGTTTATTTGTCTGTATCTCTGACTGCCCCTTCTCTCTCTCTCTCTCGCGGTAGCTCAACCTGCCTGTTCAGAGTATTGCAGGGAGTGGTTGAAAGAGATGTATGAATTGGTATGGTGGAACACAGATAATCGACGAGCGAGTGTCGGGTTGGATCTAGCTACCCATCTACCTGCGTACCTACTCATCCACCTACCTGCCTAGCTACCCACATACCTGCTTACTTAACTACCTACCTGTCTACCTACCCACATATCTGCCTATCTAACCATCTATCTGTCTAACAACCCACCTACCTGCCTACTTAACCACTTTCGTGTCTTAACTACCCACCTACCTAACCAACTATGAATAATACAAAGAATTATCGCCGAAGCAACGGAGTACGTGCTTTGTGCTCGATACTTTTGACAACAGCCAGCGGGGAGCGGAGGAGAAGAGGTAGGGGAGAGGGGGGAAGGAAAAGGAACGGGTTGGGTATTGGAATTGCCGTAGTGCAAAGCAACGAGGCCAAATACTGGAGAAACTGGTCTTGTATCAAAAGAGGCGGCATCAGACATAAAATGGAGTGTCCTTGGGGATTATAGAAGCGACCACCTACCCTTCTCTGTACTGATACCTAAGTCCAGTAAAGTCAGGGCTCAAGAAGAAAGACTAACTAACTTACACTCACTTTAAACAACACAAGTCTAAATACCCAAAGAGATAAAGGATTGACTTTCACCCAATTAATTGCTGAACAATTTAAAAAACATTGTCCGGCAAGGAAACGAACGATTGACATTTGACTTCCATCCAATTAATTGCTGAACAATTAAAAAAAAAAAAATTATCCGGCAAGGAAACGAACCTCGAGCTCCCGCTCATCAGGTGGGCGCACTATCAACTATGCTACTGACGACATTTTCCAGTCAACGAAAATATTTAATATAGCCACAAACTGACGATAAGTCACGTGACTTGGCAAATCACGTAGTGCCCTATGAATAGACACTTTGTTTATACATAGTGCCCTATGCATAAACACTTTGTTTATACATAGGGTCCTATGAACAGACACTTCCTTAGATTAAATACTGATTTTTAAATTAATAAGTCATTAACAACTGTCTGCGTAGTTAAATAAGTAGTAATTAAATTGCAATGAAATAGTCAATGCCTCCTTACAACAAGCCTTTTAGAGAATTATCAATTATTATTAAACACCTCTCAAGTGTTTCCAAAAACATGATGATTTTAGTAAAACTTTTACATTCATGACTGAGTTATGCAGAATCTGATAGTGAGCTGATGGATCTGTGGTCATAGAGATGTCCTGATAAGTCTAGATAGAAGGCTTGTTGCAAGGAACAAAGATCAACAACCTCAAGTCATTTGGCCTGACATTTTACTACTTTTAGGTCTAATGAATTTTAGTTACTTTATTATATAGTATAGGATAGGCTAACTAATGACTTGTCAATCAATACATCACACCAATATCAAACTAAATCAATCATTAATATTATACAGTTTGGGTTATCTTAATATGCCTAAAACTAATAACACAAGCAAATACAAGATTCGCGTGGTTTACTTACTTCCCCAGCAAATCCTCATACTCAGCTTTGTATTTGTTCGCTTCAATTTGCAGACGAGCTTTCTCTTTCGCAGTCTCGTCCAGCAATTTCCGAAGTTCGGAGAGTTCTGATTCATACAGATTTTTTACAGTGGTCACTTCTCTTCGTATATGCTCTTCCGTGGATTTTACCTGCGATGAAAGGCGGCTGTTTTCAGCCTCCAAACTCCTCACTTTGTCTATGTACGCAGCTAGACGATCATTCAATCCTTGAAGTTCTTCTTGCTCTTGCATACGCGACAGCCTAGTTGGGGACGGCTGTCGGCCAGAGCGTCGACTGGACGAACTGTAACCACTAGAACTTGGTCCTTCTCCACCCGAATATGTCGTTGTCACGGTTCTTTTAGTATGCTTGGTGGCCATGGTTAAAATGGCTTTTGACAGCGATAATTTTGAAAACAACCGCTGATCTTTACAAGTTGATAACAGCTGTGCCTGCTCACGACGGAAACGTACACAAAACGACACACGTCTGCTGGTCGTCGTGCGGTACTACACCTCGCGTGCTGGCGCACTGTGGATCACGTGACAACACACCTTGCCGGTGTTCTACCGTTCTGTTTGTTATGTGACTCAGTCTTTTTATGTCCGGGGAGTGGTGGCGACTGGTGAAAGTAAAGAGTGCCTGAATTACAAACATGTGACATGGGGGTGGGAAAAGAATGTGAAGGGGGAAATCTCCCACATCGTGAAAAAATCAAGATGGGAGTATTAAGCGTCACCTTATCCCCATCCCGCAATGATTCCAAAATAGCTTGATAGCAACCTAACGCGTGCTAGTTAGCTGCATATATATACTTTTACAGGACGTCGGAGTCAGCCCTAGCTTTTTTGTTTGTTTGTTGTTGTTTTTTTTTTTTTTTTTGCTGTTTGTGATTTCTTGTGAAGTTTACGTTCAGAGGTTTGTCATTGCTTTCTGAACTGCGTATTCTTTACTTTTACAGGACGTCGCAATCAACACCAGTGTGTATTTGCTGCTTGTGATAACCTAGACAATTTTGTTGTTATTAGTTTGTCATTGCTTTCGGGATGGCCGAGACACATACAGTTGTGAGATCGACGCAAATCAGTCTCCTCGCTAGTTGCCTGCTGTTGATTAGGCTATAACCCGGTGTGTCGCGATTGTGAAACTATGTTCACTACCCTTGCGCCACATTCGCCGACATTATTACAGAACTGTATGTAAATAATGGAAGGTTTTTATTATATTACCGGGGGTATGCTGCATACAAAGATGTTACAAGTACAGTGATGGATGACTGTCTCTTCGACAAATAGGCAACACAAAACAGTAGTACTAGGAGATGGAATAACTCAAGCAGGTATGGGTGGTTGAAAGGTAAATATAGAGTAGGAGGAGACGAAAAATTCGTAACTGGGGTGTATTAAAGACGGTGGTAAAACATGAATGCGACTGATGTTATTTGTATTTTCCATAGCATGTAAGACTTCAAAAACTAAAGTGCAGTATCGGTATATCAATTTCCGTATATTGTAAGCAGCAAGTATGTACTTTGGTAGAGAAAAAGAGGCAAATTTATGGGAACACTACTAGTTAATTCTTCTGTAGTATATTACTTGTATGTATATGAATCGAGGTTTTGATGGCGTAGTCAACACACAGCTGTCCGATCATTAACTGGATACACAACATTGAGCGTGTGAAGTAAATCCTTTTGCGTGACAGTAAGGTGTGTTAACGGTTACGTTTTCGATGATTTAAAAAAAAAGAGTTGGACTAAGGCAATCAGTTTACACCTGCAGCCTTTACTTAGCAAGGGATATCTCTGGAACTGGTTTTATCTGTCTGGATCCACTCCAGGGCCGTACTGATCGGGGGAAATGCAACATTACAACCATAGTTCTAAGCCAGAGCTCTTTTTCAAAGATGAATGTTTACTAAACGTTTGCTCTAGAACAATCTACCCAAGGTCTTCGGGTAACTGCTTTGGTTGCATGGTATTAATATTCACTGGTACTTGGTCTAAGCCAGAGGTTCCCAAACCACGTCCCGCGGGCCACTTGTGGCCCGCCAGCTGTCAGAAAGTGATACGCGAGATCTCGAGCAGTCATTTTCCGCAGTGACCGTTATAAAAATCAAGCAACGTTCTAGACTCACACCGACAGTAACCTAGCTGCGCTTATGACTTTGGGCACGACAGATTTGTGCCCAGACATTGATAAACTGGCATCTGAACTTAAGTAACTGTTTATGAAGAACAGCTACAATTGTCAATTAATTACACTAACAGTGGTTTTCGAAACTGATTTAAAATTTAAGTTGAGAACGGTAAGAATGATATTGCACGACTGTTATAATTTTATAACGTTGTGGCCCGCTTAACTACCGAAAATAGTAGATATGGCCCTCTACTTGAAAAGCTTTGGAACTACTGCTATAGAGAATAGAGCGGCAGAGAGTAACCAGGGGATCTGGTCGACAGTCTGTACTGGTCTAAGCGAACCTGAGTGTTCTATATATTGAGCCAGTTAGATCTTGTACACAATAAGACACTTCAAGTGGAGCACAATTATGCTCAGAATAGGCTGAGAAGACACTTGAAGTTACTTGTAAAGTACTTTTTACTGCATTTTTTTCGTAAAGAAAACTAACTGTTGATTTGTTCACAATATAGCCGCAACACCACAAACACATGTGTTTCAAAAAGTACTATACAAAATTGGCTTCTCCCCCCCCCCCCAAAAAAAAAATCCTCCTCGTTCAACCTGCTTCTTCAGCCTTGGTATTAATTGATGTGGTTAATGGGACAGTTTAGTCTTTTCCTGGTTCTTTGTGCTTCAGGCGGTCTCCACTAATGTATGCCTGGCAGAAAAAAGTCGCTTAAAAGTCGACAGGGTCGACTTCATTGCACCGGGTTTTATCCCATATGGCTCGGTCGCTTTCCGCAGCACGGAAAGCGTCGCACAAAGCACGAACTCCGTAGCTTTTAGCGACGACCCACTTTTTTTTTGCCTGGCAGAGTTCCCCTTTGCCTTTGTCCTTCATTCCTTCCGTCGCCGACGACATCCTTGATGCTTATTCCATTGCTGCTGGATACGCCTTTCATTATAATGGCTTTATTTAGTTTATTTCTGTTATTTTAGTTATAATGATATTTATATTTCCTTTTTACTCCGCATTTGCTCTTTCTTAGCTGTCCCTATTCCTAATATCTATTGTCCTATGTTTCACGCTGTTTTACTGCCATTAGTTGTTATTATTACTATAGTTTTTCCAGTTACTGTTGGTTTTATTATTATTTTTGGTACATGTCTTATCGAATTGGATAGCGCAGTAATGTTATTTTAAACCTTTATAGTTAGCGAATGAAAAAGAGAAAAAAAACACACACACTGTTTTATTTCCGTGGGCCAGATTTTCATTCTCTGTATTTTTCATTCTCTGTATTTCAAATTCAAATTCTGGTTGCAAGTTACTGAGACCCAGACAGTGAAGAGGTGACCATGGTCCACGATGTTCTGTTCTAAGCCTGAAGATCAATGTCTGCTCATTTCTGCCTAACGTGTTCATGACTTTATCGTCTGGTCTGTAATCTTAATTTGTTTTCTCCACAACAGTTGCATAGATTATTTTAAAATACATTATGTTTCAAACAACGCACAATATATGGTTGGCTATTCATCGTGTGTACTAGTCAACCTTTGTGACTGAAAAAGTTAAAACGATGGGGTGGATAAGGTTGTATGTTGTTCAAAACAATGTATTCCCTTAGTGACGCCACAAATAATATGTTGCACGATTTATTGGTTGGCGTGTTTCGCTACATCTCGTCAGGTCCATACAGCAGAGTTATATATGATATGAAGTGAATAAATCTGTAAAACTTAAGATGAAACAATTCAAACACATAGTCACAGGTATGCAAGTAGGTTACCAGTCAACAGCATACCACAACAAGCAATGATGTACAGACCAGATGGAATCAGAGGAAGAGGCCGACCACGTAAACGTTGGACGGAGGAAATAACAGAGTCCATGGGAATATCGATATATGAAGCCCATACTCGGGCACTCTCGCGAAGTTTATACTTCACCTCGACACCGCAAGGTACAAGAGGAACATGATGAGATGAAATGAGATGAGTCACAGGTATTGTTCGAATATGGAACATTGTTGTAATTTCAAATTTACAACGAACTCCTTTTGTTTGCACAACCCGTTTAAGACTTTTCACATCGATTTGGCGATCCTACAGCCCATGTTATCATGTCGGCGTTTCATACGCCAAGGGAATGCTTCGTGTAATCAATGAAACAAATACGTAGGGCTGGGTTTATGTCCATCGAGTGCTCTGTTAATGTTTTTAGCAAATACATATCAATTGTTGTACCACTGCATTCTATATAATAACAAAACTGTTCTTTCCCTACTTGTGGTTGCATATTTTCTTCCTAATCCTTTGCGTGATGATTCTTAGCAAAATCTGTCTTGTATGACTCATTATGTTAATTGTTCGTTGTTGGCCCCATTCTATGCAGTCGCCATCGGAGGATATAGATCAACGGTATTAGATTTGCAGACTATAGTGTTTATTGCAGACAATGAACAGGACGTGCAGGATTTAGTGACTGTGGTTATTGTACACAGTGCGCATCTAGTGTTAAAATTAAAATGCAATAAAACAGAAATTATGGCCATCTACAAAAGGAAATTTTCTACGCCCTCTACGCCCCCGTATGGACAGTCGCGCCATTTTGGAAGACGTCTCCAACTTCCACAGACGACTCCGCCTCAAGTACCACCACAGAGACAAGCCTGTCCTCAGTCCCACCCCACAGCTTCCTGATATTTTTCCATCTTCAACCAAATCCCGTTCCACATGGACCCCACCCTCCGGAGCTTCCAACGCGCTTGACCTCTACATAGCTAACACACTCCATGAGATCAAGCAACTTTCTTTCCCTCGCTTGAAACGCTCCCTGTGCCCTGTCTCAACTACAGCGCAGACAGGACATAGTCATCAAACCGGCGGATAAAGGGGGTGCGGTGGTTGTTTGGCAAAAAGATCGATATGTCGAGGAAGTCATGTCTCAACTCAATAAACCTGATAATTATTCACCCTGCACCGAAGACTCCACTCTCTCCTATAACCGGAAGATTCAAAATACCATCAAACAGCTCATACGTGAGGATGCCTTACCACCCAGTGCCACTTCACTTCACATCCATGACTCGGACTTTGGCAAACCCACCCTCTACATGCTGCCCAAAATACATAAACTCAAAAATCCTGGACGTCCGATAGTTTCCGCCTGCTCATGCCCGACTGAACTGATCTCAGCGTTTCTTGACAGGATTTTCCAACCTCTAGTTGCGAATCTCCCGTCATACATCAAGGATACAACGCATGCGTTACTTTCATTCAACTCTCTCCAACTGACTCCTGGGAACACATACAGACTATTCCTAATGGATGTATGTTCCCTCTATACCTCCACTCCTCACGCCGATGGCCTCAAGGCGCTACAGTTCTTTCTGGATCAACGCACAGATCAAGCCATCCCTACACGCACACTTGTGAGACTCGCTGAATTGGTCCTCACCAATAATTCCTTTGAGTTCAATGGCCACTACTTTGAACAAATCAGCGGTGTCGCCATGGGCACTAAAATGGGACCCAGCTACGCATGTGTATTTATGGGACATCTGGAACACCAGATTGAACTTAGCTATGATGGTCTTCTCCCTTCTTTTTACCGACGCTTCATCGATGACGGCATAGGTCTCACTGACATGTCAGAGGCGGAACTGAACCGTTTCATTAATTATGTCAATAACTTCCATCCATCGATCAAATTCACCACAGAAATTTCTACCACTTCTGTCAATTTCCTTGACACCACCATTAAGTTAAACCCTACAGGCCTGACGACCTCCGTGTACTATAAACCTACTGATGCTCACGGTTTCCTCCTGTACAGCTCATCCCACCCCAAAAGCTGCAAAGATTCCATCCCATATTCCCAGCTACTCCGCCTTCGTCGTATCTGTCAGGACGATAATGACTTCCTCGAGAGAGCCCACGAAATGCTGGACTTTTTCCGCAGACGGTCCTACCCAGAGGACATCTTGTCGACAGCTTTCAGCCGCATAACCCAGGTCTCGCGGGAAATGTCCCTCGCCAAGCATACGCGACCTCCGAACAATGAACCCAAGCTTATCCTCACCTTCCACCCACATGCCTATGCCATCAAGCACATTTTCCTGAGACACTGGTCCATCTTGGAATCCGATCCTACCACTCGTGAGGTATTCTCCAATGGCCCCCGGGTTACTTCATCCGTGGGCACATTCGAATGCCATTGTAGGAACTGTCTGACATGCTCATACGTTGTTCAGACACCAGAGATTGCATTTCCCCGAGGTACCTTCACCTTGAAAGATTCTTTCACTTGCACATCCCGCAATCTGATTTATGTTATCATCTGCAAACGATGTGACATGAAATACATTGGCCAAACGGGCAGACGTCTTGCGGATCGTTTCAGGGAACACCTCAGGGACATCAATCAGGGCGCTGACAAACCTGTCCCCAACCATTTCAATTCCTCCAACCATAATGGAACCGACGATGCATGTGTCACCGCATTAAAACCCTGCTTCTCCAATAGCTGTGTCAGACTTAAAATTGAATGCCAGCTAATCAACAATCTGGGATGCATCCACCCAGCCGGAATTAATACGGTTGTGGACGCTACAGTATAACTGCGGCATCTTCCCCAATTGTTCACACTATCTATCACTATGCTGCCCCCCCCCATATCTAGACTTAATTGTCCTCACTTTCCTATATTTTCATAGCAGACTGTTCACATATTTTTGGCTACTCAAATCCTTTTTGGCAACCCATTTTTAATTCATCTGGCCAAGTCACCTTTTCAGCCTCACATGGCTAAGTTATAGATCGTGTGTTAGTGTATTGTGGTCTTTCGTTTGCTGTATCTCGTTGTTAGCTGTGTTGTCATTGACAAAGATTCTGAGAATCGAAACGTCTGTGTGTCGTATTGTATGCGTTCGTGTGTATTTTATCTTATTTTATTATTCATTTTTATATTTATTGAGTGCTTCTGATTTCGGATTTTTCACCTGTATTTCGCGACACGTGGATCTCCTTGTAAGGTATGTGCAACGTTTGTTGATGTTTAGTTCGTTTTTTCTCGCAGGAGTTTAAAATACCTATTTGTTTCCATTTCATACAAAAGGAAAGAAATACCACAACGAAATACCCAAGTAAATGAGAAAATTCTTAAAATAGTGAATATTTAAAATTATCAAAGAACAGTAATATATCTGACGAAAGATGCCTTGTAGAGATTAGATCAACAACCGCAGGGGCAAAGATTTTGTTTCTTTCTTTTTCTTTTCATTTTACAAGAAGAAAACATAAGCACCAATAAAAAGCTGTCGACTGCAATGGGTAAAAGAATGTTAAAAGTGCTATATAGAACCTATACTGCTATATGCATGTGAAATATGGACATTAATCACCATTCATCAATAATCTGTTCGATGGACACTATAATTTTGGCTGCATGACTAAAATACTTTTAATTTTATGCACAAAGTATGTGATATTTAAAATACCAAAATACTGTATAGTAATTTGCTTGTAAAATGATTCCCGAATGTTTGGATGTAGCAGTGTCTCACCACGCGATGATTTGCTTGGTACAGAATGGGTTAAGTTAAACACGCGCGAAAAGCAAAGAAGACCTAAACAATCATATTTTTCTTGTTTAACTGATTCACTACCGAAGGATAATATATCACCAAATGTGACCTCCCATTTGGACAGACGGAGGATATATCACCATACAAGGGTCATCGTGTTATTTGTTTTGTTTCGTGGTATCCTCCGCAATTTCGATGCACCGTGAACTAAATTTGCATTATAATACTAGTTCATTTGATTGTGTACCATGTTTGGTCCGGACCTACTTTTTTGCTTGGTACTGAATTAGTTAATCAGTAATAAATATAGACGGCTTACGTTAGCAAAATCAGTAGATTAATTTGCTCATTTCCCGGATTTAAATATAACTAAAGCTCTTTCAGTGTAACAGGCTTTCAGTTTTTCAAGTTAACATCTGCAATTGTTTATCATGTCTACGGAAACTTCTTCGACTAGCAGATAATTCTATTCTTCTTCTTCTTCAGCGTTCCGAGCCATTGAGATTCTTTGCTGCAGATACAATCCGTCTCCATTCGTCTCTCTGGTTGACCTTCTCTTGCAGTCGATTTCAAGTGCTTGTAGGTCTGTATATATATTATCTCTCCACCGTCTTCTTGGTCTACCTCGAGGTCTACGAGATAATTTTATTGGTTTCTATAAATACTTTTTTCTAAATACGTTGCTATAGGCTTTGCAATTTTTTTATTCTCTGCTTATTGGATAGACATCTTGAAAACTAAAGATGTAGTTCTTCTTCTTCTTCTTCTTCTTCTTCTTCTTCTTCTTCTTCTTCTTCTCCTTCTTCTTCTTCTTCTTCTTCTTCTTCTTCTTCTTCTTCTTCTTCTTCTTCTTCTTCTTCTTCTTCTTCTTCTTCTTCTTCTTCTTCTTCTTCTCCTCCTACTTCTTCTTCTCTTTCGTCTTCTTCTCTTTCGTCTTCTTCTCTTTCGTGTTCTTCTGCTTCTTTACTCTGTCTTTCATCTCCAATTGGAGCCTATTGTCAGCGACTTGTTCGCTGCAGATTCTCAGAACTCCCCTACTTTCGCACCGCACGAAATAACAACTCGTGACATTTGCGAAAGGAATGCAATTTATTTAGAGCCGACATTTCAATGGCTCTGCGAGCGTAATACTTCATCATTGTTATACAATATAAATGCAATGAAGTGGTGAGTAATGATGCTCGAAATCACAATCTACATGAATAGCCTAATGTTTGCTTATTGCCTAGAAACTATAGCATTGGGTAATCATACGTCTGCTCTCTACCGTCTCCAGTCGGGTCTGTCCACACGCTACACATTGCGTGGACAAGCACGGACACTGTCCCCTCCGTGCAGTAGCTATTATTGCGTGCATGGTCTCGCAAGCACGCTGGCTTGTGAGCTCGAGTAACCGGGCACATCACGGTTACTCGCAAGAACAAGCTTGCCAATGGCTTGGGGAAAGCCCTCGCTCAGTTGTACGCATTGGCCCTTGGTCTGACACTAATGTGTCTCCTTGTGAGGCTATTTATAGTGCTTGGTGTCTCTCCTGTCTGGTGTCTCCCTACTAGACTTATGTTTACTCTCCTTAATTCTGTAAGGTCTTATTGGAGATCTTGACAGGCACCCCTCCTCGCTGTGAAGTGTTACTTCCCTTTAACTCCTGTTTGTAACACTTCTGGTCACAAAGAAAAATTGGTTGCTTCCAATTTTGTCAAATATCCAATAAGTTAAACTCTTTAGTTTGGGGATAGAACAACTCTCTTCTTCCTTTACTCACACTGCTTTACCTTTTCACTTTGCTAATTAAGTAGCCCATGTATCAGTATAGTTGGCTTTATAGATATCTTTGGGAATTGTTTTGGACCGGAACCATTGTCTTATGACTCATGTCCTGGCTTCCGTCGTTTAACCCTATGTCATTTGACTTTCACCTATTGACTTTTGTCTTGACCTGTCCTCAAATTGCCCGAAATAACAACACACATACAAGTTGACTCTATTCTGAGTACAACACATGAGCACAAAGTGTTCATGTTCCCATTAATATCCTCTCCAACTCTTATACACATAGTCCTACTTTTCACCTTCTCGCTTCCGCTTGTGAAAAGCTATATTCACTGTTACATTAAGGTTTTAAGAAGTTATTGTGTCCCCTGAATTTTAAAGTTAATGTTCTTTAAACTGAATAGTGTGTGCATCGTTATATGTTTGTTTTTCTGTTTGTTTGCGTGTTTTCTAATAAACTACAATGTACTTAACTCTCTAACATGTGTATGCGTTAGTGTACTACATGTGTGTGTTCCTTCGAGCGCCGTAAATCGGTTTATTGTGGTTACAAACGTTCGTTATTATTATTTGTGACCACAACTCCGCTTTCTGAAGCTCAAAGTACGTTCTCTATATAATCTATTAAAGTATGGCAGTAACACACATAAAAACTCGACAACACATTGCTACACAGATGACACAGACAAGTCAAAATAAGACTTACATCGGTGGAAAAATTTACCGCTGTCTTTCTCTCTCGCTCTCTTCCTTTCAAATGTTTACTCATTTTCGCATTCTCTCCTCGCATTTATTCTTCTTGCATACCTCTTTCATTCACTTTCATACCTTTCTTTCACTCAAACATTCTCCCGTCATTAAAATATGTTTCATAGCATCAAATACATGAATATTACATATATACATTAAACGATTGGCTGAATTATAACAGTAATCACGCCAAATGACTGTGCGTTTTGTTTGCACGCATCATATCTATACATAATATACAAGCTTATAAGGATGGTTTGTTACCGATCTTGTAGTAGTAACTTACATAGTTTTGGTGTGCTGACCTAAACTACCCTCAAGGGAAATAATCTAATAAATACTTTCATTTAAGTGAATTGGGTTAATTACCTTAAAATGTTATTTGTGAAAAAGATGATATTAATTCCTAAATGGTTGGGTTAGTTTGGAAATGATATTTTAGATAAATGAATTTATAAATGATTATGATTATGTGGTAATAAAGAAATATAATATCTAACAATTGTATTTCTATAATTGGTGTTCTATTAAATGGGTTATTAACTAAATAATGGTGATTTCTAACTATCAAGTAACAAAAATAAAGTTATATATGCATGTAAACAATTTGCACTTCAATAATTAATAGAAAAATGAAGTTATAGGTACTGTTAATAAAATAATAATATACATATTTCACAGTTACATTTCTATATCTAATTACACTAAATCGACGTCCTCCTTTGCGTTGTGAAGATGGAGCAATACTCTTTGTAGACTATTATAACATAGTTCATTTCGGCAAAGTCTTCTATGCTCTCCTTCGTGGATAGTGTATAAATATAGTTTCCTACTAAGTTATGTAGGTTCATAGCTAACACTTTAATGTTCCTCTAGCTTACGTGTGTGTCAGCGCATGTTACTTCTGCGTCTGTTCGTTACATTTCTCATAGCACTGTTAATTTCCCACAGGTTATATATTTGGCGATGATAACGCACTTACACTGTCTTATAATGACCACATACGGCACTGAGTTATCTAACATTACCGTGTCACTGTATCTGGTGGTCTGCGGTCGATCCCTTCCTGTAAATCAGGTATTTCAATGGATGATGGTCGACTCAAAATGTCTGCAACAGTGTTCAATCTTCCTTTTAAGTGCTGGATGGTAAACGTGTAATTTTGGAGAATCAAAGCCCACCTGTAAATTCTGTTATTGCTAGGAAGTCCAGACTGCATTACAGACAACGGAGAGTTATCGGATTGGATTACAAACTGTGCTCCTGCCAGAAATCTATGGAATTTCTTGACGCAATAGATCAAACTGAGGCCCTCCAATTCGGATGCTGCGTATTTTGATTCAGCGGGGGTGATCTTGCGACTTACGTACATTACGGGGTGGAACGTCCCGTCGTAGAACTGTCCTAGAATCCCAGATATGGATAATGCACTCGCATCTGTGCGTAAGAAATAAGTGAGTTTTGCATTAGGCATACGAAGGATAGGTGGAATGCTGAAAAGATATTTCAATTTTGATAACGCACTAATTAATCCTGCATCTTGTACAGATAACTTAGCCGAAGCTTTTAAGATGTTAGAAAAAACACTGGTGATTTCCGCCAGATTTGGAATGAATTTTCTATAGTAGTTTACCAGACCCAGTAAACTTCGGACCTGTTTCTTGGTCGTTGGCATCGTCAAATTCAGAATCTTAGTGACGATTCTGTCATCAGTTTTTTAATTGGCCCCTGCAGATGGTATAACCCAGGAAGTCAATTTGTTCCATGCCCAACTCTACTTTGGTCGGCTTCGCTGTGAGCCCAAATAATTGCAACCTGTCGAAGACTTGTCGAAGTTTCAGTAGGTGTGTTGTCCAGTCTTCCGCATGGATGCATATGTCATCTATATAAGTCGAAATATGTGTCATCCCATGGAGAAGATCCCTAGTTAGACGGACGAAAGTCGCTGGAGGGTTACGAAGGCCGAAAGGAAGGAAGCGCCACTCATACAGTCCTAAAGGAGTGGATGTCACGAGCTCGCCATGAGTTAACCAGATAATGATAATACCGACGTTTGCTTGGCGTATATTTTCTAGGCCACAACAGTCGTACTAACAGAGTAAACACAGCTGCACGGGTTACATCGGGGCAGCACATATACACATTTGGTGGTGAGTGAGAATGAATGGATACACCGCGTTGGCAGTTTATAAACATTTAGAATCACATAGCCTTGCCCGGCTCAGTACATGGAACAGCCCTGTCTGTCAGTTATAGTTCCGGACATCAGGTGAAATGGCTGCTGGGATTGTCACCACTGAACAGAAGATTGACAGTTTATCAACAGGTCGGAAGTGCCCGACTAGGGAGAAAACAGTGCATCTGTCAAGTCTTAGTTCCGGAACATCAAGAAGATTGACGGCTGGTTACTGGCAACTGTGTTGGGAGTATACAGGAACTCGCTGGCTTGTTTTGGAGGTCAAAACCAGTGATGACAAATCTAACATTAATGGAGCCAGGGAGGATGGATCCCTGACAGGGGATGATCTGCCACTGTGCCACCTGTGTGGGGGCATAAAGGAGAACGTCACGTGGCCAACTTTGGTAGGTTGCCATATAAACCCGAGTTGGGGCCAACTAGGGGGACTTGAAAATGTGGCTCTAGTCGGAGTGAAAGGCACTGCAGTGCTTAGTGGAAATAATATCTACCGTGTGTTAATTAGTGACTTAATTTTACACGTGCCTATAATGGCAGATGTAGATATGATTGATAGGACTGCAGTAGTGCCATTTAAGGTATAACCTATTATAATATTAGTTCTACTTAATATAGACTGTGGCCTTGTTAAACTATAGTGTGATGATTAGCACTGTTAGTGGAAACTAGTTAGAGTAGAATAGTGATATTAACTCTGCTAGTTAAGAATAGATTAGTGAAGTGTTGATAAGCTTTACTAGTTGAGAATTGAGTAATGAGGGATAATTGGGATCTTCCCGTAGGTTTCCCTGGTGGGCGGGGTTCCGCATTCTGTTTGCTGATTTTTTCTTTGTCATAGCCTGATTCGGCTCTAGGTGGGTAGCTAATCTGCTCTATGACTAAGTCTAGTTAGCTAAAGATCATTAGGCAAGGTGATAGGCTTACACTCAGCCGAAAGGATCAGTGACTAGTACTATCACCAGATGTGTTGTTTCTATCCTAGGTTCCCTACCAGATCCAAGGAAACTCAACAAGTTTTTGGGAAAGAATCACATCCCATTCGGAAGAACACCAGTTCAACAATCAATAAAGTTGCATACAGAACGTAACTAAAGCTAGAAGGAAGTTGATTCATCAAAGAGAGTGATGCGTACTGATGCACCACACAGCATCAGACAGTAGTAACTAAATGAGAACAGTCTAATAGTTACCTAGTGTTATATAATCTCGTGGAATAGAACACAAGACATTATACGTGAGGCTAGATAGACACGAGTGAGGATCCAGTACAGTAACAATTAACATTAGTACACACTACAAAGGACTTGTGCATTTTTTATGAACGATAGGAACGGACATTGTGTAGGGTGCAACCGGTCCATGATTAACTGTTTATACCACCGGTGTCTATTTCGGATGTTCATGAAATGGGATTACCAGAGGTCTACAGAGGCAAATCAGTATCCAGCAGGATGGTTTCGGCGCTGGGTGAGAAGTACATGTTCTGACGTAACGTGCTGTGGTCTATCCTTGCTGGGATCAGCTGACTGGGTTGTTGTCTGAGAGTCCGATTCTACACACTTTATAGAACACGTCACACATTTTCTTCACATACACGTCTCATATACGTTACACTTTTCTTTTAATAAATTAATCTTTATTAATCTTTAGAAGCAAGAGTTGTTGAGTATGTTGCGTTGGGGAAGTATGAGAAGGGGCATAGTACGACAGTGAGAGAGTGATAGGAAAAGGTGTCCATAGGCTGATGGAGTGTGTTGGACGGAAGCTGGTGGATTCTCCAGAATATTGAGAGGAAAAAAATATTATAATGTGGGTGTAGACTCTCTTCACTCCAGGGACGACACTGTAAAGGAGGACACGACATTATTGGGGGCTCGTCCGGGATCTTTGGACAGCGGGATCTCTCGGAAACGGGATCTTTGGACAGCGGGATCTCTCATAAACGTGATCTTTGGACAGCGGGATCTCTCGTAAACGGGATCTTTGGACAGCGAGATCTCCTGCAAACAGGAACCTTTGACAGTGGGATCTTCTGACAACGGGGTCTTTTGACACGGGATCCCTAGTTATAAGAGGGAGATATCATTTTGGAGAATCCAGCTAGAGTGAATGTGGATAGGGGTTAGGACAAATATCATACCTGTTCACACTTCACACGTCTGCATAGGTCTGTGGTCCTGATTCTACTCTTGTCACTGAGTGAATGTGCGGTTTGTAGTAATATCTAGATTTATAGTACTTGTTCATATAGTAATTTGCAGTTATATTGTACTCGACCTGCTAGCTTACCTCTCTGTATAATGGCCACCCCTAAACTTACCACGTTAGAATTAAGGGCAAAGGGGGAAGACATGGGACTGTCGGGGTCTGCTCTAACGGATTACATACAGGAAGTGGAGAGAGAGTATCGTCAAGCAGAAAGGGAAGATCGAAAGGCCGAGTTGGAATTGAGAAGGATGGAATTGGAAGCTGAGCAAGCAGCTAAGAAATTGGAAGCTGAGCAAGCAGCTAAGAAATTGGAAGCTGAGCTAGCAGCTAGGAAATTTGAAGCTGAGCAAGCAGCTAAGAAATTGGAAGCTGAGCAAGCAGCTAAGAAATTTGAAGCTGAGCAAGCCACTAGGAAATTAGAAGCTGAACAGGAAGCACAGAAAAGGGAGCACGAGTACCGGATGAGGGAACTCGAGTTGAAGAGTCAATCTAATGGAGAAACTGAGGGAGCAGTTGGAGGTTCCTCCATCCCAGGGTCAACACCAGTAGGTGGACATGGGTACCATGCCATGAAGTTTCCTTTGGCGGTCTACGAGGAGGACAAAGAGAAGATTGACCAGTACCTTCAACGCTTCGAGGCTATGTCAGTTGCTATGGGTCTGGAGCGTAACAAATGGAATCTTAAGCTATCCCAGGGTTTACGCGGGACCGGATACGAGGTTTATTCTCGCCTGCCACCAGGACATGAGAACAATTATGACGAGTTAAAGACGGCTCTGCTGAAACGATTCGAGGTTACGTCACATACCTACCGGAAAAAATTTCGATCAGCGAAACGAGAACCGGGGGAGTTGTTTGCCGCCTACAGTTTGCGTCTAAAATCTTATCTCCACAAGTGGATGGATTTGGCTGGGTTCGCCCATGACTATGAGAGTCTGGAAGAGCTCATGGTGGTCGACCAGTTGAAGAAGCAAATGTCTAAACCTCTCAGGACGTTCCTGGGAGAACAAGGAGCGGAACGTATTGACCTCGTGACTAAATTAGCAGAACGGTTCGTCGAGGTACATGGGGAGGCAGGGGAGAACCTTTCCACCAACTCCAAAAGTCAAGAGAAACATGATAAAAAGAAAGCCAAAAACTCAGGAACAAAAAAGTGGGAACCTTATGTGCAAAAATCAGAGGATAGTTCAGAGAAGAAGAAGGAGGGAAGCAAGAGCACTTCAAGCTCTACACCTAAAAGACCGTGGTCGGAGAAGTGGTGTTCAATTTGTAAGTCACCCTCTCACAATACGAGGGACTGCAAATCAAAGGCTAAGAACCCTCACTTCGCAGCATGTCAAGTGACTTCCAAGGAGGTTGTCACGGAAAATGCCAAGGTCAACAAGGAAGCTCGCCACCAGGAGAGCTCACTCAAGTCTGGCAATAGAAAATCTAGGACAGCGAAATGGTGCAACCAATGCAAGTCAAACACGCACAATGCTATTGACTGCAGGGGAAAGTCAGGAGACACTCAATTCGTCGTGTGCCCGGGGAAACCTAAGGTGGAGCCCACCGAGCAGGTCGAGGCCGAGGAAGAGACTCCAGACCAGGAAAAACCACCTGTAGTGGAATTGGTAGAGGTTAACGGTCGTCAAGTGGAGTGTTTATACGACACAGGACTGGACGGGGAGGCCGTGATTTCTGCGGATCTGGTACATCCAGAACAATTCACAGGTGAAACCTTGGATATACAGCCTGCACAGAAGAGTGCTGTAACCATGAAGTTGCCTATTGCTAATGTGGAGATTCGGTCAAGGTACGTCACCGGCACCATCAAGGCCTCTGTATTGACCGATCCCATTTTTCCAGTCATCCTAGGTTGCCGGTATGTCTTTCTGGGAATGCCCAGGGAGCCAATCCATATGGGAGCAATGCAGACTCGCTCTCAGACGAAAACGGAAGAGGCAGACGCAATTGTGACTAACCCAATGCCGGGGGAGCTACGAACTGCCCAGAGTGAGGATGATACTTTACGTCCTTGCTACAAAAAGCTGCAGAAAAGTGCTGATCCACCAGGACGGGGGCAGTACTACATGAAGAATAGGATACTCTACAGGAGAGCAGGAAGGGGAGACAACCTATACGGTCAGTTGGTCGTCCCGAAAGCTCACCGGTCCCAGATTCTTCATATGGGGCATACCATCTCCTTTAGTGGACACATGGGTATAGCCGCCACCATGCAGCGAATTTCCTGCCATTACTATTGGCCGGGAATGACAGATGATGTGCGTCGGTATGTGAAGTCATGCCCTGAGTGCCAGAGGGTGGCACCGAAACACTGGACAGCACCGGTGGTGTTGGGTGAGATGCCCATCATGAACTCTCCTTTCGAGAGGGTAGCCATCGATATCGTGGGTCCACTTCCCAGGACTAGGAAGAGGAACATGTATATACTCACAATGGTGGATTGCTGTACAATGTGGGGTGAGGCTATACCGTTGACCATGATTGACTCGAAAAGAGTGGCGGACGCACTGATGGAGGCCTTTACCAGATTAGGCTTTCCGGATCAAATTCTGACGGACAATGGATCTAAGTTTTGTGGAAAACTCATGGAGGAGGTATTTAGGGTGTTTCACTCTAACCACATACATACCAGCCCTTACCACCCTCAAGCCAATGGACAAGTGGAGCGTTTCAACGGCACGTTGATGACAATGCTCAGGAAACTAGCGCAGGAAAAACCTGATAGGTGGGATGAATATATCCCAGCAGCACTCTTTGCCTATCGGGAAGTTCCTCATGGCTCAACAGGACTACCACCCGCTACGTTGCTGTTTGGTCGTCCAATCAAAGGACCGTTGGAAGCCATGTTGAGGAGTTGGACTGAAGAGGGGACGTCAGAAGAAGTGATCTCATCCTACAAATACGTGGAGGAACTGAAAGAAAAACTCCACAAGGGATGGACTCTGGCAAATCAAAACTTGAAAAAGGCCAGGAAAAGACATGCGGCTTACTACAACCGTAGGTCTAAAGAAAGATCTCTAGAGGTGGGAGATAAAGTCTTGTTGCTACTCCCAACGGGAAACAACAAACTGGAGATAGGTTGGCAAGGGCCATTTCCCGTGGAAAGGGTGATATCCAGAACCAACTATCAGATCCGGATCCGGGGAAAGTCGAAGATTTTCCATATCAATCTCTTGCGGAAATACGAAGAGAGACCCGGAGACAAGGCAACTCACCTCATGGCAATGGCAGTTGCAGTGGAGACAGAAGTGGGAACCAGCGAGGGCAGGGAATATCCCTTGGAACACCAGGAAACCTATAGGGATGTGCAAGTGAACCCTGATCTGACCTCCCAGGAGAGGGAAAGGATAACCCAGGTTCTCAAGTCTCATAAGGAGATACTGACTGATAAACCAGGACGAACGAGGTTGGTTGAGTTCGAGATGACTTTGACCACACAGGAGCCTGTTCGCCAAAAGGTTTACCCAGTACCATTCTCTAAAGAAAAGGCCCTGGAGGAGGAAATACAAAAACTGTTGGAGGATGACGTGATTGCACCATCCACATCCCCATACAATGCGGGGGTAGTTTTGTTACGCAAACCAAGTGAAGAACACCGGTTGTGTATAGACTACCGACTTCTGAACAGTCATACACAGTTTCAGGTGGAACCTTTGCCGAATCCAACTCAGTTATTCGCTAGGCTCCATAAGGCTCGGTACTTTTCAAAGGTGGATCTGAGTCGGGGGTACTATCAGATACCAGTCAAACCGGAGATTCGACCACTGTTAGCTTTCAGTACACCCAGTGGACACTACGAATTCAAGGTCATGCCCTTTGGACTCAGCAATGCACCTAGTGTGTTTACACGCATGATGAGGACTTTACTAGATCCGTTACAGGATCCGTCCATCATCTCATTCATGGATGATATTCTGATTTCCAGTGACAGCTTGGATGACCACTTACAATCCTTGGAGAGAGTGTTTAATAGGCTCAAGGAAGCAGGGCTTACTGCTCGTCCAACCAAGTGCAGGATTGGTTACCAGACTCTGGAATTTCTAGGTCACACCATCACTCCAGGACACATTGTCCCAGAAGAGAAGAACCTGGAGAAAATCAGAAATGCACCAAGGCCAAAAACGAAGAAGGATGTGCGATCTTTTCTCTCGTTGTGTGGGTTCTACCACAAATTTATCCCACATTTCACTGAACTGGGAGCTCCGTTGACGGAAACCTTGAAAAAGGGATTCCCGGACCACATCATTTGGACACCAGAATGTGAGAATGCCTATAGTCAGTTAAAGGAGGCCTTGGTCAGCAAACCTGTATTACAGCTCCCTGACCTTTCCAAACAATTTGTGTTGAGAACAGATGCGAGTGCGATTGGAATTGGAGCCGCTTTGTTACAGGAAGGAAAAGACGATGCTTCGGTTTTGAAACCTGTGGCATACGCAAGCAAGAAATTACTACAGGCGGAGAGGAATTATTCAACCGTCGAGAGAGAGTGCTTGTCCCTCGTATGGGCAGTGAAAAAATTTCAGCCATATTTGTATGGAGTTAAGTTTCGGGTCCAGTCGGATCATCAGCCCCTGATGTTCCTGGCTACTTCTCGGAAGCTCAATGCACGTTTGATGCGGTGGTCGTTGTTACTTCAACCGTATAATTTCACAGTAGAGTACATTCCTGGGAAGGAAAATGTTGGAGCGGACTTCTTGTCAAGACACCCAGCTCCTGGAGAAGAGGAATGAATCATCTGGATTTAACTCATGGTGGAGAAGAGTGAGATGGACTACTCTCTTAAGAGGGGGCCTATGTCACGAGCTCGCCATGAGTTAACCAGATAATGATAATACCGACGTTTGCTTGGCGTATATTTTCTAGGCCACAACAGTCGTACTAACAGAGTAAACACAGCTGCACGAGTTACATCGGGGCAGCACATATACTCATTTGGTGGTGAGTGAGAATGAATGGATACACCGCGTTGGCAGTTTATAAACATTTAGAATCACATAGCCTTGCCCGGCTCAGTACATGGAACAGCCCTGTCTGTCAGTTATAGTTCCGGACATCAGGTGAAATGGCTGCTGGGATTGTCACCACTGAACAGAAGATTGACAGTTTATCAACAGGTCGGAAGTGCCCGACTAGGGAGAAAACAGTGCATCTGTCAAGTCTTAGTTCCGGAACATCAAGAAGATTGACGGCTGGTTACTGGCAACTGTGTTGGGAGTATACAGGAACTCGCTGGCTTGTTTTGGAGGTCAAAACCAGTGATGACAAATCTAACATTAATGGAGCCAGGGAGGATGGATCCCTGACAGGGGATGATCTGCCACTGTGCCACCTGTGTGGGGGCATAAAGGAGAACGTCACGTGGCCAACTTTGGTAGGTTGCCATATAAACCCGAGTTGGGGCCAACTAGGGGGACTTGAAAATGTGGCTCTAGTCGGAGTGAAAGGCACTGCAGTGCTTAGTGGAAATAATATCTACCGTGTGTTAATTAGTGACTTAATTTTACACGTGCCTATAATGGCAGATGTAGATATGATTGATAGGACTGCAGTAGTGCCATTTAAGGTATAACCTATTATAATATTAGTTCTACTTAATATAGACTGTGGCCTTGTTAAACTATAGTGTGATGATTAGCACTGTTAGTGGAAACTAGTTAGAGTAGAATAGTGATATTAACTCTGCTAGTTAAGAATAGATTAGTGAAGTGTTGATAAGCTTTACTAGTTGAGAATTGAGTAATGAGGGATAATTGGGATCTTCCCGTAGGTGTCCCTGGTGGGCGGGGTTCCGCATTCTGTTTGCTGATTTTTTCTTTGTCATAGCCTGATTCGGCTCTAGGTGGGTAGCTAATCTGCTCTATGACTAAGTCTAGTTAGCTAAAGATCATTAGGCAAGGTGATAGGCTTACACTCAGCCGAAAGGATCAGTGACTAGTACTATCACCAGATGTGTTGTTTCTATCCTAGGTTCCCTACCAGATCCAAGGAAACTCAACAAGTTTTTGGGAAAGAATCACATCCCATTCGGAAGAACACCAGTTCAACAATCAATAAAGTTGCATACAGAACGTAACTAAAGCTAGAAGGAAGTTGATTCATCAAAGAGAGTGATGCGTACTGATGCACCACACAGCATCAGACAGTAGTAACTAAATGAGAACAGTCTAATAGTTACCTAGTGTTATATAATCTCGTGGAATAGAACACAAGACATTATACGTGAGGCTAGATAGACACGAGTGAGGATCCAGTACAGTAACAATTAACATTAGTACACACTACAAAGGACTTGTGCATTTTTTTATGAACGATAGGAACGGACATTGTGTAGGGTGCAACCGGTCCATGATTAACTGTTTATACCACCGGTGTCTATTTCGGATGTTCATGAAATGGGATTACCAGAGGTCTACAGAGGCAAATCAGTATCCAGCAGGATGGTTTCGGCGCTGGGTGAGAAGTACATGTTCTGACGTAACGTGCTGTGGTCTATCCTTGCTGGGATCAGCTGACTGGATTGTTGTCTGAGAGTCCGATTCTACACACTTTATAGAACACGTCACACATTTTCTTCACATACACGTCTCATATACGTTACACTTTTCTTTTAATAAATTAATCTTTATTAATCTTTAGAAGCAAGAGTTGTTGAGTATGTTGCGTTGGGGAAGTATGAGAAGGGGCATAGTACGACAGTGAGAGAGTGATAGGAAAAGGTGTCCATAGGCTGATGGAGTGTGTTGGACGGAAGCTGGTGGATTCTCCAGAATATTGAGAGGAAAAAAATATTATAATGTGGGTGTCGACTCTCTTCACTCCAGGGACGACACTGTAAAGGAGGACACGACATTATTGGGGGCTCGTCCGGGATCTTTGGACAGCGGGATCTCTCGGAAACGGGATCTTTGGACAGCGGGATCTCTCATAAACGTGATCTTTGGACAGCGGGATCTCTCGTAAACGGGATCTTTGGACAGCGAGATCTCCTGCAAACAGGAACCTTTGACAGTGGGATCTTCTGACAACGGGGTCTTTTGACACGGGATCCCTAGTTATAAGAGGGAGATATCATTTTGGAGAATCCAGCTAGAGTGAATGTGGATAGGGGTTAGGACAAATATCATACCTGTTCACACTTCACACGTCTGCATAGGTCTGTGGTCCTGATTCTACTCTTGTCACTGAGTGAATGTGCGGTTTGTAGTAATATCTAGATTTATAGTACTTGTTCATATAGTAATTTGCAGTTATATTGTACTCGACCTGCTAGCTTACCTCTCTGTATAATGGCCACCCCTAAACTTACCACGTTAGAATTAAGGGCAAAGGGGGAAGACATGGGACTGTCGGGGTCTGCTCTAACGGATTACATACAGGAAGTGGAGAGAGAGTATCGTCAAGCAGAAAGGGAAGATCGAAAGGCCGAGTTGGAATTGAGAAGGATGGAATTGGAAGCTGAGCAAGCAGCTAAGAAATTGGAAGCTGAGCAAGCAGCTAAGAAATTGGAAGCTGAGCTAGCAGCTAGGAAATTTGAAGCTGAGCAAGCAGCTAAGAAATTGGAAGCTGAGCAAGCAGCTAAGAAATTTGAAGCTGAGCAAGCCACTAGGAAATTAGAAGCTGAACAGGAAGCACAGAAAAGGGAGCACGAGTACCGGATGAGGGAACTCGAGTTGAAGAGTCAATCTAATGGAGAAACTGAGGGAGCAGTTGGAGGTTCCTCCATCCCAGGGTCAACACCAGTAGGTGGACATGGGTACCATGCCATGAAGTTTCCTTTGGCGGTCTACGAGGAGGACAAAGAGAAGATTGACCAGTACCTTCAACGCTTCGAGGCTATGTCAGTTGCTATGGGTCTGGAGCGTAACAAATGGAATCTTAAGCTATCCCAGGGTTTACGCGGGACCGGATACGAGGTTTATTCTCGCCTGCCACCAGGACATGAGAACAATTATGACGAGTTAAAGACGGCTCTGCTGAAACGATTCGAGGTTACGTCACATACCTACCGGAAAAAATTTCGATCAGCGAAACGAGAACCGGGGGAGTTGTTTGCCGCCTACAGTTTGCGTCTAAAATCTTATCTCCACAAGTGGATGGATTTGGCTGGGTTCGCCCATGACTATGAGAGTCTGGAAGAGCTCATGGTGGTCGACCAGTTGAAGAAGCAAATGTCTAAACCTCTCAGGACGTTCCTGGGAGAACAAGGAGCGGAACGTATTGACCTCGTGACTAAATTAGCAGAACGGTTCGTCGAGGTACATGGGGAGGCAGGGGAGAACCTTTCCACCAACTCCAAAAGTCAAGAGAAACATGATAAAAAGAAAGCCAAAAACTCAGGAACAAAAAAGTGGGAACCTTATGTGCAAAAATCAGAGGATAGTTCAGAGAAGAAGAAGGAGGGAAGCAAGAGCACTTCAAGCTCTACACCTAAAAGACCGTGGTCGGAGAAGTGGTGTTCAATTTGTAAATCACCCTCTCACAATACGAGGGACTGCAAATCAAAGGCTAAGAACCCTCACTTCGCAGCATGTCAAGTGACTTCCAAGGAGGTTGTCACGGAAAATGCCAAGGTCAACAAGGAAGCTCGCCACCAGGAGAGCTCACTCAAGTCTGGCAATAGAAAATCTAGGACAGCGAAATGGTGCAACCAATGCAAGTCAAACACGCACAATGCTATTGACTGCAGGGGAAAGTCAGGAGACACTCAATTCGTCGTGTGCCCGGGGAAACCTAAGGTGGAGCCCACCGAGCAGGTCGAGGCCGAGGAAGAGACTCCAGACCAGGAAAAACCACCTGTAGTGGAATTGGTAGAGGTTAACGGTCGTCAAGTGGAGTGTTTATACGACACAGGACTGGACGGGGAGGCCGTGATTTCTGCGGATCTGGTACATCCAGAACAATTCACAGGTGAAACCTTGGATATACAGCCTGCACAGAAGAGTGCTGTAACCATGAAGTTGCCTATTGCTAATGTGGAGATTCGGTCAAGGTACGTCACCGGCACCATCAAGGCCGCTGTATTGACCGATCCCATTTTTCCAGTCATCCTAGGTTGCCGGTATGTCTTTCTGGGAATGCCCAGGGAGCCAATCCATATGGGAGCAATGCAGACTCGCTCTCAGACGAAAACGGAAGAGGCAGACGCAATTGTGACTAACCCAATGCCGGGGGAGCTACGAACTGCCCAGAGTGAGGCTGATACTTTACGTCCTTGCTACAAAAAGCTGCAGAAAAGTGCTGATCCACCAGGACGGGGGCAGTACTACATGAAGAATAGGATACTCTACAGGAGAGCAGGAAGGGGAGACAACCTATACGGTCAGTTGGTCGTCCCGAAAGCTCACCGGTCCCAGATTCTTCATATGGGGCATACCATCTCCTTTAGTGGACACATGGGTATAGCCGCCACCATGCAGCGAATTTCCTGCCATTACTATTGGCCGGGAATGACAGATGATGTGCGTCGGTATGTGAAGTCATGCCCTGAGTGCCAGAGGGTGGCACCGAAACACTGGACAGCACCGGTGGTGTTGGGTGAGATGCCCATCATGAACTCTCCTTTCGAGAGGGTAGCCATCGATATCGTGGGTCCACTTCCCAGGACTAGGAAGAGGAACATGTATATACTCACAATGGTGGATTGCTGTACAATGTGGGGTGAGGCTATACCGTTGACCATGATTGACTCGAAAAGAGTGGCGGACGCACTGATGGAGGCCTTTACCAGATTAGGCTTTCCGGATCAAATTCTGACGGACAATGGATCTCAGTTTTGTGGAAAACTCATGGAGGAGGTATTTAGGGTGTTTCACTCTAACCACATACATACCAGCCCTTACCACCCTCAAGCCAATGGACAAGTGGAGCGTTTCAACGGCACGTTGATGACAATGCTCAGGAAACTAGCGCAGGAAAAACCTGATAGGTGGGATGAATATATCCCAGCAGCACTCTTTGCCTATCGGGAAGTTCCTCATGGCTCAACAGGACTACCACCCGCTACGTTGCTGTTTGGTCGTCCAATCAAAGGACCGTTGGAAGCCATGTTGAGGAGTTGGACTGAAGAGGGGACGTCAGAAGAAGTGATCTCATCCTACAAATACGTGGAGGAACTGAAAGAAAAACTCCACAAGGGATGGACTCTGGCAAATCAAAACTTGAAAAAGGCCAGGAAAAGACATGCGGCTTACTACAACCGTAGGTCTAAAGAAAGATCTCTAGAGGTGGGAGATAAAGTCTTGTTGCTACTCCCAACGGGAAACAACAAACTGGAGATAGGTTGGCAAGGGCCATTTCCCGTGGAAAGGGTGATATCCAGAACCAACTATCAGATCCGGATCCGGGGAAAGTCGAAGATTTTCCATATCAATCTCTTGCGGAAATACGAAGAGAGACCCGGAGACAAGGCAACTCACCTCATGGCAATGGCAGTTGCAGTGGAGACAGAAGTGGGAACCAGCGAGGGCAGGGAATATCCCTTGGAACACCAGGAAACCTATAGGGATGTGCAAGTGAACCCTGATCTGACCTCCCAGGAGAGGGAAAGGATAACCCAGGTTCTCAAGTCTCATAAGGAGATACTGACTGATAAACCAGGACGAACGAGGTTGGTTGAGTTCGAGATGACTTTGACCACACAGGAGCCTGTTCGCCAAAAGGTTTACCCAGTGCCATTCTCTAAAGAAAAGGCCCTGGAGGAGGAAATACAAAAACTGTTGGAGGATGACGTGATTGCACCATCCACATCCCCATACAATGCGGGGGTAGTTTTGTTACGCAAACCAAGTGAAGAACACCGGTTGTGTATAGACTACCGACTTCTGAACAGTCATACACAGTTTCAGGTGGAACCTTTGCCGAATCCAACTCAGTTATTCGCTAGGCTCCATAAGGCTCGGTACTTTTCAAAGGTGGATCTGAGTCGGGGGTACTATCAGATACCAGTCAAACCGGAGATTCGACCACTGTTAGCTTTCAGTACACCCAGTGGACACTACGAATTCAAGGTCATGCCCTTTGGACTCAGCAATGCACCTAGTGTGTTTACACGCATGATGAGGACTTTACTAGATCCGTTACAGGATCCGTCCATCATCTCATTCATGGATGATATTCTGATTTCCAGTGACAGCTTGGATGACCACTTACAATCCTTGGAGAGAGTGTTTAATAGGCTCAAGGAAGCAGGGCTTACTGCTCGTCCAACCAAGTGCAGGATTGGTTACCAGACTCTGGAATTTCTAGGTCACACCATCACTCCAGGACACATTGTCCCAGAAGAGAAGAACCTGGAGAAAATCAGAAATGCACCAAGGCCAAAAACGAAGAAGGATGTGCGATCTTTTCTCTCGTTGTGTGGGTTCTACCACAAATTTATCCCACATTTCACTGAACTGGGAGCTCCGTTGACGGAAACCTTGAAAAAGGGATTCCCGGACCACATCATTTGGACACCAGAATGTGAGAATGCCTATAGTCAGTTAAAGGAGGCCTTGGTCAGCAAACCTGTATTACAGCTCCCTGACCTTTCCAAACAATTTGTGTTGAGAACAGATGCGAGTGCGATTGGAATTGGAGCCGCTTTGTTACAGGAAGGAAAAGACGATGCTTCGGTTTTGAAACCTGTGGCATACGCAAGCAAGAAATTACTACAGGCGGAGAGGAATTATTCAACCGTCGAGAGAGAGTGCTTGTCCCTCGTATGGGCAGTGAAAAAATTTCAGCCATATTTGTATGGAGTTAAGTTTCGGGTCCAGTCGGATCATCAGCCCCTGATGTTCCTGGCTACTTCTCGGAAGCTCAACGCACGTTTGATGCGGTGGTCGTTGTTACTTCAACCGTATAATTTCACAGTAGAGTACATTCCTGGGAAGGAAAATGTTGGAGCGGACTTCTTGTCAAGACACCCAGCTCCTGAAGAAGAGGAATGAATCATCTGGATTTAACTCATGGTGGAGAAGAGTGAGATGGACTACTCTCTTAAGAGGGGGCCAATGTCACGAGCTCGCCATGAGTTAACCAGATAATGATAATACCGACGTTTGCTTGGCGTATATTTTCTAGGCCACAACAGTCGTACTAACAGAGTAAACACAGCTGCACGGGTTACATCGGGGCAGCACATATACACATTTGGTGGTGAGTGAGAATGAATGGATACACCGCGTTGGCAGTTTATAAACATTTAGAATCACATAGCCTTGCCCGGCTCAGTACATGGAACAGCCCTGTCTGTCAGTTATAGTTCCGGACATCAGGTGAAATGGCTGCTGGGATTGTCACCACTGAACAGAAGATTGACAGTTTATCAACAGGTCGGAAGTGCCCGACTAGGGAGAAAACAGTGCATCTGTCAAGTCTTAGTTCCGGAACATCAAGAAGATTGACGGCTGGTTACTGGCAACTGTGTTGGGAGTATACAGGAACTCGCTGGCTTGTTTTGGAGGTCAAAACCAGTGATGACAAATCTAACATTAATGGAGCCAGGGAGGATGGATCCCTGACAGGGGATGATCTGCCACTGTGCCACCTGTGTGGGGGCATAAAGGAGAACGTCACGTGGCCAACTTTGGTAGGTTGCCATATAAACCCGAGTTGGGGCCAACTAGGGGGACTTGAAAATGTGGCTCTAGTCGGAGTGAAAGGCACTGCAGTGCTTAGTGGAAATAATATCTACCGTGTGTTAATTAGTGACTTAATTTTACACGTGCCTATAATGGCAGATGTAGATATGATTGATAGGACTGCAGTAGTGCCATTTAAGGTATAACCTATTATAATATTAGTTCTACTTAATATAGACTGTGGCCTTGTTAAACTATAGTGTGATGATTAGCACTGTTAGTGGAAACTAGTTAGAGTAGAATAGTGATATTAACTCTGCTAGTTAAGAATAGATTAGTGAAGTGTTGATAAGCTTTACTAGTTGAGAATTGAGTAATGAGGGATAATTGGGATCTTCCCGTAGGTGTCCCTGGTGGGCGGGGTTCCGCATTCTGTTTGCTGATTTTTTCTTTGTCATAGCCTGATTCGGCTCTAGGTGGGTAGCTAATCTGCTCTATGACTAAGTCTAGTTAGCTAAAGATCATTAGGCAAGGTGATAGGCTTACACTCAGCCGAAAGGATCAGTGACTAGTACTATCACCAGATGTGTTGTTTCTATCCTAGGTTCCCTACCAGATCCAAGGAAACTCAACAAGTTTTTGGGAAAGAATCACATCCCATTCGGAAGAACACCAGTTCAACAATCAATAAAGTTGCATACAGAACGTAACTAAAGCTAGAAGGAAGTTGATTCATCAAAGAGAGTGATGCGTACTGATGCACCACACAGCATCAGACAGTAGTAACTAAATGAGAACAGTCTAATAGTTACCTAGTGTTATATAATCTCGTGGAATAGAACACAAGACATTATACGTGAGGCTAGATAGACACGAGTGAGGATCCAGTACAGTAACAATTAACATTAGTACACACTACAAAGGACTTGTGCATTTTTTTATGAACGATAGGAACGGACATTGTGTAGGGTGCAACCGGTCCATGATTAACTGTTTATACCACCGGTGTCTATTTCGGATGTTCATGAAATGGGATTACCAGAGGTCTACAGAGGCAAATCAGTATCCAGCAGGATGGTTTCGGCGCTGGGTGAGAAGTACATGTTCTGACGTAACGTGCTGTGGTCTATCCTTGCTGGGATCAGCTGACTGGGTTGTTGTCTGAGAGTCCGATTCTACACACTTTATAGAACACGTCACACATTTTCTTCACATACACGTCTCATATACGTTACACTTTTCTTTTAATAAATTAATCTTTATTAATCTTTAGAAGCAAGAGTTGTTGAGTATGTTGCGTTGGGGAAGTATGAGAAGGGGCATAGTACGACAGTGAGAGAGTGATAGGAAAAGGTGTCCATAGGCTGATGGAGTGTGTTGGACGGAAGCTGGTGGATTCTCCAGAATATTGAGAGGAAAAAAATATTATAATGTGGGTGTCGACTCTCTTCACTCCAGGGACGACACTGTAAAGGAGGACACGACAGTGGAGAAAGCTGTAAGATGAATCGAATTTACTTCCATCGGGACTTGCCAATAACCTTTCGTGAGGTCGATCTTGCTAAATATGCGAGATGTAGACATGTCTAAGATTAGATCCTCGCATGATGGAATCGGTTCAGCGTCAATTTTGCTTATTTTGTTTAAGCTGCGATAATCGACGCAGAGTCGAATAGTAGAATCCTTTTTGGCGACAAGGACAATAGGGAAAGAATACTCTGACTGAGATTTCTGAATAATTCCGCTCGACTCGAGAGATAGAATTTCTTTGTCGAGGTTCGACCTATAGTTTAAAGGGATAGAATAAGGTCGACACTTGATTGGTGTGGTATCAGTCAGAGTGATAGAATGTTCTATTCTATCTGTCTTCCCTGGGATGTCGGAGAAAATGTCTCTGTACTCTGTCACTAGCTCTATGATTTGTCGTCGTTGGTCATCTGTCAGTTTCGTTTCTATCTTTATACTGTCAATGGTCGCAGTCGTGTATACCGTAGGAACTGGTAATTCCATCTTGTCTTCGTCTGTCTCGTTCAATACTGTTGTGGTGCTAGCTGTGTGTGCTGTTACCTGGCTAAGTGTGTTTGCGTTGTCGCTGTCGTGTGTCACCCAAACTAGTGAAGTTGTGTTATGTACGTCTGTCGTCTCATTGCTTGGTGTTGGTGCAATTTGTTCGTCTGTCTGTTGTTCTTGTCGTGAAAAATATGGTTTCAGCATGTTGATATGAAATATCTTTAAGTGTCCTTTTATCGATATTTCATAATCCACATCTGATATTTTACGTTCAACGGTGAAAGGCCCTTGCCAAGATGTTAGTAACAAATTACGTTTGTCGGGTAGTAGGAGCAACAAATTCTAGTTTGGTTCAAGGTGAATAGTTTTAGCACCTTTATTTGTATAGTTGTGGTTTCCATTACTCGATACCTGCTTTAGGGATCCAGCAATATCAACCTCTATACTCTCATGTGGTCTAGATGCTAGTACTGACCGTTGAACTTTGGATTTCACATGCTTTCCCTTTCGTACAAGATGTTGACAGGCAGTACAAGATCGACAGAAAGATTTTATGTCGGAACAGAATTTAGGCCAGTAAAATTGTGATAGAACTCTGGCTTGCGTTTTATAATAGTCCAAATGTTCAGCACACGGTGACTCATGTGCGATTTTTAGCACATTTTGTCGGTATGTTACAGGTAACACCGTCTGCTGAATTTCATGGTTATTATATGTGTAATAACGCATGAGAATTCCGTTAAGTTTTCTAAAGTACCAGGAAGCATTTTTAGACACTTTCTTTCTCTCACACAACAAGTTAAAATACGGTGTGATTGTCTGGTCGGTGCTTTGTGCCTCGATCAAATTTTGTCGAGTAGTGTTAGTATCTGCACCACTTGGTGTTAATAGCTGTAGCATTTCGTTTTGTAAGTCAGTATAATTTGTTTCTGTATCTGACTTAGTTACAGCGTTGGCCATGTGTGTATCTTTCCAGGCTCTTATGTCGTCCTCTGTACATTCTTTCAATGCATCTAGGCATCCTAATATAAAATCAGTACATGGATCTTGTAGGATAGCGCACGTAAATGTGCCGGTAAGGAACGGGGTATTGATATGCGCTTTTGCCAGTGGATATTTCTCGATGGTTCCAGAGAAAGTACGGCAATTTACAAATTTACCCGTATAATCTTCAGGTCTAGCAAGTTCTCTCTTTAAACCCAGTAGAGTGCTTCCGCTATCAACTAAACATTGGCATGGTTGCCCATTGACCAGTGCATCGTAGAACTTAAGTTTACCTTTGGAGGCACACGCTGCATTAGCATCTTCGTTTGAACAATGTATTATGTGTCCACATTCCAATTTCCCATCCGCATGAAACTGATGGCATACTTTACAGTTATTAATGTCTATAGTATCTGTTACTGATGATACTCTTTGACATTCACTCGTTGGCAACACATTCACAAGTTCAGGATCAATGTCACTCTCATCGTCTGATGATGTATCGATGAGTGCTGCATTATTTGCCTTCATTCTCCGCCTCCCAATACATTTATTGCTATAGTGGCCATAACTTGAACAAAAATAACATTTAACAGCACGTTTAAAGGATGATCTTCTGCTTTCTTGTTTCTTCAACACTGATTCTAAGTGTGACGGATATGCGGGGTTCTTATCACACATCGAGTAAGTCGGATGGAAAAGATTGCAATAGTTACATCGAGGTGGTTTCTGATATGGTTTGTCCTTCTTACGGTAATCTTTCTGGTTGTAAGATCTATCAGGAACTTTGTTTGCAAAAGCTGTAATTTCTGTGTCATGTGATGTAGTTTTAAAAATGTCCCGATTAGAGGAAAAATAAGCTGACCCCCGTTTCTCTAACTGATGAATGGACTCAATATCTGACTGTTGTAAAAACTTTGCAAAAGGGGTAGGAACGGTAGAAATTACTTTGTCCATTACCATCAGCTCTTCTAGTTTTTCATAGTTGTTTCCTACTTTAGCCGCTCTAGTCCACTTTTTAAATGTGCTCTGCACGTTAGAGATGTAGTCTAAGAAGGTTTCAGTTGCTTTTGGCTTAATCTGTGAGAATTGAATTTGGTACCCAGTAGCGTCTAAAAGAAAATGTTGCATTATCCTATCGTGTATGTACTGATAATTGTTTCTAAGCTCTGTAGGTATGGTTTCTATTACTTTTAGAGGCTCTCCACTGAGGTTCCTCATGTAAATCATTGCCCAGTCATCTAAAGGTAATTTCTGTGTTTTTAGTTGGAACTCTATGTTTTCAGTCCATGCGCTAATAGAATCACCTACACTGTATGGTTTGATAAGGCCCTTGTACTTACTAAATTTGTTCTGTTCTTCTTGGCTCTTTTGTTTGCTAGAGGCTATTTGTATGTTAGAATCTACCTCCATTTCCTTCATTTTTAGTCTAGTTTCTGAATCTACTTGTATTTGCTTTTGTTTGGTGGCTTCCTCTGCTTGTTTGTTGGCCTGCTCTAAGTCTAACTGTTTTTGTTTGATAATTTGATCTAACTCTAATTGCTTCTGTTTGGTAACTTCTTCTGCTTGTTTGTTAGCATAATCTAAATCTAGTTGTTTCTGTTTGGTGACTTCTTCGACCTCTTTCATTTCTTTTTGATGCTGCCTTTCTAATGCTCTTTCGTCTCTGTCAAGAGCAGCTTTTCTTTCTGTTTCTTCTCTATGTCGAGCTAATTCTTCTTTATACTTTTGATCCGCCCATTTCTCTAACTTTTCACCAGTATGGCCCATTTCCTTGCCTGCCTGGATACAGTCATTTAGCGACGCCATTTTTGCGTAATGTTAGTTCAAAATGATAATACAATAATATTCACACAATAGTTTATAATAATGTGTTAGTAAGTGTACATCCTTTACTGAAAAATAAGATGCATGATTAAGTTAGAGCATACCAAAATATTTTGAAAATATACTCATCTAATTCTTTGGAAAGTACGGTTCTTGGGATGTTCCACCGATGTCTTTCACACTTACAAAATGATTTGACTTGATAACACAATGGCTGCTTCTGTTTAGTAGAGCAGCAAAAATTAGACACACGCTTATGTTGACAATACAAGCTTATATTTCATGCGAATGATCACTGGAAAAATGTGATAGATAGTGATAAATGGTGTTAATGGATGATTGATATGATCGTCTGAATGATTGTTAGATGATATGTGAGATGATTCGTCGTATGACAGTCGATGTCGTCTTGTCTTCGCTTTCTGACTATGACGTACCTTCAATCTAGGCTTCAGTTCGTCGCTAATTTATTTACTGACTTCGTAGAATGGTGACATTGATGGCTGTATCACACGCAATGAAATGTACACGGTGGTTACGATGGTAATCTTCAATGATCATTGTACACATTTCTATTGATTTTTGTATAATAACACACTTTCAAATTAATATTTGTAGAATTTCACACTTCAGCGATTTAATTTTGCTCAATTGTGGTTCACACTCTACAAATGGTATGATCGTATAATTCACCAAAGAAAATTATTTATGCGATGTATGGAAACAAATTTACATTACTTTGAAATATATGACACAGTAATGATGTTGAATCGTGCAATGAACTGATGCCGGTTCAGAGGTTTATAATACCAATGGTTTAGTGGTTTGTAACACCACTTGCCTGCTGGCGTAAACTGTTGGTTGAATATTACAACAAATGCCTGCTATGACCAATTGCTTTGCTAGCGTTGGTTCACTGTATTCTGACAGCAATTACTTTGCTGGCGTTGGTTCAGTGTGTTCTGACACCAATTGGGGTCCTGCCTGTCAGCGACTTGTTCGCTGCAGATTCTCAGGACTCCCCTACTTTCGCACCGCACGAAATAACAACTCGTGACATTTGCGAAAGGAATGCAATTTATTTAGAGCCGACATTTCAATGGCTCTGCGAGCGTAATACTTCATCATTGTTATACAATATAAATGCAATGAAGTGGTGAGTAATGATGCTCGAAATCACAATCTACATGAATAGCCTAATGTTTGATTATTGCCTAGAAACTATAGCATTGGGTAACGATACGTCTGCTCTCTACCGTCTCCAGTCGGGTCTGTCCACACGCTACACATTGCGTGGACAAGCACTGACACTGTCCCCTCCGTGCAGTAGCTATTATTGCGTGCATGGTCTCGCAAGCACGCTGGCTTGTGAGCTCGAGTAACCGGGCACATCACGGTTACTCGCAAGAACAAGCTTGCCAATGGCTTGGGGAAAGCCCTCGCTCAGTTGTACGCATTGGCCCCTGGTCTGACACTAATGTGTCTCCTTGTGAGGCTATTTATAGTGCTTGGTGTCTCTCCTGTCTGGTGTCTCCCTACTAGACTTATGTTTACTCTCCTTAATTCTGTAAGGTCTTATTGGAGATCTTGACACCTATACCGTCTGTCAACTCACGACAAACCCTTCTATCTTTGCAGCTCCTTCAATGTCATTTCATGTAATTCACCACTGTTGCTAACTATCTTCTCCATTTCTAAAAGCACAAACAAGTCACTAAAATTATTCTGGCGACTACATGACAGTATGAATGGGGTAGTCAAGAATAAGAGTGTTCCTGACTTCCAAAGTGCTGACTTTATCTGGCAGAGGTCTGACGAGAATAAGGGCAAAGCCCTTTTTGAACGCTATCTAGAGCAACCAGACAAACATGAGAGACCGAAATTTTGCCAAGGCGGTTACCTCAGATAGGTCTAAGGCCCAGAACATTACAGTTGAAGACAGTGACAGTGAAATAGATCAGGGCTGTGCTTCGACGAACAAAAACAGCGCACCAGGGCCAAATGGTATAAGGTATGACGACATCAACATGTGTACCGACAACGAGCTAGAGGAACTAGCAGATATGTACAACAACAGCATAGGGAGTGCTAGCATCAAGGAAGAGCGGTTACACGCTATCTGATTCCCTTTGCCGAAGCCTGGTAAAGATCACACAAAAATTCAGGGATGCCGGGTAATAACCATGCAAAATACAATAGGCAAGCTGCTGGAGAAGTTAATTGCCAGGAAAATATCAAATCAGCTAGAGAGGCAAGGTTGTTTCCAACCTACCCATGGGGGGTACCGTCCAAACAGAGAAACCTGGACCAACGCAGCAGTTTTTGCCCATGATGTCTATGAAGGTTTCCATTCAGGCATTGAAACATGTGCTGCGGCGACTGATCTTGAGGATGCCTACAACAGAGTACCATTTGATTTCTTAATGTTTCAACTTCTTGAACTCAAGAAAAATCCATGCCTCCTTAATTGGATCACCTCAGCCCTCTTCCAACGGAAAGTAGTTTTTGGCAGTTGGACTTCAGAACCAACAACAATATATCCGGGCCTGCCACAGCGATCACTGCTAGAATGTGTCTTAATAGAATTCAAATATAATTCAGCAACATTAAAAAGGTCCAGGGTGTGACACAACTCCAACAAATCTCGAAGCAGGCAAAATGAACGGCAATGAAAGATCTGAAGGCCGGCAATCATGTAGTTGAAGGCATAATTTATTAGCCCAACTTGTCAAGTCTATTGCATATCCAGACGATCAATGAAAAATAACAATTTACGTTTACCGTGTCTGTTATGGCCAGAAGGGCCGGTAATTACAATTTTAAATATATACAATACATCGTTGAAAGCGCTAGACCCTAATGATTCTCAAATCCATGTCCCGGTCCTTCTGACATTCCCAATCTGGATAGGTTTGACCTTGCCGTGACGTTCTAAGTCCCGTTTGGATATGTCCACATCTCTCCATTATTTTGGGCTCATATATTTCGTTTATGAATCTTCTCGTTATCCTCTGCAATATGTGTTGGCCATGATAACGTTCCAAATAACTACAACGTTCTGCATCTCTTGTCCAGCTCTCTGATCCGAATGTTTTGTTGTTGTTGACAATTCTCCTGACGTATTCTGTTTTTTTTTTTTACGTCAGTTTCATAGATACTATCAAGATTTGGTTCGCGACTTTGTCACGAACTTTGGTTTACGTCATATCCATTGCGCTACTACTTGGCAATCACCATTATCCTCGGTGCTGTTCAACTCCCACACTGTGAGAATTACCGGCGAGTAGATCAGAGGACCGGGGAGGGTATTGTCATATGCCGACTACGTTTTAGTGTATCTTCAGAGTAAGGATAGAGATCAGGTTGCTATGGAACTACAAACAGAACTACATCGCATAGGCACGTGGTGTGTGGAATCTGAGGCAATGTTCAACACAACGAAGGTAGCAGTCAACACTCCAACACCAACTGTAAATCTGTGTTCAGAGACGGTGGACAGAACGCAGGCAATAAACTACCTGGGGATACGTTTTGATCGAAGCATTACTTATCATGAGCACATAGACCGGGTGATAACGAAGGCCAAGCGATGTTTGGCTGCGATGCGGGTGATGCCGGCGGCAAACTGAGCAGCGCCATCTATGTCTCCTTTACGAGGGTCTGGTACTTTCTGTTTTGGAGTATACGATGGCGATCCTGACTATCAGCCGTAAGCAGATGGAAAGTATACAGAACGAATATATGCGCATTATTCTTGGGTGTGCGAAGTTCGTCCATCATGAATAACGAGGACCATTCATTACACTACATCTTTTGATGAGGAACGAATGACTTGCGCTTTGGTTTTATATAGCGAGGAAGTGGTCGCGCAACTCCGTCGTCCCCGCTCCCTCGTCTGTGTCCGTCTGGCTCCAGTGACGAGCATGGCAAGACGACTGGAAGACGGACACAGATGCAGTGGACGTTAGGCTGCCACGGCCAGTTATCCCTGTATATGTTGGCTCTCGAGAGCCTCTTGCAAACCGCCCTTCCGTCAATTCCTTTAATTTTCAGTTTTAAGACAAGCGTAGCGACAAGCAATGAGCGTATGATTACTGATAGGATCCACAAGATTTCCTTCGCCGTAGACGGACTGACCGCCATATCAGACCACACACATATGAGGCGAGAAGCTGCCCACAGAAGATATTGCTCGTCTAAGTTGCGAACAGATCTCCCGATTTACGGTTGAGCCTCACCAGCGCACAAGTGCACATGGCGACTGACAGGACAGACGTTCACGCACACGCAAGCCAAGAGTAGCATCGCTAAAACGTGCCCTCCCGGTACAAGGTGATACATGCAAAATCAATGGACGCCTACCGACGAGCTTACAAGCTACGCCGGCAGGACTGAGATATGACTACTGGCAGTACTTGGATGTACAAGAGATACAGCATGCAGAGCGATGCGCTATCTTCTTGATTTTCCAACCGTTGGGGACAGAATACACATTTTCAGAGCACGTGCCTACCTCAGAGCCAACGCAAATACACAACATCCATTGCACAGTGAAATTAAGAAGGTAAAGAGCAGCGGATTAAAAAGAGGAAAGTCGCGAATGGGGCAAGCCGAAGACATTCTTCAACAGGTGCGTTCACTTGAGAACTAACTTCTCCATTTGATTTATTTGTAAGAAATGGAAAGAGAGAAAATTAATATTTTAGGGATGTGCGAAACAAGATGGATAGGAGCAGGCATCAAGATAGATGAAAATTTTAAGATTATTTATTCTGGAGGAGAAAATCGACAAACAGAGGTAACAATTATTTTTGACCGGCAAACATCAAAATCTGTTCAAGGATATTGGGCAGTGTCAGACAGAGTTCTACTAGTTAAATTAAGTGGCAGACCTTTTGGCACCAATGGTATTCAAGTATATGCCCCAACAGGAGAATTCAGTGAAGACGGTGTAGAAGAATTTTATAATGACCTAGAGTCTGCTTTAAAGAAATGTAAAAATTCGGAAATAAACATCATAATAGAGGACTTCAATGCAAAAGTAGGAAATAAAGGTGATAGATACATAGTAGGAAACTATGGTTTAGGAGAGAGAAATGAAATGGGGTACAGACTTGTAGAGTGGGCAAAAAAGCAGGAAATGATTGTAGGAAAGACATGGTTTAAGCAACACCTAGAAGATTATGGACATGGTGGAGTCCTGATAACAGGATTAGAAACCAGATTGATTACATTTTGATTAGCAGAAGATTTAGAAATGCGCTAACAAAAGAAAAACAGTTCCCAGTGCTGATTGTTATAGCGACCACAGATTACTTACAGGAACATTGAGGATAAAGTTAAGGAAAGTCAAGTATAAAACAGGAAACACTAAATATGATTCGTGTACATTGAGTAACGACAAAGAATTACAAAACAAATTAAACATAGAAGTACAGAATAGATTTGATATATTGTCTGATCTAGAGATCCTATTCCAAGATGTGGATGATCAATGGGAAATTTTGAAGAAGTCAATCAGTTTGGCTGCAGAAACAACTATTCCAAAATTAAAGAAGGTGGGTCGTAAGAAATGGATGACTGAAGAAATGTTACAATTAATGGAAACAAGAAGACTCAACAAAAATAATTCTGCCAAATACGAAGAAATTCACAGACAAGTCAGAATATTATGTAAGAAGGCAAAAGAAGCATGGCTTGAGAAAAATTGCTTAGAAATTGAAAAACAACACAACAGTCAAAATACCAAATTAGTGCACAAAAGAATTCATGAATTTACTAATAAAAGAACCAGTACATCAGCAGGCTGTCTAGAAACTAAAGATGGCAAAATCATAATAGAAAAAGATCAGATTCTACATGTATGGTCAGACTATGTGAAAAACCTTTATGATGATAACAGAGATGAACAGTGTGATATTCGATTTAATAATGAAGGACCGCCAATTTTAAAGATGGAGGTTCGAAATGTTCTTAAACATATGAAAGCTGGCAAGGCCAACGGTTCTGATAATATCACAACAGAAATGATTAAAGCTTTAGAAGAATATGGAATAGATCAAGTAACCAGACTGCTGAACTCATTATGTGATACCGGACATATACCTTCTGATTTGTGTAATTCTGAATTTATTGCAATCCCAAAGCAAGCATGGGCATTGGAATGTGATCAACATAGAACAATTAGTATAATGAGTCACATCACAAAGATGTTGCTACGAATTATCATGCTGTCACGAGCTCGCCATGAGTTAACCAGATAATAATACCGACGTTTGCTTGGCGTATATTTTCTAGGCCACAACAGTCGTACTAACAGAGTAAACACAGCTGCACAGGTTACATCGTGTCAGCCCATAAACACATTTGGTGGTGAGTGAGAAGGAAGGGATACAATGCGTTGGCAGTTTATAAACATTTAGAATCACATAGCCTTGCCCGGCTCAGTCATGGAACAGCCCTGTCTGTCAGTTATAGTTCCGGACATCAGGCGAAATGGCTGCTGGGATTGTCACCACTGAACAGAAGCTTGACAGTTTGTCAACAGTCAGAGACAAACCGGAATTGGCAGCGAGAGACAGGAAACAGTACATCTGTCAAGTCTTGTTTCCGGAACATCGAGAAGATTGACAGCGTGTTGGGAAAAACTCTTTGTTGGAACTGTACAGTAACTCTGTAGATTGTTTTGGATGTCACAACCAGTGATGACAAATCTAACATGGAGGGAGCCAGAGGGAGGATGGATCCCTGACAGGAGATGATCTGCCACTGTGCCACCTGTGTGGGGGCGTAAAGGAGAACGTCACGTGGCCAACTTTGGTAGTTTGCCATATAAACCCGAGTTGGGATCAACTAGGGGGGAGTTGACCAAGAGCCGTGGATTATGATGGACGTGTTTGTGGGAGAGCTCTACAGTGTTAGATTAATTTAACATTAACTAGCATGTGCCGTTATGGCAAAGTGTAGTAGCCATCCCGGGAATGAGGCGGTTTTTACATAAGGTAGTCAATATAGTCTATTAGTTCTAATTAATATAGACTGTGGCCTTGTTAAACTATAGTGTGATGATTAGCACTGGTAGTGGAAACTAGTTAGAGTAGAATAGTGATATTAACTCTGCTAGTTAAGAATAGATTAGTGAAGTGTTGATAAGCTTTACTAGTTGAGAATTGAGTAATGAGGGATAATTGGGATCTTCCCGTAGGTGTCCCTGGTGGGCGGGGTTCCGCATTCTGTTTGGTGATTTTTCCTTTGTCATAGCCTGATTCGACTCTAGGTGGGTAGCTAATCTGCTCTATGACTAAGTCTAGTTAGCTAAAGATCATTAAGCAAGGTGATAGGCTTACACTCAGCCGAAAGGATCAGTGACTAGTACTATCACCAGATGTGTTGTTTCTATCCTAGGTTCCCTACCAGATCCAAGGAAACTCTACAAGTTTTGGGAAAGAATTAAAAAACCCATTCTGAAGAACACCAGTTCAAGAGTCAATAAAGTTGCATACAGAAACGTAACTTACGCTAGAAGGAAATTGATTCATCAAAGAGAGTGATGCATACTGATGCACCACACAGCATTAGACAGTAGTAACGAACCTAGAACCGGCTAAGAGTACCTAGTGTTAGTACAGTAACAATTAACATTAGAAATTAGCACTTATGGACTGAATGGTTCGATGTGCAACGAGGATGATCTGTCGACTAACTAACTAACTAACTAACTGCGTACACACTGCAAAAGACTTGTGCAGTTTGTTTAGGAACATTAGGAACGGACATTGTGTAGAGTGCAACCGGTCCCTGATTAACTCTTAATACCACCGGTGTCTATTTCGGATGTTCATGAAATTGGATTACCAGAGGTCTACAGAGGCAAAGCATTATCCGGCAAGATGGTTCCGGCAACGGGTGAGACGTACTTGTTCTGACGTAACGTGCTGTGGTCTATCTTTGCTGTGATCAGCTGACTGAGTTGATGTCTGAGAGACAGAGTCTACACACTTTATAGAACACGTCACACATTTTCTTCGCATACACGTCTCATACACGTTACACTTTTATTTTAATAAATTAATCTTTATTAATTTCTAGAAGCAAGAGTTGTTGAGTATGTTGCGTTGGGGAAGTATGAGAAGGGGGCATAGTACGACAGTGTGAGAGTGATAGGAAAAGGTGTCCATAGGCTGATGGAGTGTGTTGGACGGAAGCGGGTGGATTCTCCAGAATATTGAGGGGAAAAAAAATAATATTATAATGTGGGTGTCGGATCTCCTCACTCCAGGGACGACACTTTAAAGGAGGACACGACATTATTGGGGGCTCGTAAACGTGATATTTGGACAGTGGGATCTCTCGTAAACGGGATCTTTGGACAGCGGGATCTATCGTAAACGTGATCTTTGGACAGCGAGATCTCTCGTAAACGGGATCCTTGGACAGCGGGATCTCCCGTAAACGGAATCCTTGGACAGCGAGATCTCCTGCAAGCAGGAACCTTTGACAGTGGGATCTTCTGACAACGGGGTCTTTTGACACGGGATCCTTAGTTATAAGAGGGAGATATCAGTTTGGAGAATCCAGCTAGAGTGAATGTGGATAGGGGTTAGGACTAATATCTTACCTGTTCACACTTCACACGTCTGCATAGGTCTGTGGTCCTGATTCTACTCTTGTCACTGAGTGAATGTGCTGTGTGTGGTAATATCTAGATTTATAGTACTTGTTCATATATCTGTATAGTAATTTGCAGTTATATTGTACTAGACCTGCTAGCTTACCTCTCTGTATAATGGCCACCCCTAAACTTAGCACAGCAGAATTAAAGGCAAAGGGGGAGGACATGGGATTGGCGGGGTCTTCTCTAACGGATTACATACAGGAAGTGGAGAGAGAGTATCGTCAAGCGGAAAGGGAAGATCGAAAGGCCGAGCTGGAATTGAGAAGGATGGAGTTGGAGCAAGCAGCTAAGAAATTGGAAGCTGAGCAAGCAGCTAGGAAATTTGAAGCTGAGCAAGCAGCTAAGAAATTGGAAGCTGAGCAAGCAGCTAGGAAATTGGAAGCTGAACAAGCAGCTAGGAAATTAGAAGCTGAACAAGAAGCACAGAAGAGGGAGCACGAGTACCGGATGCGGGAACTCGAGCTCAAGAGTCAATCTAATGGAGAAACTGAGGGAGCAGTTGGAAGTTCCTCCATCCCAGGATCAACACCAGTAGGTGGACATGGGTACCATGCCATGAAGTTTCCTTTAGCGGTCTACGAGGAGGACAAAGAGAAGATTGATCAATACCTTCAACGCTTCGAGGCTATGTCAGTTGCTATGGGTCTGGAGCGTAACAAATGGAATCTTAAGCTATCCCAGGGATTACGCGGGACCGGTTACGAGGTTTATACTCGCCTGCCACCAGGACATGAGAACAATTATGATGAGTTAAAGACGGCTCTGCTGAAACGATTCGAGGTTACGTCACATACCCACCGGAAAAAATTTCGAGCAGCGAAACGAGAACCGGGGGAGTTGTTTGCCGCCTACAGTTTGCGTCTAAAATCTTATCTCCACAAGTGGATGGATTTGGCTGGGTTCGCCCATGACTATGAGAGTCTGGAAGAGCTCATGGTGGTCGACCAGCTGAAGAAGCAAATGTCTAAACCTCTCAGGACGTTCCTGGGAGAACAAGGAGCGGAACGTATTGACCTCGTGACTAAATTAGCAGAACGGTTCGTCGAGGTACATGGGGAGGCAGGGGAGAACCTTTCCACCAACTCCAAAAGTCAAGAGAAACATGACAAGAAGAAAGCCAAAAACACAGGAACAAAAAAGTGGGAACCTTATGTGCAAAAATCAGAGGATAGTTCAGAGAAGAAGAAGGAGGGAAGCAAGAGCACTTCAAGCTCTACACCAAAACGACCGTGGTCGGAGAAGTGGTGTTCAATTTGTAAGTCACCCTCTCACAATACGAGGGACTGCAAATCGAAAGCTAAGAACCCTCACTTTGCAGCATGTCAAGTGACTTCCAAGGAGGTTGTCACGGAAAAGGCCAAGGTCAACAAGGAAGCTCGCCACCAGGAGAGCTCATTCAAGTCCGACAATAGAAAATCTAGGACAGGGAAATGGTGCAACCAATGCAAGTCAAACACGCACAATGCTATTGACTGCAGAGGAGAGTCAGGAGACACTCAATTCGTCGTGTGCCCCGGGAAACCTAAGGTGGAGCCCACCGAACAGGTCGAGGCCGAGGAAGAGACTCCAGACCAGGAAAAACCACCTGTAGTGGAATTGGTAGAGGTTAACGGTCGTCAAGTGGAGTGTTTATACGACACAGGACTGGACGGGGAGGCCGTGATTTCTGCGGATCTGGTACATCCAGAACAATTCACAGGTGAAACCTTGGATATACAGCCTGCACAGAAGAGTGCTGTAACCATGAAGTTGCCTATTGCTAATGTGGAGATTCGGTCAAGGTACGTCACCGGCACCATCAAGGCCGCTGTATTGACCGATCCCATTTTTTCAGTCATCCTAGGTTGCCGGTATGTCTTTCTGGGAATGCCCAGGGAGCCAATTCATATGGGAGCAATGCAGACTCGCTCTCAGACGAAAACGGAAGAGGCAGACGCAATTGTGACTAACCCAATGCCGGGGGAGCTACGAACTGCCCAGAGTGAGGATGATACTTTACGTCCTTGCTACAAAAAGCTGCAGAAAAGTGCTGATCCACCAGGACGGGGGCAGTACTACATGAAGAATAGGATACTCTACAGGAGAGCAGGAAGGGGAGACAACCTATACGGTCAGTTGGTCGTCCCGAAAGCTCACCGGTCCCAGATTCTTCATATGGGGCATACCATCTCCTTTAGTGGACACGTGGGTATTGCCGCCACCATGCAGCGGATTTCCTGCCATTACTATTGGCCGGGAATGACAGATGATGTGCGTCGGTATGTGAAGTCATGCCCTGAGTGCCAGAGGGTGGCACCGAAACACTGGACAGCACCGGTGGTGTTGGGTGAGATGCCCATCATGAACTCTCCTTTCGAGAGGGTAGCCATCGATATCGTGGGTCCACTTCCCAGGACTAGGAAGAGGAACATGTATATACTCACAATGGTGGATTGCTGTACAATGTGGGGTGAGGCTATACCGTTGACCACGATTGACTCGAAAAGAGTGGCGGACGCACTGATGGAGGCCTTTACCAGATTAGGCTTTCCGGATCAAATTCTGACGGACAATGGATCACAGTTTTGTGGAAAACTCATGGAGGAGGTATTTAGGGTGTTTCACTCTAACCACATACATACCAGCCCTTACCACCCTCAAGCCAATGGACAAGTAGAGCGTTTCAACGGCACGTTGATGACAATGCTCAGGAAACTAGCGCAGGAAAAACCTGATAGGTGGGATGAATATATCCCAGCCGCACTCTTTGCCTATCGGGAAGTTCCTCATGGCTCAACAGGACTACCACCCGCTACGTTGCTGTTTGGTCGTCCAATCAAAGGACCGTTGGAAGCCATGTTGAGGAGTTGGACTGAAGAGGGGACGTCAGAAGAAGTGATCTCATCCTATCAATACGTGGAGGAACTGAAAGAAAAACTCCATAAGGGATGGACTCTGGCAAATCAAAACTTGAAAAAGGCCAGGAAAAGACATGCGGCTTACTACAACCGTAGGTCTAAAGAAAGATCTCTAGAGGTAGGAGATAAAGTCTTGTTGCTACTCCCAACAGGAAACAACAAACTGGAGATAGGTTGGCAAGGACCATTTCCCGTGGAAAGGGTAATATCCAGAACCAACTATCAAATCCGGATCCGGGGAAAGTTGAAGATTTTCCATATCAATCTCTTGCGGAAATACGAAGAGAGACCCGGAGACAAGACAGCTCACCTCATGGCAATGGCAGTTGCAGTGGAGACAGAAGTGGGAACCAGCGAGGGCAGGGAATATCCCTTAGTACACCAGGAAACTTATAGGGATGTGCAAGTGAACCCTGATCTGACCTCCCAGGAGAGGGAAAGGATAACCCAGGTTCTCAAGTCTCATAAGGAGATACTGACTGATAAACCAGGACGAACGAGGTTGGTGGAGTTCGAGATGACTTTGACCACACAGGAGCCTGTTCGCCAAAAGGTTTACCCAGTGCCATTCTCTAAAGAAAAGGCCCTGGAGGAGGAAATACAAAAACTGCTGGAGGATGACGTGATTGCACCATCCACATCCCCATACAATGCGGGGGTAGTTTTGTTACGCAAACCAAGTGGAGAACACAGGTTGTGTATAGACTACCGACTGCTGAACAGTCACACACAATTTCAGGTGGAACCTTTGCCGAATCCAACTCAGCTATTCGCTAGGCTCCATAAGGCTCGGTACTTTTCAAAGGTGGATCTGAGTCGGGGGTATTATCAGATACCAGTCAAACCGGAGATTCGACCACTGTTAGCTTTCAGTACACCCAGTGGACACTACGAATTCAAGGTCATGCCCTTTGGACTCAGCAATGCACCTAGTGTGTTTACACGCATGATGAGGACTTTACTAGATCCGTTACAGGATCCATCCATCATCTCATTCATGGATGATATTCTGATTTTCAGTGACAGCCTGGATGACCACTTACAATCCTTGGAGAGAGTGTTTAATAGACTCAAGGAAGCAGGGCTTACTGCTCGTCCAACCAAGTGCATGATTGGTTACCAGGCTCTGGAATTTCTAGGTCACACCATCACTCCAGGACACATTGTTCCAGAAGGGAAGAACCTGGAGAAAATCAGAAATGCACCAAGGCCAAAAACGAAGAAGGATGTGCGATCTTTTCTCTCGTTGTGTGGGTTCTACCACAAATTTATCCCACATTTCACGGAATTGGGAGCTCCGTTGACAGAAACCTTGAAAAAGGGATTACCGGATCAAATCATTTGGACACCAGAATGTGAGAATGCCTATAGTCAGTTAAAGGAGGCCTTGGTCAGCAAACCTGTATTACAGCTCCCTGACCTTTCCAAACAATTTGTGTTGAGAACAGATGCGAGTGCGATTGGAATTGGAGCCGCTTTGTTACAGGAAGGAAAAGACGATGCTTCGGTTTTGAAACCTGTGGCATACGCAAGTAAGAAACTTCTACAGGCGGAGAGGAATTATTCAACCGTCGAGAGAGAGTGCTTGTCCCTCGTATGGGCAGTGAAAAAATTTCAGCCATATTTGTATGGAGTTAAGTTTCGGGTTCAGTCGGATCATCAGCCCCTGATGTTCCTGGCTACTTCTCAGAAGCTCAACGCCCGTTTGATGCGGTGGTCGTTGTTACTTCAACCATATAATTTCACAGTAGAGTACATTCCGGGGAAAGAGAATGTTGGAGCGGATTTCTTGTCAAGACACCCAGCTCCGGAAGAAGAGGAATGAATCATCTGGATTTAACTCATGGTGGAGAAGAGTGAGATGGACTACTCTCTTAAGAGCTCGCCATGAGTTAACCAGATAATAATACCGACGTTTGCTTGGCGTATATTTTCTAGGCCACAACAGTCGTACTAACAGAGTAAACACAGCTGCACAGGTTACATCGTGTCAGCCCATAAACACATTTGGTGGTGAGTGAGAAGGAAGGGATACAATGCGTTGGCAGTTTATAAACATTTAGAATCACATAGCCTTGCCCGGCTCAGTACATGGAACAGCCCTGTCTGTCAGTTATAGTTCCGGACATCAGGCGAAATGGCTGCTGGGATTGTCACCACTGAACAGAAGCTTGACAGTTTGTCAACAGTCAGAGACAAACCGGAATTGGCAGCGAGAGACAGGAAACAGTACATCTGTCAAGTCTTGTTTCCGGAACATCGAGAAGATTGACAGCGTGTTGGGAAAAACTCTTTGTTGGAACTGTACAGTAACTCTGTAGATTGTTTTGGATGTCACAACCAGTGATGACAAATCTAACATGGAGGGAGCCAGAGGGAGGATGGATCCCTGACAGGAGATGATCTGCCACTGTGCCACCTGTGTGGGGGGGTAAAGGAGAACGTCACGTGGCCAACTTTGGTAGTTTGCCATATAAACCCGAGTTGGGATCAACTAGGGGGGAGTTGACCAAGAACCGTGGATTATGATGGACGTGTTTGTGGGAGAGCTCTACAGTGTTAGATTAATTTAACATTAACTAGCATGTGCCGTTATGGCAAAGTGTAGTAGCCATCCCGGGAATGAGGCGGTTTTTACATAAGGTAGTCAATATAGTCTATTAGTTCTAATTAATATAGACTGTGGCCTTGTTAAACTATAGTGTGATGATTAGCACTGTTAGTGGAAACTAGTTAGAGTAGAATAGTGATATTAACTCTGCTAGTTAAGAATAGATTAGTGAAGTGTTGATAAGCTTTACTAGTTGAGAATTGAGTAATGAGGGATAATTGGGATCTTCCCGTAGGTGTCCCTGGTGGGCGGGGTTCCGCATTCTGTTTGGTGATTTTTCCTTTGTCATAGCCTGATTCGACTCTAGGTGGGTAGCTAATCTGCTCTATGACTAAGTCTAGTTAGCTAAAGATCATTAAGCAAGGTGATAGGCTTACACTCAGCCGAAAGGATCAGTGACTAGTACTATCACCAGATGTGTTGTTTCTATCCTAGGTTCCCTACCAGATCCAAGGAAACTCTACAAGTTTTGGGAAAGAATTAAAAAACCCATTCTGAAGAACACCAGTTCAAGAGTCAATAAAGTTGCATACAGAAACGTAACTTACGCTAGAAGGAAATTGATTCATCAAAGAGAGTGATGCATACTGATGCACCACACAGCATTAGACAGTAGTAACGAACCTAGAATCGGCTAAGAGTACCTAGTGTTAGTACAGTAACAATTAACATTAGAAATTAGCACTTATGGACTGAATGGTTCGATGTGCAACGAGGATGATCTGTCGACTAACTAACTAACTAACTAACTGCGTACACACTGCAAAAGACTTGTGCAGTTTGTTTAGGAACATTAGGAACGGACATTGTGTAGAGTGCAACCGGTCCCTGATTAACTCTTAATACCACCGGTGTCTATTTCGGATGTTCATGAAATTGGATTACCAGAGGTCTACAGAGGCAAAGCATTATCCGGCAAGATGGTTCCGGCAACGGGTGAGACGTACTTGTTCTGACGTAACGTGCTGTGGTCTATCTTTGCTGTGATCAGCTGACTGAGTTGATGTCTGAGAGACAGAGTCTACACACTTTATAGAACACGTCACACATTTTCTTCGCATACACGTCTCATACACGTTACACTTTTATTTTAATAAATTAATCTTTATTAATTTCTAGAAGCAAGAGTTGTTGAGTATGTTGCGTTGGGGAAGTATGAGAAGGGGGCATAGTACGACAGTGTGAGAGTGATAGGAAAAGGTGTCCATAGGCTGATGGAGTGTGTTGGACGGAAGCGGGTGGATTCTCCAGAATATTGAGGGGAAAAAAAAAATAATATTATAATGTGGGTGTCGGATCTCCTCACTCCAGGGACGACACTTTAAAGGAGGACACGACACATGCAAAGAGTGAGGAAGAAAATACAACCTGAAATAGGGGAAGAACAATGTGGGTTTGTAGAAGGAACGGGTACAGTAAATGCTGTGTATATGCTGCGTTCAGTTATTGAACGTTCTATAGAAGTAAACAGAGATATACATCTTTGCTTTATTTACTACATAAAGGCTTTCGATAGAGTAAGACATGTTAACATGGTAGATATGCTTGCAGATCTACAAGTTGATGGGAAAGACATTAGACTTGTAAAAACATATATTGGAAACAACAAGCTGCCATAAGGATTGATAATGAAGTGGGACAATATCAGCCTATTAAGAGATGTGTTAGGCAGGGATGTGTAATGTCTCCAGATCTTTTTTCACTATACAGTGAAAATATTTTCAGAAATGTAGAAGATATAAATGGAATCAGCATTGGAGGACGAAACATCAATAACATTAGATATGCAGATGATAAGTATTGATTGCAGACAATGCACAAGATCTACAACAATTAGTAGACGCATTTGTTGTACACAGTGAGCAGCTGGTATTAGGATTAAATTGTGAAAAGACACAGATTATGGTCGTCACTAGGAAGAACGAAATACTAAAATGTAATATACAAGTAAATGGGAATACTCTTCAACAAGTGAATCGGTACAATTATCTCGAAACAGTCATAGCATCTGATGGGAGATGCCTTGAACAGATTAGAACAAGAATCGCCATGGCGAAAGTAGCCTTTAGCAAGATGAAAAACATACTGACCAATAAAAAAATATGTCAATTGAAACGAGAAAAAGAGTGTTGAGGTGCTACATAGAGTCTGTTCTTTTGTTTAGATATGAAACTTGGACAATGAGCAGTCAAGTTGAAAAACATCTGATGACTGCAGAAATGTGGTTTCTGAGGAAAATGCAAAGACAGAAACACCAATGACCAAGTATTACAGGAGACAAATGAAAATCGTAGATTGATTAGAGAAATTAGACGTAGACAGTCAAAGTTTTTTGTACATATTATGAGAAGAAATGGATTGGAGAACTTAGTGACAACTGGCAAGATCGAAGGGAACAGACCAAGAGGAAGACCGAGAAGTAAATACCTGGATGGCTTGACCACGTGGCATGGTCGAGACAGGAACACTGAGCTGATCCACGACTCTGGTGATCGAGTGAAATGGCGAGTCATGACCGCCCACGCTTTCCGGCATGGCACATGATTGATTGACTGATGTTTGGAACACTATGGATACCAGGGGTTAGAATTTGTAGCTATACTGTTGACAAGTCTTCTCACTGTCTATCCTATCTAGCTCCAGCGTCTTTCCTTCACCGTTTGATAGGCAGGAATTTGTTTAGTTCTCAGTATAAGCTGCGCTTTGGTGATTGTGTCCTGCTCTGCGCAAATTATATTTTATATAATTATATATAATTAGCTGACCCGGCCCGGCTTCGCCCAGACCCTGGTGGGGAGCATCTCATTTAATTCATATAAGTAGTCATAAAAGTTCCCGTTCCCGACTATCTATCTGTCTGTCTGTCTGACCCGGCCCGGCATCGCCCAACTCCTGGTGGGGAGCATCTCATTTAATTCATATAAGTAGTCATATAAGTTCCCGTTCCCGACTGTCTGTCTGTCTGTCTGTCTATCTATCTGTCTGTCTGTCTGTCTGACCCGGCTCAGCCCATCGTGGAGAGCATCTCATTTAAATCATATAAGTAGTCATATAAGATCCCGTTCCCGATTATCTGTCTGTCTGTCTGTCTGTCTTGGGTAAATGGAGGAGGGAGGAGGGAAGAGGGGGGAGGAGGGGACAGGAGACAGGAGGAATAGGGAGGAATAGGAGGGAGGAGGAGGGATTAGGAAGAGGAGGGAGGAGTATGGTGGAGGAGGAGGGGGAGGAGGGAGGAGGAAGAGGGAGAAGGAGGGAGGAGGAGAACGCATGAGGAGGATGGAGGAGGAGGAGGAGAGGGAGGAGGAGGGAGAGGGAGGAGGAGGGAGGAGGAGGAGAGAGTAGGAGGAGGGAGGAGGCGGAGGGAGCAGGAAGAGTGAGGAAGAGGGAGGAGGAAGAGGGAGAAGGAGGAGGGAGGAGGGAGGAGAAGGAGGAGGGAGGAGGAAGAGGGAGGAGGAGGAGGAGGAAGAGGGAGGAGGAGGAATGTGAAGGGAGGAGGAGGGAGGAGGTAGAGGGAGGAGGAGGGAGGAGGAGAGAGGAGGAGGAGGGAGGAGGAGGAGGGATGAGGAAGAGGGAGGAGGAGGAAGAGAGAGGATGAGGAATGTGAAGGGAGGAGGAGGGAGGAGGAGGAGGGAGGAGGAGAATGGAGGAGGAGGATGGAGGAGGGGGATGAGGAGGGAGGAAGAAGGAGGAGGGGGATGAGGGAGGGGTAGGAGGGGGAGGAGGAGAAGGGAGGAGGAGGGAGGAGGAGGGCGAAGGAGGAAGGAAGAGGAGGGCGAGGAGGTAGGAGGAGGGAGGAGGAGGAGGAAGAGGGAGGAGGAGGGAGGAGGAAGAGAGTGGAGGAGGGAGGAGGATGGAGGAAGAGATAGGCGGAGAGAGGAGGAGGAGGGAGGAGGAGGAGTAGGGAGGAATAGGAGGGAGGAGGAGGGATTAAGAGAAGGAGGGGGGAAAGGAGAGAAGGAGGAGGGAGGGGGAGGAAGAGGGATGAGGAGGGAGGAGGAGGGGGAGGAGGGAGGAGGAGGGAGGAGGAGGAGGGAGGAGGAGGAGGAGGGAGGAAGAGGGAGGAGGAGGAAGGAGGAGAAGGAGGAGGGAGGAGGGTGAAGGAGGAGGAAGATGGAGGAGGGGAGGAGGGAGGGGGAGGAGGAGGGAGAAGGAGGAGGAGGGAGGAGAACGCAGGTGGCGGAGGAGGAGGAGGGAGGAGGGAGAGGGAGGAGGGAGGAGGAGGAGAGAGGAGGAGGAGAGAGGAGGAGAGAGGAGGAGGAGGGAGGAGGTGGAGGGAGAAGGAGGAGGGAGGAAGAGGTAGAAGGAGGAGGGAGAAGGAGGAGGGGGAGGAGGAGGGGGAGGAGGAGGAATGATGAGGAGGGAGGAGGAGGAAGAGAGATGTGGAGGAAGGAGGAAGAGGGAGGAGGAGGGAGGAGGTAGAGGGAGGAAAAGGGAGGAGGGAGGAGGAGAGAGGAGGAGGGAGGAGGAGAAGGGAGTAGGAGGGATGAGGAGAAGGGAGGAGGAGAGGGAGGAGGAGGGAGAAGGAAGGGGGAGAAGGTGGAGGGAGAGGGAGGAGGGGGAGGAGGTAGAGGGAGGAGGAAGAGGAGGAGGGTGGAGGGAGGAGGTAGAGAGGAGGAGGGAGGAGGTAGAGGGAGGAGGAGGGAGGAGGCGGAGGGAGTAGGAGGGAGGAGGATGGAGGAGGAGGGGAGAGGAAGAGGGAGAAGGAAGAGGGAGAAGGAGGGAGGAGGGAGAGGGAGGAGGGGGAGGAGGTAGAGGGAGGAGGAAGAGAGGAGGGTGGAGGGAGGAGGTAGAGGGAGGAGGAGGGGAGGAGGTAGAGGCAGGAGGAGAAGAGAGGAGGAGGGAGTTCGCCATTCCGAATTCATACTCGTCTAGGTTCTGTGATTTCGGTCCTTCCATTGATTGTTCTTCCCTTCTACACGACTGTAGATAACTTCCTTACACATAAAAAGATGAATTGTTATTGATATTGCCGTGGCATGGAGGCATATATATCAGTAGCAGAGTTGAACGCCTACGCCAGCCGGCACGGCATTTGATGATGATGATGATTGCCGTGTGACGATTCTGTGTAGTCACGTCATTTTCTTCCCTTTCCCTAGCGTTTTGGTTCGGGGATTCTTTCATCATCATCATCATATATTTACGTACGTATTTTGGGAATGGGAGGAGGGAGGAGGAGGAAGAAGAAAAAAAAAATACGACAGTATGCAGCGCTGGAATGAAAGGAAAGCGTGTAGAAAATTTCATCTCAATCGGATGGGCCGTTCGCGAACATATAAAGGACATACATACATACATACATACAGACAGACAGACAGACGGAGATCCTAATTTATATATAAGATTATATTTTATATGCTTTTTATTTGTCAGTATGTTTTTCATCTTGCTAAAGGCTACATTCGCCATGGCGATTCTTGTTTTAATCTGTTCAAGGCATCTCCCATTAATGAATATTGACATAAGCCTGGGTCATTGACAATGAGTTGAGTGACCGGGCATGAGAAAGAATGGGGGAAATGGGAGACAGTAAAGTGACTGACCTGGCTATGAGGAAAACAGCCAGTCCTGAGAAATAAAATAGTGAGGGTAGAGAAAAACTCCCAGGGGGATGGGGGAAGGACAGTTTAGTTTTGTGTGAAGTCAAGGGACTTGAGGACAGTTGATGTGTAGATGCCGAACTGGTCGGTAGTCTAAGGAGAAGCGGAGTTAGAGATCTCCGTGTTGTGTTGTTCTCCCAGTTGTGAAGACAGGCCTGAACCAGAGTGGGTTCTATAGTGAGTGAGGGCCTGAACCCAGTGTGTGGGTGTATTGTGTGAGGTCCAGCGATGGATAGGAGCTGGATTACCTGTCTTGTGGATTTGATATGAAGCAGGCTTGAGAAGCCAGTGATGTGTGCGGGTTAAATTGTGAGGAGGATATTTATAGTATATGGATTACATTGTTTCTGGATATATACATATGTTCCGTGAGTCTATGTTATTTCTGTAATAAAGGATTATGTGCGCCAACTGAATCTTGTTTCATGACTGGTGAAGGTGCACTTCTGGGGTGAGTTGGATTAAGAGACAGTTAGATAGCTCAATTAACACACCATGAACATCGTTACCTAGACAACGACCATCACACGAAAACTTATCATCAAGAACATCGAACAGTATCATTAAGAACGTCGTGTGACAAATATTTCTAGCGTATTGGTAATTATTTAAGGTGTTCTCTATTTTCCCATACAGTAGTGCTGATTTTACGTTAAATACTGTTTAGTGCTAGGTGTATTTTATTTTACTTTTTGGACTTCCATACATTTCATGGTCCTGTGAAAGCTCCTCTTCCATTTTGTGTTCTTATTTTACTATCTCTGTCTGTTCTCCCCAATTTTGTCTAAATTATAACCCAAACATATGTATGAGTCCACGTCTTGAAGTGAGGTTTCTCCAAGGGAGGTAAAGTTATCATTTGATTGATTTATTTTTATTACCTTTGTCTTTCCCTTATAAATGTGTGTACCAATTTGTTGTGCCTCATCCCAAGTGCGTTTAATTTGTCTTGCAACCAATTATGCATGTGGAACAGGAGGACAATGTAATGAGTGAAGTCCATATCATCAATTTGCATTATCAGGGCCCAATGAATATCATATTACTAATCTGAGTTCAGCCTGCAGCAGATACAATATGAGTATAAACACAACCAAAACCGAAGTAATGCAAGTTAGCAGATCGCCAGGCCCACTAAATATACAGATAAATAACACACCTCTGAAACAAGTTAAAGAATTCAAATACCTTGGAAGTATGATCACAGAAGATAACAGATTGGACAGAGAAATTGACATCAGATGTCAAAAAGCTAGTGCACTTACATATCAACTATCACCCTTACTGAAACATCCAAACATACCCATGTCCGCAAAACGACAGATAATAAACAGCATATTCACACCAACCCTATGCTACCAATCTCAAACCTGGACTTTATCCAAATTACACCTTCGCAAAATCAACACCTGCGAAATGAGATGCCTGAGGAGAGCTGCCAACTTAACAATCCGAGACCGAGTAAGAAATGCTACTATCAGACAGACTGTGGGATCAACACCTTGTGCCACATTTATTGACAGACAGAAGATCAAGTGGTTTGGCCATGTCATTAGAATGCAACATCAACAACTACCATCACTGGCCTTACATCAAAGATCATCTGCGACGAGACCACGAGGACGTCCAAGAAGAAAATGGATTGACGACATCAGAGACATTGTACAACCTCACGGAATGACACTATCCAGTGCCGTCCCCCGGGCACTGGAACGCAAATTATTCCTCCCCACGACGCTTGACGGCAGAAGTGGAAGATGATGATGATGATGATGATAATGAATACCATTTCTCGAGGCAGTTCTTGGTGTTGTCATAAACCAGTCTACATTCAATAAGAACAGTAAAGACGACAAAAGGCATCCCTGACGCAATCCTATTCTTATTTTAAACGTATCCGTTAGTTTACCCTAAGAAAAAAAAAACTCTGCATTTATTGACTTTCTTATGTTACCATTATTGCGTTAATGATCTATTGTGGGATTACATCGTCTCATAAATTCCCAAAGAGATTCCCTATCAGTTATTTCAAAGAACATAGTCCAAAGTGACGAACTGATTTCATTGCTTTGCTTTATCGTCATTAATAATGTGATAGAGATTAAAAAGAGTTACATTCCTATGGCACAACACTAACAAACAAGACTCTCCTTGAATATCAAGAAAACAGACGACACATACATGTGAGGTAACAACAGAAGGGAAAATGCTTTACCAAATTGATAAATATAAATCCTAGGGGCAATTATAACATCAGATGGAAGATGCACACGGTAATTATGAGCAGAATAGGTCAAGCAAATGTCCCATTCCATAAAATGAAAAGTGTATTATGCAATAAGTCACTATCCTTAAATTTAAGAATGGGAGTGCTGGTGTGGTATGAAGAAGCCATTTTGACGTACTACAGCTAATCATGGAACGCTAATGAACAAATTAGGAGACGCTTGGGGGGAACGGATATATGGTTCCTGAGACGAAATTTGTGAATACCTAGAAATGCCAGAGTAACTAATAATGGCTGCTCGGAAGAGACTAATGAAACCAAAACATTATATACAACAATAAGAAAGAGGCAAACAGCATTCTTTGGCCATGTCTTGAGAAGAAAGGTTTCGGAGTATATCGTGACAACTGGAAAGATCAGTGAGTTAAGAGGCAACCAAGAGAAATGATGCTGAATGGACTGAGGCGGTGGCATGTAGAAATTTCATCAACTGAGTTTATCCAGGGCACCAAGGACAGAGATCTGCAAAAGATATGAACGTCTACGCCAGCTGATAAGGCACAAGCTGGTGATAATTATATGGGAGCCGTGGTAGTGTAGTGGCGAAATGTTTGACTGTGTGTATTTAAAAATAAAGGCAGTCGGTGTGATACTGACCACATCACTCACCGACTGCCGAATGGTCAATAAACAATATGGATCTAGAACTATATGCCCACTGCGCCTTAGTTGCGTGTAAAATAGTCCTTTGCTTGTGTTTTTACCTTTACAATCATATATGCTACACACATAGACAATCCACTCGCAATCAACGTGGCAATCGCGGTAGCGAATGACGCTTACTACGCTAAGAATAGAAAAGGAGGGGTGGGGTGTGAACTAAACCGCACAGAAATAGTTTCCACTGTCTTCAATGTGAAGCAGCTTGGGTTATTCCATGACCTAGAATCAAACATACTGTTGACTCACGTTGCCTTTCAGATGAAACGTAGGCTTCTTGTTGGGTTCACGTGCCCTGACGATCTACACACATTGTGTTCCAGGCGGGAGTCAACGTAAGCTTCCGGTCGTTGTCAAGGGCACTAGGTGTACTGGGAGCATCGTATTTACTTTGTAGCGAACCTACGTGAACCTGAATTTATAATTCCTGTAATCGACCCATTGACAAGAAAAGGGATGCCCGTCCAGTGGCCTTAGATTTTATACATGGTACGGTTATTATAAGAGCAGAATAGACCAAGCAAAAGCTGTATTTCAGAAGATGACAGTATCCCATGTAACAAATCACTTCCATTGTCAGAATGAAAAATTAAAGGTCCCTTTTACACGCAAAAGGCGCAATGGGCATATGGAGCTAAGCCCATATTTGTATAGACCAAATGGTCAGAAAGAAAGTACTGAAATGTTATATATATAGAACATTTGCTATTGTATCGTAGTGAATCATGCAATGTGAAGGAACAAATTAGGAAGAGCCTAGATCAGAGGCATCGTAGGTTGTGGTTCCAATGACAAATGTTTATAATATCTTGGACTGTCAGAGTAACTAATAACAATTCTCTGGAAGAGGATCATTCATTCAGTAACATGTCTTTTGCAGAAGCCTGCTCCCATAACAACCTTCCGGAAAACGTCTTGATCATAAGCAAGATGTCCCGCGTCCGATACACCCATCCGGAGATCATCCGCCACATCCTGCATCTTTGACCTACCTCTTCCTATCTTCCCAGGCATATATCCCTCTATTATTGTTCTCTCCAAACTTTCGTGAAATTTTAAGTGACCAAAATATTTCGATTTTCTTTGTTTTATCGCCATAGCCAACCTTCTTCAATAATGAGCTCTTGAAGTATGGGTGCATTTGTTCCTTTCTTTATCCAAGATATTCTTAGAATTTGTCTATAACATTTATATTCAAAGGCATTTATGCGCTGTTCAGCTTGTTTAGTAAGTGCCAGGTCTCACAGGTGTATGTTGCAATGGGAAAGATGCATGCTCTTAAAAATCTAATGTTTGTAGTTCTATCTGTCCCTCTCCACAATTTATGAAGTTGTTTTAGTCTTTGAAGAGCAATAGATATTCGTCTTTCAACTTCTTTCATTGTGTCACCATTATTAATAATCAATGACACAAGATATTCGAAATTTGCCACCACCTCCAATTTTCCTCATTAACATATATTTCTTTTTCAACAGTAGTTTTACCTGTATGCATTATCTTTGTTTTTGCCATGTTAAGATATAAGTTGTGGTTTTCACTATTCAATTGGGTTGAGGTTATTAGGTTTTCTATACCATTCTGTGTTGTGGATAGCAATAATGTATCATCGTCATATCGAATCTCTGGTATGTCATGACCACCGACATTTAGCGCATCATATAGCTAGCTCCATGTTTATATCATCCCTGACATTTCTCATATTTTCGGCATGCAGGTTAAACAAATAGTGGGGAGGGGCAGCACACAGCCTAACGTAAGTAAAACATTATTACCAACTATAAGACAGAGAGAATGCGTTTGTTTGGTCATATAATGAGAAGATAGGGATTGGAAAACATCGTGACGATTGGAGAGATCAGCGACAGAAGAGGCAGAAGTATACCGAGCGAAATCATGCTACATGATCTAAGATAGTGGCATGGAGTAGTGTCAGCGGTAGAACTGATCTTGAAAGCCCAAGGACTAAGATCTGTGGACAGGCATGAGCGTGTACGTTATTTCGCAGGGCACACTACGATGATGACAAACACACACCTATTGTTTAGCGCTCATAGAAGTTTGGGTAAGAATTAGAGACTAGAGGAAGCAAGAAACAACATAAAATGTGAAAGCTATATAGCTACCCACCGGGATTCGGACCTGTCACTTCCAAATGAAACAGCGTCTCTCTGCAGGAACACGTGTACTTCGACGCATAAACAACAAGACACCTCCTAGTTGGTTATATGTCGAAGTACTCTTTTCCCCGCGACGAGGCGCTGTAGTCATTTAGAATTGACACGTTCGAATCCAGGTCAGTAACTATATAGCTTTCACTTTTTATGTTTTCTAGTGCGTCCTGTGGTCTGTCATTCTTACCCAAACTTATATGAACGCCAAACAATACGTGTATATGTATTTATTTATTTATTGTCTTGATGGTCTCAAAGGGTTCCCCAGTTGATATTTATGTGTAATACGATGATGATAGTTATTGCCTTAGAAAGACGATAGTCACCGGTAAATGAAAAATGTATCCCTGAAAATACTATGCTGGTTAGTTTTCACTGACATTTAATGTTGTGTTGTTTGTCCATCAAGAATGATGTGGATCATTTATTTCATCCAGTAACAAGAGCAAGGCAGAGAATGGCAATCATGAAAAAGCTTGCTGGTACAACGTGGGGAGCAGATGAGAAAGTTCTCAAGAAGTTATATACTGGACGGGTGAGGCCAGTACTGGAATATGGCATTGCAGCTTGGGCAACAGCAGCTAAGTCAAACTTTAACAAAATAAGTAGAGTCCAAAACCAAGGAATGCGAATCATAACTGGAAGCCTGAAGACAACGCCTATTAATGAACTAGAAAAGATCACTTGTTTACAACCAATGCAGGACAGAAGAGATAGCAGAGCCCAGCAACAAGCTGAAAAATTTAGAAGATTGACAGACCACCCTATGTATAACAGGTTTAATGGTTTTGGAAAGGGAAGACTGAAACGTAGCAACTTTGTAGAAACTGCAAAACGAAAGATTAGGGCAGATCCCATACTTAACATATCAATAGTCAAGCCCATTTACAATGCACACAACTTCCCAGCTTGGAGACAGCAGAAACTGCCTGAGATGATAGAAAACAATCCTGGTATTGAGAAAAAGAGCACTCAGAATGAAACCGAAAGAAGAAAAATAACCCTAAACTACATAAAAGAACATTACCCAAGCAGCAATTGGACCCATGCATATACAGATGGATCTGCCAAAGATTCAATTAAAAATGGAGGAGGAGGAATTCTCCTTAATTTAAAAAATGGAGTGAAAAAAACACAGTCAGTGGCAACTGGAAAATTTTCAAGTAACTTCAAAGCGGAGGTAGGGGCTCTGAAAACTGCAGCAGAAATGCTCTTGATGGAGGAAAATAAAGAGAAGCAAATAGCTATCTTCACAGATGCAAAGTCAGCTGTCTCAATACTGAAGAGCAAAAACAGCACTGAACTAGCTGACCTAAGAGCAGCACTCCATGGTCTATGCCAGAAATCCAAAAAAGTTGTAAAACAGTGGATCCCATCACATTGCAGTATACCTGGATATAAAGAGGCTGACAGACTAGCAAAAGAGGGTGGACGATTACCACAGCCTGACATAGACATAACCTATAATGAGGCAAAAAGGTTTATAAAAAGCACTTATAGAACCAAATGGGAATCAGGGCATCCAGGCCACCAGAAGGATGATGCATATTACAAACTCGACCGAAGAGAACAAGTAGCAATCTTCAGACTCCGCACAGAATATAACAGGCTGAAACACCACTTGTTCAATAAACTAAAGATAGGAGATACCGATGAATGTAATTGTGGAATTGGTAAAATGACAGCTAAACATTTGCTGCAGGAGTGCCCAATATATGCAGAACAGAGAAAGATATTTTGGCCCACGCCTGCTTCATTTGAGGACAAGCTCTATGGAGATATCAACAAGCCCAAGTTGACCGCAGCTTACTTTAACTACTTACAGGTTGACATTTAAAGGTGCATGAAGAAGTATTTAGACTGCCACACTTCATACCACAGGTATGTCGGTTACAAAAGCGTCCCAGAGGCATGAAATGGAATATTGCTTGGATAGCAAATCCATTACGTGGAAAGTCCGAATCAAAAGCTCACTGTGTGGGCTTCATAAAAGGTGGAAAAAGTGTCCTAGTGACACGAAATGGAATATTGCTTGGATAGCAAATCCATTATGTGAAAAGTCCGAATCGAAAGCTCACTGTGTGGGCTTCATAAAAGGTGGAAAAAGTGTCCTAGTGACACGAAATGGAATATTGCTTGGATAGCAAATCCATTATGTGAAAAGTCAGAATCGAAAGCTCACTGTGTGGGCTTCATAAAAGGTGGAAAAAGTGTCCTAGTGGCACGAAATGGAATATTGCTTGGATAGCAAATCCATTATGTGGAAAGTCTGAATCGAAAGCTCACTGTGTGGATGTCATCTGCAGACTGCATTCTTCTGGTTTCCGGAGGAACAGCCTATGGTGAACGGAAGGCCCAATATACGGAAGTGAGGCTAAGCAGCCATGTGCAGGAGATGACGATTCCTTGGGTGAGCACAGTACCAGAGCGCTGTGTGATGGCTCTGCAAGTATGGAAGCCTCCTTGGATGGCGGGGAATGCCCATGGTCTGCCCCTGCCTTCCCTTGAGGGTTGACCAGGATTCTTTGGCTGTTCTATATGGGCCAGCTAGGATGGGGGATAACACCACAACAGTGAGATTCAAACGCCCTAAGAAACCCCCGGGAAGGTTAACCCGGTCAACAAATGCCCGCAGAAGTCGGATGTGTCGGCCTAACGGTGCAAGAACGCAGCTCTGCTGTAAACAGGCACAACGCAGTCACATCCGAAAAAAACTAAATCTGGATGAACGCAGAAGAAGAAGATTTCATCCAGTGGGGTTGAAAGTATGGAGCCGTGAGTTATAATGAAGAATGACTTGCGCGATGAATTGGATTAAAGTGAGGAAGAGTTGCGCAATACGTCGATCTCACTCTCTCGCCCGAGTCCATCTGAGTCCAGTGGCAAGACACGTCAAGACGACTTGAGACGAATACAGGTGTAGTGGATTACCAGGGCGCTCCACGTGCCTTGCTGTGCTCATTACTTTCTACAACGCTTTGCAGGTAAACGCCGCCTTGCCCGTTCAATCATCTATAATTTCTTCCGCGCAGTCTGCCGAATCCTGTCTTCACATGCTGGGTAAGCATACCACAGTTCAGCGATTGGTTTGACGCCAGATCGGCTACCCAGACCTGGTTTAGTCAGCCTGTCACAGCTGTTGCCAGGGGTGTGGCCGCAGTCGCATGCTGACAGCTACTAGGGGCCACAGGCGTGAGCTGGATGTCAGGCTTGGACCAGTGGGAGATGGGCTCTGAAAAGGACATAACAGTCATCCTTACCAAAGGTACTACCAATGCCTGACACCCCAGATCCCCCTGACAGTTAATACTCATATCAAGGCAACCCTTTGATCCGTGATGAAAAGTATGGTTGTCTATGTTGAGCAGTGTCTTTGATGACATTTGTCCATTTTCTTCTCGGGAGTCCTCGTATAAGATCTTCTTTGGTGTAACCTAAGTGCTGGTAATTGATGATGTTGCATTCTAACGAGATGGCAAAGCCATTTAATCTTTTGCTTTTTAATGAATGTGGCACAAGGTGTTTATCACACTGTCTGTATGATAGCATCGCTTATTACTCGGCTTCGAATGGTTAATTTGGTAGCTTTTCTCGTGAATCCCATCTTACTAATGTTGATTTGGCGTATATGTGATTTGGATAATGTGCAAGTTTGACACTGGTAGTATAAGATTACTGGAAATTGACTCGAATTAACTTATAAATGGAATTAAATATCTTAGAGGTTACGAAATTCACATCGAGCCGGCATGGTTCAGTTCACAATGCAAACTATATAAGTTATTTTACAAACTAAGAAAAGGATGATATAACATCCTTTTTAACCCTGGGTAGTGAATCACGTGTCTAGTCTTATCGGACAAGGGCGAAAACGTGAAGGACCTTATCCACGTTACGAACTTTAAAAATCAATTGGCAGTTGGAAACCAAAAATAGCAGGCAGAATAAGGCTGCTAAGGTTACATTTCAACATTAGAAAGGCTACTCACAGATTATTTATAGTTTATGTGATTCTGAAACACACAGATGTGGATGCTCGCCTGTGCTAAGGAGTTCATGTGCTGTACTGAGATTCTCCTTGTGTGATCTATGGGGGGAGACAATAACATGTATGGAGGTGTGCTTATGCAATGAAAGTGGTATGTTACCAAAACCAACTCCCCTCCCCCACCCACACACACACCCACATAAATCCACAAATAAGAGATGGATACCAAGGACTAATGTCTCTTTGAAAAGCGACCACCACATTGTATTGATAGTTGTACTATTATATGTGTAAAGCTAAAAAGAAGTCAAATGCCTGCTATATGTTTATATAATGTGGCTAGAAATATGTAAAATGTCCAGTGTATGTGTGATATATTTATCATCACCCATCAAAGTAATTCCTGAGAGAATTATCACAAATGTGCAATTTTGATCATCATACCGGGATTTATGTAGTCATCGATAACAAATGTCAACATATTAGGAATGTGCGCAGTGTCTTTATCGAGCTTAATGATTGGGTGTTCAGCTTGAGGTACCGGTGAAATCCCCGGGACCAGGCCAGCTCTAGTCCCTGCCAGGTTCCAGCTGAAACCCGGCGAAACGATAGCATTTCACTAGTAATGTAGTCGTTATCGAAGCAAGTCGCTTTCTAGTTTGGTGGTGGTTTTTATAGCCCATTTGTGCTCTCTGTGCCAGAGGTAAGATCAGAATTTCATTAGACATGTTATGACCGTGCCTCTTGATAAAAACGATACAAGTATCATTATGTATGTGTGTATGTATGTGAATTATGAAACTGAGATCAGCGCTTCATTGAGAAGATAACCTGAGTGTTCACTTTCTGCAAAACTGACCTGCCTATCCCACTGATAATTCTGCCATGCTTACAGTTTCATCTACTATCAATATTCTTAATATGCTTTGTGAATGATATCTCACTATCAATGCATATCATCTGCATTTTTCTATATGCTGTAAAACTGTTCACTATAAATGCATATCTTGAACATTCTTCCGTATGTTGTAGAAATGTTCACTATCAACGAACATCATGGACATTCTTTTCATGCTGGGGAGATATTTTGGCTAAACTTTATCTTGAACTATCGTGCACTTACGGGTGAATCTTCTTGTTCACATCCTTCGTAAATATACAGAATGTGTGATTTGTCATGTAATCTTTTATATGAATATGCTATGAGAATGAAAGTGAATGCCTTGTTGTTTTTATGAGCTATAATCTCATATGGGAAGAAAGATAACGCACCATATATCCATATGTCTTACAGGACGTGCATTGCACAATTGCTGTTGATAACTTGGCGAATATTTTATGTTCAATAAATTGCTCATAGCTTTCTTGAGGATTGCCATAGTGCAATTCGTGCCTGAGGTTAGTGGTATTGTTATGCTTGCAACATTGGGTAGGTTTCCAAACAGCGTTCTCCACCCCCTGCTCTTAAGAGTCAGGCTGGGAAAGGACAATATGTTCTTGTGTTCGAGTCTTTGCTGATGTATGATGAATATCCAGCGGATGGATCCTGCATTGTTTCATGGATCGATTTTATGTTTTCTCATTTGTGTTTGTTTCACATGTGAATGATGTTTATTAACTATTACTTTAACTGCTGGATGAGATGTTCGAATTTTACCCCAGTAAGAAAAGGCAAATGAATTAATAATGATGGAGGCTGAGAATGGCACTTGAGAACCGAGGTTAACCTAAGAAGGAATGAGGACCGGTCTTGCTTTACAGACGTGGGATGATGAGATGTTATTATGACGACCTCGTCTCAATATGGTGCCGTCATCTCAACATGTGGACGTTTGTCTCACATGCATTTGTCTCAACATGTATTGGTCTTAACATGATGACTTTGTCTCAACATGCCTTTGTCTCACCATGATGACTTTGTCTAAACATGCCTTGGTCTTAACATGGTGACTTTGTCACAACAGGACAGCTTGGTCTCATCCTGATGACCTTGTCTCATCTTATTGTCCTTGACTCGTCCTAAGATTATCTCATCATAATATTACCGCATCCACGGAGAATAAGTGTTTGTCCCTAGGCAGATACTGGTCACACTCCATCAGAGTTGGATTAAACTCCATCACCAGAGAAGAGGGATTGGTGAATTAGTAACACCCTCTCTTCTCTTACCCTTTCCTTTTTTTTTCTTTATGTTTGTTGATATTTTGGTTATGATGACATTTTGTTTTCTTTCAAATGTATATCGATGGGTTTTTGCATTTGTATCACCAGAGTTGAGTGGTGTGTATAGGCTTTACATTCAGGACACTTTGTCATACTGAAATGCTAACAGATGGCTATTGAGATGTTCCGATCTTTTGAACCTGAACTACGAGAAGGTTTTCATTCTTCTCATTGTTTACAATGAAGTCGGGAATTGGCTTTGGAATAGTCTGAAGAGAAATGCCTATTATCTGGAATGACTCCCGGCCTCTGCGTCGCCAAGCATATTCATGGACAGCTAGGTATATGTTCCTGTATATATCCTTCGAATAATTATGTCTGGGGAGTTCCAGTGATGTCACAGAACTTACAGGTTGGCCTTATCATTGTGAACCTTGGTCATACTGAATAGCTTTGCTGATGGCAGTTGAGATGCTCTAGTCTCTTAACAAAGGGATGATCTACATATTTGACAATGCTCTGAGGATCTACCTTTTCGAAACCGTCAAGAGTGATACCCGTTATGTTGACTGACCCCCTGGCCTCAGCTTCGCCTAGCATGTACAAGAAGGTTAAGTACCAGGTTTTAGTTGTATCCACTATGTATCTATGGAGAATCACCTGATATTCCTGAACCAAGATGATCAATTCTTCTGAAGAACTGATATAACCCAGCCCATCAGTGGTTGTAAATTAATGTAGAAGAAGAAGATTGTGGACATAATTTATTTTATACTTTTTTAAAGGAGAAGAACCTTAATGATATTGTTAATGAGAGATTTTGGATTTTATTTATCTGGTTAATAGTTTAGGAATCTGTTGGTTAGTTTTGGCAAATCATTCATTTTTTTATTTATTTTTTACTGATTTTGTTATTCTTTTTCTCGTAATATTTGGTTGTTTACATGATATTACAATTCATATCATAGATCTTCCCGAAACCCACCATTCATCCCAATATAATGTTGTCTTATAACCAAGCGTTTTGAGTCAATTCATGGTTGATGCTTTGTTCAACAGTTGTTGATTACAGTTAATATATAATACTGTTTAAACCTTAAGTTGTGAAAAGATGAGGGTGATAAACACACAAAGACACATTTTCTTTATGGAGCGAGTTTCTTCTATGGTAAATTTCCATGATCACCTCGCCTTTTAAATGAGGCTTTTTCGTCACAGATTTAGTATAGGAACTTAAACGTTTTGTCTAAGTCCTCACTTGGGATTTCGAAACCATTTCTAGGTTTCTTAAAAAGGCTGATTGAGGATTATAACCAATCCTATACGGGATACACCTAGTCTTATCACCATTTTAATCTTTATAACTTCACAGTATGTTTATGTGAACGCCTGATGCGTCACAAAATGGGATAATAAGGCACAGGATAGTAGGCCACCAAAACCAGTCGTGGAATTTGGAAGTACCTAAGTTCATCGACCAGGATATGTTTTAAACGGTTAGGGAGTTCAGGGCCTCGGGCGACAAAAGAACTGGTAAACCCTGGGATACCCCGACAGAAATTAGAGTAAGGTTTTTCAGCCAAAAGTAACAAATCTGTTCTGAACTGTCAAGTGGCCGTGAGTAACTCTAGATGTTGGAGAATTTATAGTTACAAACAGGTCAGAAATAAAACTGAGGCTGTCAAGGAACAAAAGTAGGTACCGTAGGCTGGCAGATTTAGGGCAGTGGGAACGTGCTTGAGCTGAGAAATCTACTTCAAGGAGCATGAACTCAAACAAGGACTATGAACTCAAAAACAAGGTCGTAGCAGAGTGAAGGGAGTTAGATTAATAATAAGATGCAAATTAAACATGCAGATCAGCCAAGCTGTGTGCTGTAAGCTGATTGGAGATTTTCCCTGCTCGGGGTTGGGGAAAGACAAGGCCGCGGGACAGCGACAGCACTGGTAGAAGTGATATATACTTTGGGATCGAGTCAGTTTGGAGAGTGTGGAACAATCAAGAGTACGGTTTAGCAACAGGGTCCAGTGGGCCGAGGGCTGGGCTGTCGCCCAGTCCAGGAGGTAGGGATTCGGAACTTCGGCGATGGTGATGTCCATATCCCAGGCTGTTTAGTGTCCATGAAGATGGGGAGACGGTATTAAAGACGGAAAAGATGCACATATCACAGTTCCGTCTGGACCGCCGGGAAAAGCAGATGGTCAAGGATCTGTGGACCATTTATTCCAGGTAAATTAGGCCTGACAGAGTGGGACGCAAATTCCGAGGATCACAAAATGGCGTGCAAGCCATTTGAGAAGGACTGTTGGCTAAGGAAACCGCTCATTAGTTGCAGATGATGGATAACGTCAGATAGGACAACCACTAGCCAGAGACACTGCGATCGGAATCACGCAGGAGACTAAGGTCAATCAGAATCACACAAGAGACTAACGTCAAACATGACTGGAAAACGTCTGGTGGGATCCACTACAAACGAGAGGTTGAAGATAGCAATTATATTTCAACTATGGAACCCAGAAGGACAACGGTACGGCAGAAGCTGAACGTAAGTTGCGTAAGATTTAGACCTGATTAGTATAATTGTATATCATAATCAGGTATCTGAGTTTAGAGAGCTATAGGAAACTACCGTAGGTGAACTTACCGCGCAATCATGAACGACCGACAAATGTCAGGACTGAGTGCAACGTCCTGCAAAGGACCCACATCTAACTAGCTAGCTAACTATAATATCAGTCTAAACAAGGAAGCATTGAGAAACTACTGAGCCCGCTAAGGAACCACGACCCGGCAAGGATCAGGACTGAATGCGACGTCCTGCAAATGACCTATATCTATAGATTTTATATATATTACATTATATATAGACCTATATTAGATTAGTTGAGTGTCTATAAACTATGTATGTATATGTAAACTAAGCAATTAGACGTACAAAATTAATTAGAACTAGGCGAGTGCAACAACATGTAAATATGGAACGAAAGGCTACTGCAAGAATATAAATAAACACAGAGATCGGGTCTAGCAGACGAGCTTGCACCTGAGAAGCGATCACTCTGGGTCAACCCAAACAATGAGACCGGAGGACAATACCCGCCAGGGATGGAGCGGTATGGAATGGAATGCGTGCCTTTTGTCCGACTAGACAGAAGTGAAGCGGGTTCGCGTTTCTGTTCTTGTGTAGTTAAGTTGGCCTTGCGAGGTACAGGCAGCGAGTTCAAATCTACACGAAGGTCCGGGTAAATGGTTAAATACTTTTAGGTGTATTTTTGCTGTAGGCGGCATCGGGAAATAGGCGATAATAATTGTAGTTAAATATAAGTAGAGGATATATTACTGTGTTAGTGGGAAATTGTGTTGTGTTTGTAATCCCATGGAGTCAGGCACAGCACATGTCTGACTTACAGTAATTCACATGCAGTTGTTTTATAGTTTTTAAGTTGTTGTTAATATAGTAGTAATATTTAACAGTTGTGTCAGGTCCTCCTTTAAAGTGTCGTCCCTGGAGTGAAGAGAGTCAACACCCACATTATAATATTTTTTCCCTATCAATATCCTGGAGAATCCACCAGCTTCCGTCCAACACACTCCATCAGCCCGTAGACACCTTTTCCTACCACTCTCTCACTGTCGTACTATGCCCCCTCTCATACTTCCCCAACGCAACATACTCAACAACTCTTGCTTCTAAAAATTAATAAAGATTAATTTATTAAAAGAAAATTGTAACGTATATGAGACGTGTATGCGAAGAAAATGTGTGACGTGTTCTATAAAGTGAGTAGAATCGGACTCTCAGACAACAACTCAGTCAGCTCATCCTAGCAAGGCTAGACCACAGCACGTTACGTCAGAACAGGTACATCTCACCCAGTGCCGAAACCATCTTGCCGGATACTGACTTGCCTCTGTAAACCTCTGGTAATCCCATTTCATGATCATCCGAAATAGACACCGGTGATAATAACAGTTAATCATGGACCGGTTGCACCCTACCCAATGTACGTTCCTATCGTTCCTAAAGAATGCACAAGTCCTTTGTAGTGTGTACACAGTTATTTATGTTAATTGTTAATGTACTTGATCCTAACTCGTGTCTATCTAGCCTCAAGTATCATGTCTTGTGTTCTATTACACGAGATTATATCACACTATGTAACTATTATAATTAATGTTCTCGGTTAGTTACTACTGTCTGATGCTGTGTGGTGCATCAGTAATCATCACCCCTATTTGGTGAATCATCTTCATTCTAGCTTTAGTTACGTTCTGTACGAAACTTTATTGACTGTTCAACTGGTGTTCTTCCGAATGGGATTTGAACCTTTCCTAAAACCTTGTTGAGTTGCCTCGGATCTGGTAGGGAACCTAGGATAGAAACAATACATCTGGTGATAGTACTAGTCACTGATCCTACCGGCTGAGTGTAAGCCTATTGCCTTGCTCAGTGATCTTTAGCTAACTAACTCTGTCATAAAGCAGATTAGCTACCCACCTAGGGCCGAATCAGGCTATGACAAGGAAAGACCCATACAGAGTGCAAAACCCCAGCGGGCAATTTCCCCGTCTCCCAAGTATCCATCATTACTCTATTCTGAACTAGCATAGCTTATCACCACTACACTACTCTATTCTTAACTAGCCTAGCTTATCCTCACACTCTAGTCTAACACGGCTACTGCCTAAATTAATTAGAACTAATATTATAATAGGTTATACCTTAAATGGCACTACTGCAGTCCTATCAATCATATCTACATCTGCCATGATAGGCACGTGTAAAATTAAGTCACTAATTAACACACGGTAGACATTATTTCCACTAAGCACTGCAGTGCCATTGCACTCCAACTAGAGCCACATTTTCAAGTCCCCCTAGTTGGCCCCAACTCGGGTTTATATGGCAAACTCCCAAAGTTGGCCACGTGACGTTATCCTTTATGCCCACACCGGTGGCACATTGGGCAGATCATCCCCTGTCAGGGATCCATTCCCCCCTCCTTGGCTCCATAAATGTTAGATTTGTCATCACTGGTTCTGACATCCAAAACAATCTAGAGAGTTACTGTAGAGTTCCAACAAAGGGTTTCGATACCAAGCTGCCAATCATGGTTTTCCAAACAACCTTACATTGTGGACGTGACGTTGTTGATGTCCGGCAGGTGTTCCACTGTTTCCAATAACAAGCCCTCAACTTTCTGTCATGTGGTGACAGTCAAAACCGCCATTCCGTCTGATGTCCGGAACTATAGATTGACATATGGACTGTTTTCTTCCGAGCTGAGTACTTCCGCTTCCAATCCGACTTGTTTATAATCTGTCAAAGCGATGTATGATTCCGCTCATTCACTTCCTCCACACATCTGCAACTGTTAATTTTGCCCGACATGTGATTACAGACATCCGATTGCCACCATGATCCCACGGGTTCCATCTGTATTCAAATGTTGACCAACTGTCAAAGCGATGCCGGGATTTGTCTCCATCATCACCGAATGTGTATATTTGCTGACCCGATGTAACCCGTGCAGCTGTGTTTACTCTGTTAGTACGACTGTTGTGGCCTAGAAAATATACGCCAAGCAAACTTCGGTAGTATCATTATCTGGTTAACTCATGGCGATCTCGTGACAAGTTGTTAAATATGTTTTTGGTTGTTTACTTTTATTGCAGGATGTGATTCCTGTCGTAGAAGGGAACAACCCTGGGTCCTTGATTACCCCCATCCCTCCTTACCTCTATTTTTGTTCATCCCCATTTTCCCTCGCATCCCATTTTCCCTTATCTCACATTTTCTCCCTCCCCTCCCAACTGATCCCATAGTCAAGCTTTCCATACCTTAGTTGGTTGTTGCATGATTAAAAGTATAGTTTCTGATCCGACGTATCTGAGATTGTCACACTTAGGTTTATACCTCTATTTTAGAAGTAGTGGTTCTGTTTTGGTAAGGTGTCCCGGTCGGTTTGGGGACATGACTTTCTCTGGTGGCATTGGGCACAATATTGGATCTGGCTGAGGCACAGGGGTTTGGTAATATCTGGAGCTCAATCCACTGATTTTCCGCTGTGTACTATAGGGATCCATAGTGTTGTGTCGTGTGTCTCAGGGTGGTGAGTCCTGTCTCCGCACTGTAAGGCTCATACTCAGATTTAGAGTTGTGTTACTTTCTATTTTCCAAGTAATGGTCTCTCTGTTGTCCAGTCATGGTCAGCCGGCTGTATAGGCATCGTAGCAGGGTCTTAGGAGTACTTTGTAGGCTCGGCCACAACCGGCAGAGGTCTGGCTATATGCGGCAGACTGCCTATATAAATGTCAGTGATGTAGAGTGTTGATTGTCTTGTCCATAAGTAACCACACTTTGTCATCCGCACAGTTATGAATATGTGCTACAGTATTGGACAAAATAAAGACTGATGCGTATTGTTTTTACCTTGTTTATCTAGTCTTTGCCGTTGTATTATGTTTAGTCTTTGTTGTTCTAGTAATGTTGGTCATTGTCGGTCCCATTCATTGATGTTGTTACAGTCCAACAATGTGATCTTTTGTCTGGGGTATACAACAGTATATCCCCCGCTCAAAGAAGTCCTGGAAATCTTCTGTCTAATTTTATATCCCTTTCTTTTGTTAACTGGAGGGAATATATAAGGTGCTCTTTTTCACTTTCTTCTTATTGTATTTTTCTTCTCTGACCTACTAAAAGTCAGTGTTCCGCTTTTTTGTCTTTGAACACCTAAGAATAGGAAACTATGTCCTCCTATCCTTGATATTCACTTTTCCTGTTACATTTATATAATAGGAATATGTAAAATGCCTACTATATATTTATGTAATGTGGCTAGAAATATGTAAAGTGTCTGCATACGTAATACAGCTAGGATGACGTAAAATGCCTACTGTATGCTTATGTAGGCCAGTCTCCCTGGCCTAAGGGTTAGCGACTTTCTCCGTAATCCCGTATACTTTCGTGAGTAACGTGACGTGCGCGAGAATCGGTGGTGGTTCTAACCGCGTCGGTAACTTGCGGTGTATGTGAGCCGGTTGCTCAGAAAGCAAAGGCAAACTACTGAGCGTAATCTTGCCCAGAAATCAACAATCAGCTGAAAGATGCTGATGTTGACAGCGATGTCCTGTAAAGGATATGCGAACAAAAAAAAATGCTTATGTAATAAGGCAAGGAAGATGTCAAATGCCTACTATATACATGTGCAATATGGTTAGAAAGATGTCAAATGCCTACTATATGTTTATGCAATATAGCTAGGATGATTGGGGGTAAAACACGAATGCAGGAATATGATTTATATCATACTATTTGTTTGTTTTTTTTCGGTCGCATATGCCTTACAGGACGTTGTAGTCAGTACCAGTATTTTTCAGCTGCTGTTGATGTACTAGGCAAGATTAGTAGTTTGCCATTGCTTTCTGAGTGTCGTGTCTTCCTTTAAAATGTCGTCCCTGGAGTGAGGAGAATCAACACCCACATTATATTTTACCCCCTTTCTAATAACCTGGAGAATCCACCAGCTTCCGTCCAACACACTCCATCAGCCCGTGGACACCCTTTCCTCTCTCTCTCTCTCTCACTGTCGCACTATGCCCCCTCTCATACTTCCCCAACGCAACATACTCAACAACTCTTGCTTCTAAAAATTAATAAAGATTAATTTATTAAAAGAAAATTGTAACGTATATGAGACGTGTATGTGAAGAAAATGTGCGTCGTGTATTCTGATGTAAATGTATAGGTCAGACCACAGAGTTCATGATCAGAGTCCACTCATCATGGCAAGGATTACACGACATCACAAGAGTCAGCACAATAGACCTTACCAAAGTCGTGTCCTTCCCTCCAGACCTGTCCTCCTCCAGGAGCTCTGATGACCATGAGATCTGATTCCCATTCTAATATATAATCCGTGAACAATACTATTTTTGTTCCTAACACAACTGTTCCTATTAGTTTATAGAAACTCAGACTTTATAATTCCTGCGCAGTGAAAAAAATCATGGAACACTGTCCTATGAACATGACGTTTATCCTTCTTGCGAAATGTTCTATAATTTTCACTCCTAAACAGTCATTGTATCTAGACTAAAATAGAGTTCCTCATTTTCTAGATATAGTCTGAAAGTTATGATTTCCTTGATACGTGGAACAACTACACTTAAATGTTATCTTTCCTCCAATGTGAACATCAGTCGCTACTGTTCTCGTCATACGTGGGCTGAACATCCATCACTACTGGTGTGTTAAAGACTGGTATGACCTACAACTCATTCGGTACTTATCCTGTAGGATAATTCTACCATTCAGCTCCACTGAGCAATGTTTATCATCTTCCTCTAGCATAGGCTCGTTGAGAAAGTTGCCGGCCAATCTTCCGTCGCCAAAAAGTCATCCGAGATTGGATTTTTCAATGATTCTGTGTTCTTCATCCCGACCAGAGGGAACCTGTAAAATATATAATACAACAGGTGATAGCCTCTCCGTCACTGATCTCTATTAGATGATCGTGGCCATTGGCCCTTGCTCAGCAAAATACAATGAACCTAATTCTGTCAGGGACAGATGACTCAACAAATTGGTTATCATCAGGCCAAGACAAGACAAAAAAAATCAACAAACAGAATGCGGAACCCCGCCCACCAGGGACACCCACTGGAGTATCCCAATTATCCCTCATTACTCAATTCTCAACTAGTAGAGCTTATCAACACCTCACTACTCTATTTTCAACTAACAGAGCCAAGTATCACCTCCCTACTCTAGCTAGTTTCAACCATGCTACTACCTAAACAAATTAGAACTAATTATACAATATAACTACCTTAGGCAACACCGCAGTTAGATCAAATCACATCTACTCTTGCCATGACAGGCACGTGTAAAATTAAATTAACTCAATTCGCACACGGTAGACATATTTCCAATCAGAACCGCAGTGCCGAAGCACGTCCGCCTCAATCAACGGTTTGAGTTCAACTAGCTTCTCCAATCATTAGTTTTTTGGCAAACGCCTAAAATTGGTCACGTGACGGTGTTGATGTCCTGCAGGTGTTATTTTGGGCAGATCATCCCTTGTCAGGGATCTATCTTCCCTGGCTCCATCAATGTCAGAGTTGTCATCACTTGTTTGACTCCCAAAACACGCTAGCGAGTTCCTGTATGCTCCCAACAACGGGCTTCCACAACAAACCGTCAATCTTCTGTCGAGTGGTGACAATCACAGCCGCTATTTCGCCTGATGTCCGGAAACTCTAAATGACAGACGGACTGTTTTCATGTCCCGAGCCGGCAAATGCTACTTGGATCTGACTGTTGATAATCTGTCAAAGCGATGTATGAATTCATCTCACTCACTTCCAAATGTTCCCATTTTGTCGACCCCATGTAAACACGTGCAGCTGCAACTTTTGACCGTCCTGGGGATTTTGACATCCAATTTGTTTTTTCTGTTAGTTAAAATAGTTTTGGCTTTGCAGATAGGCCGGTTAATCAGAAAGTCTCTATAGTAATCAACTGGTTAAACGCGGTGTTTTATTTTTGTGACACTGAGCGATCGCCTCACATACCCCTAAGTTACAGACGCAGCGAGAACCGCTACCGTTTCTCACGCACATCACGTAACTCACGAGAGTATACGGAATTACGGAGAAAGGCATAAACCACTAGGCCAGGAAGACCGGCATATCTTACTGTATACGATGTAAATAATTAGAAACGCCTTAATAAACCGCTTTAAAACGCCTTTTTCGTTTCTCTCCTGTCAACAAGAAGCTGTGTTTAATTTTGTTTTGTGTTTTATTTAGCTTTTTATCTGTTTGTGTTGTCCTGTCCTTGACAAAGGTTCGTAGAACCGAAACGTTGGTCTTGCTTTGTTGTCCTAAAATACTTATTGCTTTATTTTAATACTTCAGTATTATATATTTATTGATTGTTTATGTTTTTGGATAAGTCACACTTTGTTTTCACCTGTGTAAGATAAGAGTTCTTTGTAAGGTATGTACATTGTGTCTGAGTCTAGTATGTCTCTTCTTTTCGCAGGAGCTAAATATACCTAATTGTTTTCAATTCATATTGATATATCCTGCTGCAGCCGCTGCTTTTTCTTTTGTTTCATATTAGAAACGGAAGATCAGCACTTGAATGTGAAGTTATTTATTACAAAGAAAATAAAAGAAACTACCAGACTAAATTGGGAACTTACACGAATATAATAAATAACACTGTCTGTATTCCCATAGTGAATTTAAACATGGAAGTTACAAACAATATAATGCCTGACACACATTTCGCTAGCACCTGAAGTTATTTGTTGTATTTTTATATCAAATGAGAATGCTTTCAAATGTTATATTGTCTAGTGTGTCCTGTTGTTGTTGTTGTTGTTGTTGTTGTTGTTGTTGTTGCTGCTGCTGCTGCTGCTGCTGTTGTTGTTGTTGTTGCTGTTGTTGTTGTTATTTTGCATTCGCTCGCTTTAAACTCAAGCATAGACTATGCAGATGCTACTAGTTCTAGTGCACTTGACTAGTTTTTCCGCGTGGATTAGCTTTCCCTATTATTGTCTACCTCGTTATCAGGCGAACCCGCTTCGACTTCTGAGGTACTTGTAACTTACGTCCCAAAGTCAAGGACAAGAATTTTAGTCCAACTTATCTGTGCATGGATTGACCCGTTACCACAGCATCAGCATACCGGAAGTTTAAAACGAGCTCTCTTATCCATTCGGCAATGCTAAACTTCCATGAATAATGATCAATATCTGTATATTTATTTTTCAGGGTAAATCAATGCCATTAGTGGTTCGCCAGAAAACGATATTTTGTACGATGCAATCTGTGAACGTTCGGAAACGGAAATTGCCACAAAGTGCCAATTATAACAGGAAAAAATTACCACTGAATACAAAAGCTTTATGACAATGTGTTGCAGGGCCATTGCAAAACAAAACAAAAAAATATCTATTATTCATTTCCAAAGAAATATGCGCACGTTGTATAATCATAGAATGCAAATCAGACCTGGGAACAATTATTCGCAAGAGTATCAAAGAACAATGGTGACAGATGTCAAAACTGTCTACAAACAACAGCTGGGGAATTGGTAGCGATTAAATTCTACAGTACGTTCTGATATAACAAAACAATCGGCGTGTGTGTGTGTGTGTGTGTGTGTGTGTGTGTGTGTGTGTGTGTGTGTGTGTGTGTGTGTGTGTGTGTGTGTGTGTGTGTGTGTGTGAGCGTGCGCGTGAGTGCTTACCTTCAACAATACGGTCTGCGAGAAAAAAAACAATCTGTGTGTGTGTGTGTGTCTGTGTGTGTGTCTGTCTGTCGGTGCCTCTATCTCGCCCCGCTCTCTCTCTCTCTCTCTCTCTCTCTCTCTCTCTCTCTCTCTCTCTCTCTTATGTTGTGATCTCAGTTTCAATGTTTTAATCATGTTTTAATCACATATGTCAAACAAGGCAACTTCTTCTTTTGCCTTGCATCTCCCCATGAAGCATTGGAAACAATTCACGCCAAGTAGTCTGATCTGTTGTCATCTCTGGCAAATGATTCACCTTTCTATAATTCTTTTATCCGTGTCTTTATCTTTCCTCTATTTATTTAGCCTGTGAGTACTATAGAGGAGGTCTTTATGGTACACGGACTAACTCGTTTTCTTTGCCATATCCATCGCCAGCTTTTTTCCTTCACTTCTTGATTCAGTAGAATTTGTTTTGTTGTCTCCATGAGCTCCACACTGGTGATGCTGCCATACTATTTTAGTTATATTCTTAAAACAATGTTACAGAGCAGCAGTTGTAGATGTTTTTTTAGTGAAATCCTGTTTGCAACGTAGACATTATATTTCATAGACAGCGTGTGTTTGACAGACAGACAGACAGACAGACAGACAGACAGACAGACAGACAGACAGACAGACAGACAGACAGACGGACAGACGGACGGACGGACGGACGGACGGGCGGACGGACGGACGGACGGACAGACAGACAGACAGACAGACAGACATACAGACAGACAAACTGAGATATAGAGAGCAGATACAACCATTTCTCATTTTTTTTAAACAATTAACGAAATTAGCACGTTCTACAATTGTAACTAAATTGATAAAAATAACTAAGTGATGCTGTTTCTCTTTATATATCAGATTATGGGGAGAGAAAAAAATCAATCGTACGTGAATAATAACGAAGAAAGGAGCATCAGGTAGAAGAGTTTGGGGATATCAAAAAAGGGGAGGGGTGGGCGGGGTAGCAAAGAGGAAGCCCTAATCAGGATAAAACCAGTAAGAGGATAACACATGGTTAAACAAAGCATGAAGCTGCCAGGACAAGCGTGAATGCGTGATGTAGTTACACGTGGAGGGCCTATCGTGTGCTTGATCGAAAATCGATAATGGACCTTTTCCGATTCAGGCATCCCGATTGAAGTTGTAAAAGAAAAGTAAATTAAAATAACAGAATAGAAACAGGGTGGATAAAGTGAAATTGGGCTAATCTTCTAATGCAATTTACACTACAGAGAAGAGTAGTTGTATGTTCATGTCTTTGAACACGATCTGTTTACTTTCTAGTTTTCTAGCTGTTTTCTATTTGTCAAACACTGAACATCTGTGGTTTTCTCATTAAATCACGTATTATTTCATAGGTGAGAAATGCTCAATATACAAACTGGCGCGAATATCGGGAGTATTTTGTCCTTATCGGAAGTACTCTAACTTGTCAGTAGTCATAGATTTCATCTGTCTTGTGCTTGCTTGCTTGCTTGCTTGTGTTCGTTGGCTTGAGCTCCAACGCGAAGTCCTGTATGTCGGATGAAGACATCCTGTTGTCCAACATCAGTGTGGTGTCATACAGGACCTGAGGTTTGCGTGAGTATCCGTTGTCCCATGTCTGGCTTATTGGTGTGCAGACTGGTGGTTCCTCGCCGTACAGGCAGACACTCTCCGACTTCGGAGGAATCGGCGATCCTACTGACTTTAGCCAGGACCCCGAAGGGACCTGTTGCCCAGGACGCTCGACGAGAACGCGTCAATAGGTCTTGGCCAGTATATAACCCGGCCCTGGTGCCTTGGAAACACCTCTGCGTCCCATCTGTCTTGTGAATTCGATTAATATTTCGATTAGTCATATTCATATTTTATGTTGCCGGCTCGGACAACGCCTAAGGCAGAACACAAAACAATGCAAGGCGGAAATAATCTAATCTAGGGCGAAGTACGATGTAGGTCATACCACGAAACAGTTACTGTAGTCGTGACGGGTGGCGTGAATCGTCCTGAACTGGAATCTCTGGCGCCGTTGCGGCTCACTTAGCAAGCAAATAATGAGTTCACATTTTTAATAGGAACACCCAGTGCAACCTAATTCACCCATTAAAACTGGAACATACATTTCACTCGATTAAGAGAAAGGAATGCACATATGTGTGGGCTGCAAAGACAGCAAAAACCAGGAATAGAGTCAAACCCAGTTTGTACATTTGGCAAGTTCGCCATTACTTTCTGAACGACCGGCACTCATACCATTTCGTAAAAAACCAACGCAATGTGTTTGCTGTCAAATCGTCCGCAGCTGTGTTGGGAAAGCGATATGCAGGATTATGAACTGCGTCCGTAACGTCTTCGTCACGGAGCAGACATAGCATAGACCATAAATCATTGGCAAAGAATGGTGTTTGTACTTGACAGAATCCATTAGCGTAACGTCGCTCATCATCATTATTATCGGTAGGTCAGCCTGGCCGAATGGGTAAGAACGTGCGTTCCTAAACATCCGGTGTGCTGATGTTGAGGTAATTGGTTCAACCCCTACACGGGACAGTTGGGCTAAAACGTTGACCTATCGTCCTAGACTTGTCGGAGTAGGCTCGCCTGATGGCGAGGGACACTGTTAATATGTAAAGCTAATCCACACACAAAATTCAGTCCAGCACTACTAGCAGTAACGTGTATGGACTACACTTGAGTACAAAGCCAGCGAGTTCAAACAAAAACTTATCATCATCTGGTAGCAGGTCATTTACAGAACGTCGCTCTCATCACTACACGTCGAAAATATGTTCGATCCCTTGGCGGTTCCCCTGCTTCATGTATTTTCACGGGCAAAGTGTCTTCAATGTCCGAATCCATCTTCGTGCTAGTCATCCCTTCCTCTTTGTCCAGAAACTATGTCTTCCGCCACCGTTCTTCCCAAACCGTTCTGGCTTTTAATATGGTCAAAGTATTTCACTTTTTGATCAATACGGCTCTGGGGTTGGCCCAGTCTCATAAAATGTGTACCAGATAATTTTCCTAATTTCGACGAATAGTTTCCGAAAACATGGCGTCGAGGAAGGAATCTGGTCAACCCACTTCATACGTCGTGGCCTGGAATATCTTAAAGTCTGCCACATCTCACCCCCCACGTCAGTATTTGCTATGGAACTGCCTTCATTTGTTATATATGTCACAATCCCCTGCAATAGGCAGACATTGGCTGTTGTCTTTGGTCCTTATATTTTGCAGACATCACTGAGTAGTGCAGGGTGGATCAGCCATAGGTATCACATCACAGATCATTAACAATGATCAACAACTAATAGGCACTTGAGAACTCAGGTTTTGCATACACATAGAAGCTTTATTAATTATACCTATACATGATGAACATGCACAACCCCAGGAACATTCATACAACATGTGGATACATTAGTTCCATGCGAACACAATACTGCCTTCTACCGGCCTTGTAAAATAACTGGATACGCCGGACTCTCCACAGTGTCAGACAGGACATCGCAGTCGAACACCAGCATTTTTCAGCTGCTGTTGATGTTTTGGTGAGTTTTACGTTCAGCAGTTTGCCATTGCTTTCTGAACGACCGGCGTAAGTAACCAGCGAGACGCGATCTGCTGCCAATTCTCGCGCAGCTGTATTTCGTACGTGTGTATACGGGATTAGAAAAACGTCCTTAACGCCTTCGCCAGGGAGACCGGCAATGGCAAACTACAGAACGTAAACTTGCTTAGAATTCACAAACAGCCCAAAATTGCCCAGTTGGCTTCGACATCCTGTAAAGGACATGCAACTAACTTTTAACTTTACAGGGCTCAGCCTACAAAAATTCAAATGTCTCGGACTAAGAGTAACAGCTCAGTCTTCCCTAAGTCTTTCACAACCAATCATAACTGGCTGATATAAAAGACCGCACTTTTAGCAAATCGTTAATAAAAGTAGCAAGCGTGTATACACACGTTGCATTTGCACAGCAGTAAATGTTAATGTTTGCTTGGCCGACGCCTGTATTCAAACCTCCAGTTGGTTTTGCAACATAGACCAATGCGTGCATTTTACGAGATTGACATATCCCTACCAGGGTTGCCACTTTTTTTTTTACCAAAAAAAATCTAGAAACGGCCCAAACGACATCCATAAATATCTAGATTTCGTTGGAAAGTATCTAGGGAAAATGTCCAGATTGAGAAAGTAAGAAATTACATATGTATTGATGTGACTGCCTATCTCCCTGGCGAAGGTTCGAGGTTCATTGGTTCAAGCCGCGCAGGTAACTTACGGGGGTATGTGAGCCGGTCGCTAAGAAAGCAATGGCAAACTACTGAGCGTAATCTTGCCTAGTACATCAACAGCAGCTGAAAAATGCTGCTTTTGACTGCAACGTCCTGTAAGGGATATGCAACATTTTAAAAAAAAATTGATGTGACTTACCCTATAGAATGATGTCCTCATCTTCACTGATGTCTGTCTCACAATATGCACTTAGCTTGGATGATGAAATTGAAGCTTCAGATTCAAAATTACTCTGGTATGCTTTAGCTGTTCCAATTTCTTTTAATACACGATCAGGGAGCTGATAAGTTGAACAGCATTTTCCTGCTCTCATCAGGCCAAATCGTATTGTCAAGATAGCATTTAAGAGGTCAAGTTTTATCATGTTTCTTAGTTTACATTTTGTATAATTCATAGTACTGAAAACTCTTTCCACATCAGAATTTGAATAGGGTAGTATCATGGCAGACATGGCACATTCAAAGAGCTCACAGAATGGACTGTTACCTGAGGCATCTTTAAATTGTCTTACTTCACTCCAAAATGCTTCAGTTTCTGTTTTGTTTCTCCAGTCAAACAAATTTATTTTGGTTAATTGATATTCTGCTTCCGCCACACTATTATCAGTAGCCCCTAAAAATTTCATAACTTGACAATATTTTGATATGTCCTTTACTGGCTGAAGTATGTTGTTAATAGAATAGAGTGAAATATTTTTCAATACATCTAAATTTTCAGGAAGTCTCTGCTTCAATTGCTTGAATAATGAGAGAAGAAAATCTTGACAGCACTTTCTTAAGTTGTTCTCTTCATTTTCTGTCAACAGTCCTTTTGTTTTTAAATCATCAATTTTTGATTCGATTTGGTATCCCAGGTGTGGTTAAGGAGCCAAATAGCTCTCTATAGTGCAAGTAAACAAGTCAGCTTTAGAAGTTGGCAATATAAGTCTTTTACCAATTGAGTGAAATAGCAAAGTGAGATCGTCAAGTAATTTAACTTTATCAACATTTTGAGATTCAAACAGTTTATTAACTTTTTGCACTTAACTTAAAATGGGTTGTACAAAGAGAAGGAATGCCAAATTTTTGTCATCACTGCCGAGGGGTTAGCAGCTTTCTCCGCTAACTCCGAATACTCTCGTCACGTGACGCGACGAGAATTAGCAGTGGTTCGAATCGCAAAAGTGACTTATGAGAGTATGGAGCCGGTCGCTCAGAAAGTCGTGGCGTGCTGATGAGCGTAATCTAGCCTAGGAATCAACATACAGCTGAAAGATGCTGGTGTTGACCGCAATATCATGAAACAGGATGGAAACGCGGAAAAAAAAACAAAAAAACTGTATATTCCATACAGTATTTCAGCTGTGTAGCACTTTTCACTTTGTCTTGTTATTTCGGAGTGTGTCTTCAACTCCAACCATTGGTTCACAATTACTTCAACAGCTGGATGAATTGATAACCATCTAGTTTTGCAATATGACAGAATTATCAGTGGTGAGGAAGTATCATTTATTACTTTATATAAATTATTATATTGCTGTTGTAATTCCAAATTCCTTGGTAAATATTCTGATGAGGCATGTGACAATGCTAGCTGCAAGGAATGACACGCACATTTTATGAGCATTAAAGATGGGATATCTTCCTTCAATTTTGTATAAACGCCATGGTTGATACCAACCATTATCGAAGCATTATCTGTACCAGTTGCAGCCAAATTCACATGAAAAGAATAACAAAGTCGGCATGACAGCAATAAGTCGCAGCACATTGAGATTACAGTTCAAATAATGTTATTATAATTTATGCGCCCTTTTACTCATTACCGGGGGGTGCGGATTGTTGAGCGTTGACCCAAGTCAGTTCTAAGTTTAAATAATGGCGGTTACCATAATTTACGCGTGTCCAGACCAAACAAAAAATGGGTAAATGACACCGAAAGAAAAGTAAAATCTAGAAAGTATCCAGAATATTCAACTTCAAATGAAAAGTATCTAGAATTGCATCCAGCATCCAAATGTCAGAAAACGGTATAAAGACGCCGGCAAAAATCTCTAGATCTGGATATAAAACATCTAGAATGGCAACCCTAATCTCTGCCAAGGGTGGTGCGTGTAGGCGTTGTCGGATTTTTTTTTTTTTTTTGCCAATTACGGTAAAAGGGGCATTCTATTTACATAATAATGGGAATGTGCTACTCTGTCTAATTGTGAGCAATATGAAGGACTCAGTTCTCGCAAACAGTAAATGTTAAACAATTTAACATGTTGTACGCCGTTTGCAGGACTCTGTGATCAACCCCAGGACGAATTTCTAGGTAATTTTACGTTTAGTAGTTGGCCATTGCTCTCTGAACGAGAAGTCAACGTGTAAGTCCAACTTAATGTCGGTGTTGGGATTAAACGACATATCTCGCCATCAGTGCACCGGGAGGGGAAGGGGTTAAGAACGAGATCTTGTATCCTTTGGGCCACGCCGACTACTAGTGTTAGACTTTTTCTTCCCGCATATCCTTTATAGGACATCGCAGTCAACATCAGCATTTTTCAGCTGCTGTTGATGTCTTGGCAAGTTTTACGTTCAGTAGTTTGCCATTGCTTTCTGAACGACCGACTCACATACCCTCCGTTAGTAACAAACGCGACGTGATCCGCTGCCGAACCTCGCGCAGCTAGCGTTTCTTACGAGAGTACACGGGATTATGAACAGCTCGTTAACCCTTCGCCAGGGAGACGACTGTTAGACACTACAGTAGTTAATTACTTTAGATCTGGCTATATTAAAAAGTCGCTTAAAAGTCTACAGGGTCGACCGAGTTAGTTAGTTAGTTAGTTAGTTAGTCGTAGTTCCAACCTCATAGCAACGGGTTGTCCCCATTATGCTCCGTTCCTGTGCCAGTGAATATCGCACAAAACGCACCCCACTGCCCAATGTGAAAAGTGGAAAAGACAGGAGTCTTGACAAACAACAGCCCGCACAGATACACTGTGCATAATGCCACCGCCAGAATGTCAACACACCAGTCCCCCACAAAACACCCAGTTCATCTCTGATGGAATCGGCAGTCATTTTCCCATCTGGATGTTTCCTAGATGTTCACCCACACAGTCCACGAAAATACAGTTCATCGCTGATGGCAGTGGCAGTCAACCAGAAGCCCAGCAGCCACGCATTTCTGCATAAGGCAAAAACCACCGAGTTTTAGCTCACATGACTCAGTCTCTTTCCGCAGCACAGAAGGCGTCGCACAAAGCATGAACTCCGTAGCTCTAACAACGATCCCCAGAAGTCTTCGAAAAAATGCACTCCTGAACCGAAGGAGGTGGCCCGGAATCGAACCCACAACTTTCGGAACCCACAACCTTCGGAACGTGAGTCAGGCGGTGTAACCACTCCGCCACGGAGATTCCCAAATGGCTATATTAACACTGTTCTAACATATGTTTTAACAACTAATATGTATTCTTACTGTGGACAAACCGATATGGGGGAGGGGGGGGGGTGGTATGAAAATAACAGAAGTAAAGGGTAACTATTGATTATTTTAAATCTAGCCAATGTCAGTCACATTCAACAACATGAAATATGATACTGACAAACAGACAGAGGCAAGCAAGAAATAAAACATGCAACGCACAGGTAGTCCCTTTACATTAACTGCCGTCTGGGTGTGATAAGTGATGTTCACATATTCTATCTAGGCCGCGACATGTATGGGTCAGGTGGCCAGTTCTCTTCCTCGTCGCCTTTCCTTCCTAGAAAATTGTCTGGTATCCATTTAAATGAGACGGGTCGACCACAAATATACACGAGAATAGTGACGTTTTGTTTGTGTATGTGTTTGCTCGATTTGAACTCAAGCACAGTCCACACGCGTGCTACTGTAGGCTGTATTCTTAATGACTGTGGGGTTTTTGAAAATATTGCCGTTCCAAGTTTTGTATTCACCCTCTGTGGAGTTTATGACACAAAAAGGTAAATACAAAACTTGGAACGGCAATATTTCAATAACTCCACAGTCGTTAAAAATACACCATATACTTTCTAGTAGCTCTGCACTGATATTTAAAATGGGAATGGTTATATGTTATGTTTTAGTTTAAAGGGCTAAAGACAAGGGGGTCGATTTCATTGCATCATGTTCTATCACATATGTCGCAGTCTTCTTTCTGCTGAGCGGCCTGCCGATAACATCGCACAGAGCACGTACTCCGTACTCTGGCAACAACCCCTAGGGGTTACAGGAAAAAAAAAAACTGCACACGTGTAGCGAATGGGGGGGGGGGGGGAGTCCTAACGCATATCGCGAGGTATGCTGCTTGAGGACTCCAGCACGGATTTCAACCCCCCCCCCCCCCACGTTTTCATTTTAAAGTAAGATTTACTTGTTATGGTCTTGTTTAAAACAAAGTTAGGTTCGTTGCATATATATACTTTTCATGACATCGCAGTCAACCCCAGCATTTGTTGCTGTTTGTTATCTCTAGGCAAATTTACTTTTAGTAGTTTGCCATTTATTTCTGAACGACCGGCATCCATACCATTTCATAAAAAACCAACGCAAGGTCTGCTGCCAAATCGTTCGGAGCTGTGTTTCGAACGCGGTATGCGAGATTACAAATTGCGCCCGTAACGCCTTCGCCACGGAGCCGGTTTAAACAAAGAGAACAGTGAAATAAGCAAAGAATAGTTAAATACATGTAGTATGTTTGTTTTTAAAAACGAACAGAGACCAGTTAAATGTGCTATTTGTGTGTTAAAATTATGCTCAGCTTTACTGTAAGATGTCCAAACGTTAACAAAGAAGATCATCATCATCATCACCATCATCATCATCATCACGTGGCAAGTCCTTTGCAGAATGCCGTTTTCATCACAATATTTTTCGGAAACATTCTCGCTCCATCATCATACATTGTAATGCTCAAGATGTCTTCAATGTCCTGTGTCCCCCGTTGTGTTGATCGAGCACTGCTCTTTATTCCAGGTGTCTTGCCTTCCATTGCTGTTCATTCTAACCTACCGTGACGTTTAATATGACCAATGCATTTGACTTTCGAGACCGCATGCTGTGTAACAGCCAGTTTTCTTCCATATTCACGTCTTGTAATAAAATGTCGACATTACTTTTTTTTTCTTTATCCATTTTATTAAGTGAACAATGAACAAACAAACAGAAAATCGAATAGATGCTCTTAGAAATGTCGATATACTGGGGGGGGGGGGGGGGGGTATGGAAATGCTATATTGAGATTATATAGAAACGGGGTTAACGTGCGTGTGTTTATGCACAACTGGGGTGAATGGACGAATTAAGAGTTTTACAATACTATCAAGATAAACTGGGTCAGAGAAGAACATGCGGATGTTAGGTCAGAAAGGTGGAGGTAGAAATTCCAAAACAAAGGTGGGCTCGAAACACAATGGAAGATATATCACGGAGATGTCAGTCTAAGTCACGAAGGCACAGAGAAAACGTGATAGTAGACTAAGGGACAAAGGGAAACTCAGAAATGTTATGTTGGAGGAATTTAGATTGGGGTTCAAGGGGTTAAATGATGTTTCTTGGGGGGTCCCGGGAAGAGTGAATAAAGGAAAAGTTTGGGCGAATTGGAGAGAGTTGAGTTGGAGTTGTGGCGGAGTTAGTGACAACTCACCTGGTGGTGTTAAATCAGTGGAATTCTGAGGCTAAGTATTGGAGACTTAGCCAGGCTTTCAGCGGCAGTGGATTTTAGGCTGAGTGAGGGACACCAGCCAAGATAGTGACATTCAGAGTAGAGTTGGGTTGTGGCAGTCTTGGGGACAACTTCGCCTGGTGGCTCTCAGACAAGTGGAGTTCTGAGGCTTAGCGAGTTATTCGGTGTATGGGCTGAGGGAGAAATCTCAGCCAGGCGTTCAGTGAGTTCGGACACGGGAAATAGTCCGAGGCAATTCAGTGTTTGGAGCTGAATCCAAAGAGAAGAGACTCAGAGGAGGTGGTTAGATTCACGGACGGAGAAGAGTCCGGAACAGTGTATTGTGCGAGGCCAGTAGACGGCAATAGTGTCGCAGGAGCTTACTGTGTTATATTCTAATCTGAGTGTGTTGGACAGGTGCTTATGCAATCTAGATAGATTTCACTGTTGAAGTTTCCTGAAGAGTGTTATGGCATCGAGTTTGTTTTGAATTACAATATTATGTGCGCAGACTCGTGTTCTATATTGATTCATCGTTGAACAGTCGTCTGACACAATATTCACAATGACATCCTCTAGACACAACCACAGCCACTTCTTTATGTCCATAACTTTGTGACATTGGGAATTAAGATAAATCTTGTGGGAGTTTAATACTTACAATCTAATAATTGAATACTTTGATCATTTTAAATACATATCAATGTCAAACTTGGCCGCTGTCATTGTCTCACTACAAAAGTCTCGCCACATATCAGATGAAATGTTTAAGAAATGCTACTGGGAATTCCAGTTTAGTTTAGTTTAGTTTAGTTTAGTCGATGGATCAACATCACGGCACACAGGTGTAACCCATAAGTGCTCCGTTCTCCTCATAACTCAAACCTGAGTCTGGAGACACTGAGTTCAGTGCACGAACTCCGTAGCACCGGCGAGGATCCTGAAATGCTTTGGGCAGATGTTTAACTTGAATTTGTTCCCGAGCAGCGCCGTCAGGCTACTCTGTTTCGATTTCTAACTGCCAGGGGATTTTTTACGTGCGCAACAATACACACGGGCATCCGATCTCACTACCCAGAGACCAGGGGACATTTTATTACTAGAAGTCCACGTGAAATAAATCCCGGTCCTCGCCGGGGCTTGGACCCGGGACCTCCAGCACTAGAGGCGGACACCATACCTTGAGACCACGCAGCCCCCCCCCCCCCTGGGAAGGGAATTCCAGAAGAGACAGAATACGAAACGACATGAGAAATATGGAAGGCATCGATTTCATCCATAGATAATAAATAATGGGTTTGGGCTTCTTGTGAGAATGAAACCTGATCAAATGCCAGTATGAGCATACAACCGAAGAAGACCTGAACATAGAATTGGAGTAAGACCAACATCTCTGATCTGACCTTGGAATGTAAGTTTAGGCTCCTCCACAGTTCTGAGACTAGTTAATTGACAATAAACAACTATGTGATATCGCCCTTTCAAGATTGGTTGTCTGTTGTGAATCCATTGCAAGACTAAGAATTTTAACTCGTAAGTCTGACACACTGGCGTCCAGGTTGTTGGAGTCGTGAAAAGGGCTTCCATTTATCGAAGTGTTGATATAAGTTATGTACTTCTTATGTTGTCTAATGATTTTTGTGTGCTTTGGTTAGTTCACTGTCACACATAAAACTAAACAGTATAGGTACAAAATAATACTATAATAAAGGCTGGCTGTTGAAACAACTTTCATTCATCATTCACATTTCCCGGGGACCTGACCCGGCAATTTAAGGTTGAGCCGATCTCCCTGGCCTAGGTGTTAAACGACTTTCTTCGTAATTCCGTTTATCCACGTGGGGTAATGCATCGCGCGAGAATTGGTAATGGTTCTCGCCGTGTTGGTGACTTACGGGATAAGTGAGCCGGCTGCTCAGAAAGCAATGGCTAACTACTGAGCGTAATCTTGCCAAGAAATGAACAACAGCGGCAACATGCTGGGTTGACAGCGATGTCCTGTAAAGGATATCCATCCATCCATCATGTGCCATGCCAGTAAGCGTGGGCGGTCATGTTCTGCCATCTCACTCGATCACCAGAGTCGTGGATCAGCTCCGTGTTTCTGTCTCGACCATGCCACAAGGCCAAGCCATCCAGGTACTTGCTTCTAGGTCTTCCCCTTGGTCTGTTCCCTTCGATCTTACCAGTTGTCACCAAATTCTCCAATCCATTTCTTCTCATAACATGCCCAAAAAATTTTGACTGTCTACGTCTAATTTCTCTAATCAATTTACGATCTTCATTTGTTTCTTGAAGGACTTGTTCATTGGTCTTTCTGGCTGTCCATAGTATTCTTTGCATTTTCCTCAGAAACCACATCTCTACAGCCATCAGATGTTTTTCAGCCTGACTGCTCATTGTCCACGCTTCACATCCATACAAAAGTACAGGTTCAATGTAGCATCTCAACACTCTTTTTCTCGTTTCAATTGACATCTTTTTATTGGTCAATATGTTTTTCATCTTGCTAAAGGCTACTTTTGCCATGGCGATTCTTGTTCTAATCTCTTCAAGGCATCTCCCATCAGATGTTATTACTGTTCCGAGATAATTGTACCTGCTCACTTGTTGAAGAATATTCCCATTTACTTGTATATTACATTGTGGTATTTCGTCCTTCCTGGTGACGACCATAATCTGTGTCTTTTTACAATTTAATTCTAACCCTAGTTGTTCACTGTGTGTAACAATCGCATCTACTAAATTTTGCAGGTCCTGTTCATTGTCTGCAATCAAGACTGTATCATCTGCATATCTAATGTTATTGATGCATCGTCCCCCAATGTTGATTCCTTCCATATCTTCAATATTTCTGAAAATACTTTCACTGTACAGGGAAAACAGATCTGGAGACATTACACATCCCTGTCTCACACCCCTTTTAATAGGTTGATATTGGCTTACTTCATTATCAACTCTTATGGCAGCTTGTTGTTTCCAATATATGTTTTTTACAAGTCTAAGATCTTTTCCATCAATTTGTAGATCTTCAAGCATCCTTATCATGTTGATATGTCTCACTTTATCAAAAGCCTTTGTGTAGTCAATAAAGCAAAGGTGTAAAGGATATGCGAAGAAAAAACATCTGAATGTATAAATTTCCCTTGGCTATGTACTGCTCTTAACAACCTATACAGAGCTATGCACAATACGGTCATGACTCCAATCATTTGCTGTCACACACATTCAGGTGGTGCTGTCTCCATTGTTATTTAATACGTCACTATCACCAGAAATCTAATTTTTATTACATCAGGAATTTAATATTTGTAACGCGTTCCAACTGGTATGAACTTCAGATCGCACTTTCCATACAAGCTGAATAATAATTATTTTCCATGACGCACAAATTATTAATGATATTTTCTCCACCAGAAAACGCACTCATATCATTTTAATATAAGAAGGAAAGTAATTAAGTACAAGAAATTTTACGAATAACTTTATAAGAATAGTGCAATCCAGAAATTGTGTGTGTATGTTATTTCTCAACATAGTTCACCTGCCTGCAACACACTTGGATCACCTGTTCACTAGCCTGTTGATTCCCCCCCCCCCCCCCCACGTCTCCATCCTGTTTCAGGATATTGCGATCAACACCAGCATCTTTCATCTGTATGTCGATTCCTAGGCTAGATTATGCTCATCAGCACGCCACGACTTTCTGAGCGACCGGCTCCATACTCTCATAAGTCACTGGCACGACTCGAACCACTTCTAATTCTCGTGCGCTTACGTCGACCACGAGAGTATTCAGGGTTAACGGAGCCCGTTGATGCATTCTAGAAAAACATTTTTGCATTTGGCCTTAAGTAAATTACGCACTGCCTCCATTACCTCATGCAAATCTCTGATCCTGCAAATGTTCTTTCAAGGGCCCAAACAAGTGAAAGTCCAATGGTGACAAGTTCGCTGGACGTTTCAAGACCTCACATGTCACAGCATGTAGTGTATCCACTGTGTGAGAGCAGACGTGGTAGTGCAGCAACAATACTTCCTTTGAGAGAAGTCCCCAGTGTTCGATAGCTTCAGTTTGTTCTGATCATGTCACAGCATCGAGCAGTAGTCAGTTTCACCTCAAGTCCTGGAAATACCCCAGTATAGCGACCTTGATATGCTAAAAATTGGTCATAATGAATTTGTCAGTGGATTCCTGCATCTTTTCTTAACTTAACTGAAGGCAATGGATGCTTCTTTTGAAATCTGTCTACTCATTCATACACTCTACCCTGACTCAAACAACTGTCTCCACACTGAACCATCATTCCTCTGTAGATTTCACACCCACTGACAGCAAAAATGAATAACGCCTCTTTGTTTTTGCACAGTGCAAGTCGATAGTGTTGCAGCCATGTTGTAATTGCTATTGTGCAAACTGCTCAATCCTCATGACCCATAATTGGGGTATTGCTTAAGAGGCAGTTTCTGTCATAAAATAAGACTTTCTGCTGTCCATATTCTTCCAAGCACTTTATAACAACATTCCTGTTTGTTAAATTGCTTTCCCTAGTACACACGTTCCTGGACAAACTGAATACACGGATCTTCACATCTAGAAAGCCATGGGTAAAGTCTCTTTTCAGCCAGCATCAATTTATAATTACATATTTTCACTCAGCCAATCTCATGGACAACTGAACTTAAAACTTGCCCAGAGATCACACCACAGAAATGTTGGTGTTGACTGCGATGTCCTATAAAGGATATGAAAAAAAAACAATCTCATGGAAGTTGCATGTAAGGTGAATGCATCTGAACATGCGATGCAGAATACCATTTAAAAGGCAATACTTCATTTCCAAGAAGGCCACCCAGAAATGCTTTCAACAATGTTGGGACTATTGAGAGGAGTGAGTACAGTCCCAAGGAGAGTACTTTGAAGGGGATTAGGGTTTCAGGCCTCCAGGTGAGTGATCGTATTTTTACCGGCCAAAGTTCCGATAATTTTTGAACAGACTGTATCTGTTAAAAACAATGCTGTGTACCATTAAACAAATGTACTAAACAAGATGGATGCCAACCCGCACCAATGATATATGACTGTCAGGACCATGTAAAAAGAAAGGCTCTATAGAATTGTATATAACCAAAACTAATGCAGACATCCTTATTATCCACACAAAAATCTCTATATATTGATATCATTGATGTCCATGTAATGTTCCCAGACATACTTTTTCATTTGGATCTTTACCGAATTAACCGCACCTTGTTATCTTGGCAGATGATTGTTTGTTACATTTTGCTTGTAAAACAGGTATAAAAACTACAACCGATGTCTGGGACCAGGGATTGAGTTATACCTCTCCATAACACAAAACCTGAACTGAATTGTAGAGACTGTGTTGCCCATGCAGCATGATCCAGCTCTTGACCTACCTAGTTTACTCCAGAGGAAAGATAACACCAAAACATCTGGAACAAGACAAGCTGCAGAAGCTGCCTGAGCAGCAAAGCAATGCTCTTACTGTCTGCCTGTCAGAGCGTCAGTCCTAGACCAGTTGCCAACTAAGGTTAAGGGCCTGGTCTGCCCTGCCATTTAGTCTTTAGGTTGCATTGACCTCATTTTGATCTAGAGAGGTTATTATGCGTAGGGGTTAAAAGAAATGCATTTCCTGCTAGTGGCAGGTGGTCATGCTAACCTCATTTTTAGGAAGCTTTCACTGTCAGTGATCCTGCATTCTATGCCTTCACAGTTCTCCCAATACCATGGCTCCTCACTTCCATCGGGTCTAAGTGGTTGCACTACCATGCCACCATTTGGACAAGGTTAGATGGGAAGTGCAATGTTGGGTCACATTGTGTCTTCATTGCAGATGGGTCATTGGCTATGGCTGGGATCCCTCTCATGTTTGAAGACAATGCTGAATATTGACCATAGACACAAACAATATACTGCACAATTTATTGCCTGACAAATTTAGCTGTATCTCGTAAGGTTTGCTGGCTCCGTGGCAAAGTGGTTAAGGACGCAGTTCGCAATCCCACATACTGCGTTCGAAATGCAGATGCGGGCGATTTGACAGCAGACCGCCTTGCATTGGGTTTTTTAATAAAATGGTATGGGTGCCGGTCATTCAAAAAGCAATGGCAAACTAATGAACGTAAACTTACCAAGAGATTACAATCAGCCAAAAAATAGTGGGGTTGACTGCGACGTCCTGTAAAGGATATGCAACTCTCTCATAAGGATCGTCCTACAGAAAAATTTTAATATGTTTTGAATTTCAATATTATATGTATATATAATGTATGCTGAACTGTTTTCCTCTAGTATGCACTTGATATTGAAATATGCCGGGCAATAAATTGTGCATTTATCATTTGTGTCTTAATTATTTAAATATGCTCATTGCCTTTTAGGATGTTGTTTTATATAGAGAGAAAAGGCAAGAAAGGTAGATGAAGTGCAATAATAAAAATAAAAATGAGAAAACCTGTATTAAAAATCAAGCACAATGTTTATTACAAACAAAAAATGAATTCCACTGTCCTGCAAAAATTTTGAGACAGTTGCCCTTAAATGTGACAATTTCAGTAAATCTGTCTCTGCTCTCCGTATCACCAAGGCCTAGCTGACCATACGCATTCCACCCACAAGCAAACACTCTGCCAGTATCTGTCAGTGAGGAATGTTAATTATAAATGTTAAAACAATTAGAAATCTTAAGACAATGAGACATGTTGTTTAAATAATCAGAAATGTTAAGTAAAATATACTCAAAGTTGTTTTAAAGCAATCAGAAATACTAAAACAATGAGACATTTTAAGATAATCAGAGATGTTAAAACAATTAGAAGTATTGTTAAAACTATCAGAAATGTTAAAACAATTAGAAATGTGAAAACAATCAGAAATGTTAAAACAATTATAAACAGTAACTATACAAACAATATTTATAGCATGTGTATCTCTTTCTCTTTCATTTGCTTGAAATTTACTGCCTTAATTTGTTTCTTAATTTCACTCTCTTTTTTTAGTTCACTCGGTGGTCTATGCAATTTATTTTCCACTGTTGTTTCTCTAGGCCAGAAGGTTTGCCTAGATATGTCATATTCAGGGCAGTCTGAAGAATGTGATCTGCTGTCTGTGGTGCCAGTACACATGTACACATGACTGATTCACCAATCTTGAATTTTGTGTACATGTGGTTGTGTAATCTATTGTGTCGTGTTCTGACGCGCAGAATAACAATTTGTTCTGGTCTGTCCACAAAGTGGTAATTGAATTAAGCTGGCGTTGATGTGTATTTCTTATGGAATAGCAGTGGTGTAGTGGATAGTGGACTTACCTGCCAAGACAGTGGTTTTAGGTTAAATCCCCAGCAAAGGCCAAGTTATTTTTTCCCAATAATTTTTGCGCTGGGTCAACTCAGTCTCATAAAAATGGGTACCAGATAATTTCAGAATTGTTGTGGAACTGTCTAGGAAGGAAAAGTGATGAGATAGGGAATTGTCTAGGAAGGAATAGTTATGAGTAGGGAACTGTCTAGGAAGGAAAAGTGATGAGATAGGGAAATGTCTAGGAAAAGTGATGAGATAGGGAACTGTCTAGGAAGGAAAAGTGATGAGATAGGGAACTGTATAGGAAGGAAAAGTGATGAGATAGGGAACTGTCTAGGAAGGACAAGTGATGAGATAGGGAACTGTCTAGGAAGGACAACTGATGAGATAGGGAAATGTCTAGGAAGGAAAAGTGATGAGGCAGGGAAATGCTGACCTCATATGTCACAGGCTAGAATATATGACAGAATAACACTTCACACATCACAGGCAGTATATGCTATGAGATTACCGTTACCCTTTTATTTGTCTTATGTAAATGTGGAAGGCAAGAGGAAACAAAGCATTCAATATCTAATAATGACTATGGGCAGCCATCAATTACGGGGGAGAGTCAATAAGTAAGTCACACAGTTCTGTGGGATGGCAAGTAAATGTAGTTGGTGTCTTCTTCTGGTGTCATTAGGTGACAGCATCATCGAACTTTATATTCCCGTTCATCAGGTGGCGCTAGGTGTCTCATGCGCATGAGCAGTGCATAAACAAAATGGCGACTGTACTTACGGAGTGTATAACCAAAGAGTAACGTGCTGTTGTGCATTTTTTGTGGGCAAAAAGACTGCCTGCAAATGACATTCATAAGGAAATGCTTCCTGTCTATGCTGACAAATGTTTGTCCCGTAAAGCGGTGCATAGCTGGGCAGAAAAATTTTCTCAAAGATGCTCTAAAATTGTTGATGAAATCCGATCTGGTCGTCCTGTTGAGATTGCAACAGAAGCGTCCATGCAGCGGGTGGAGAAGATGATTAGAGGTGACAGGCGAGTAACGATAGACTCTGTAGCATCTGCAATAGGGTGCTTACATGGTTCAGCATACAGCATAATGCATGATCAATTGAAATTTAAGAAAGTGTGCTCAACGTGGGTACCCAAACAATTGAAGGAGGAACACAAAATTAACCGATTTGGCCTGTCCTTGCATTATCTCTGTTGATATGAAGCCGTTCTGGGATTGTCAAGGAGTGCTTTTAACCAATTTCAAGAAGAAAGGTGACAATGTGGATTCTGAACCATACTGTGAAGTTCTATTGATGCTTCATGATGGAATTCGAAGAAATAAGTCCAGAACTGTTGACTAGAGGAGTGTTGCTTCTTCATGACAATGCCAGACCACATACGGCTCGATTACCTCAGGAGAAAATTAACCAACTAAGGTGGGAAGTTCTGGAACATCCACCTTACAGCCCCGACTTAGCCCCTAGTGATTTCCACCTTTTTGGTCCACTGAAAACCCACCTTGGTGGGAAACATTTCGAGAATGATGCCGAAGTTGAATGTGAAGTGAAAACATGGTTAGAAAACAAAGCACGCAGTTCTATGCAGCCGGTTTGGGAGGACCGATAAAATGATGGGATAAGTGCATCAATGTTGGTGGAAATTATGTTGAGAAATAAAGGGACAATGTATGTATAAAAATAAACTGGTTTCAAGTTATCATTGTTAGCCATTTTTCTACAGCCATTTGTGACTTACTTATTGACTTCCCCTCGTAGATTTATGGTAGTGTGACTTGTAAACAATACTTTATACCAGTCTTCAGACAGAATGAGCTGATGCCATATAACATTAAAACAATATGAAAATTAAAGAAACAAATATTAATCATTTTTGCAATATTTCAGTTATTTCATGTCAGTTACGAGGAGCTACAAATGAAAACCGTAAATGTTTGTGCGTGTGTGAATATATTCTGAAAACGTAAAGAACAAATGTATCATGTTTTGATGTAGTCACCACTGTGTTCAAAGTAAGTCCTCCAGCACTGATAACGTGCTAGGATTTGTGTAGAAAACAATTCTCTTGGTCACGCGTGTAACCATTCATGCACCACCTGATGTAATTCTTCATCCGACCGAAAAGTTTTGAAACTTCCTACTCCGCTCATACACTTGCTGGACTGACAGGCATGCATCATCATATTGGACCTTCATTCACTAATGAATTTCTATAGGTTTCACCTTTTAACTGATAAAAAAAACAGATAACAAAGCTGCGCCTCATTGGTGAATGTTAAAAGTGGGGTGGCCATTTTTAAACTGCCCTTATGAAGTCTCCTTTTCCATCTGCACTGTGATGTCACACGCTTAACACTCTTGACATCCTTAACAACAATATTGACATGTTACAAGACAATGGCATGGGTATTGTAATTTCTATCACACTTTTAAGATTTTCATTTGAAGCCCCTTCATATTATATTAAATAAGTTATGCTATACTTTAAGACATTTGTTTGTATAAAATTTCGCAAATTCCAGAGACAGAAAGTGGGGGTAGAAAAATGAATGAGAGGTGGCAGAGAGATAGAGACAAACAGACACAGAGAGTAATAGCGAAAGACAGACAAACAGGAAATAAATGAAAGTAAAACACAGAATGGAAAGGGGAAGGATAGAGACAAAGAAGCAAAGAAAGAAAAAGGAGAGAGAAAGACATAAAGAAGAGGAGACAGTAAAATGCAAAGACAAAATAAGGATCAGAGTTCTACATACTGCTAAGTATGACACTATGCCTGGACCCACAAGCAACCGCAGCGATGTTCAGCTCGTCTGGCAACACTGTTATACACAGTGGCTCAGTCTGGATTCCAACACGTTCCTCATCCTCAGCTGCTGAGGAATTGCTAACAGCTTTTGACAGAGCTGACACACCCAGCTGACCACTCTCATTCCAGCCCCAAATATACACATCTCTGCAGTCTGTGATTAACATTGATCAATAATGAAACTGGTACAACTAATGTTATAGAAGCAATACAACTTATGTACAAATCAATATTTTACACTAAGAAATTTAAAACAGTATTGAAGCTCAAATATTATACATTGTGAAAAACATCAAGAGCTCTAAAATAAATCTGTAATATAGAAGTTTAATTACGGCAGTTTTAAAATTTACTCCCTGTTCTATAATTCTGTGTTTAGTGAGGAAACCTGAGAATAGTAAGAAAGTCTTTTAACTGGAACCCACAGGGAAAACAAAATGGGGAGAGACTTAAAAACACATTAAGAAGAGAACTAGAAACAAAGACAAAAAATATGGGGAAGACATTATGTAAACTACAGGAGACAGCGAAATGTAGGCAGTTTGGCATGAGTAGCTTGAGGGCTTATGTCCTAACAGGGTAAAAGAGCAGAAGAAGAATATACATATAAAAATTTAGTTGCATATCCTTTAAAGGATGTAGCAAGTATGTTTTGGTTGTTTGTGATTCCTGGGTAAGTTTACGTTCAGTTGTTTGCCATTACTTTCTGAATGACTGGCACTCATACCATTTCATTAAAAAAACAACGTACGGCGGTCTAAGAAGAAGAAATATAGGGCATAAAACAAATGACTTTGTGAACTCTTTCTGTCACGAAGCATTCCATGTGTGATCAGCTAACATCCATGTGTATCAAGCAAAGCATATTATGTTATCTTCTTCTTCTTCTGCGTTCATCCGGAGTTCTTTTTCGGACGTGATTGCGTTGTGCCTGTTTACAGCAGAGCTGTGTTCTTGCGCCGTTAGGCCGACACATCCGACTTCTGCGGGCATTTGTTGACCGGGTTAACCTTCCCAGGGATATTATGTTATTATACCCTTTATGTTTGGTCTGAGAACCCTAAAGAAATCTGGCTAAACATGTTAACATGCAGCACAGTATACGGTTAAAGGCAAGAGGAACTTCTATAACACTAGGAAATTTTGTGGAAGTTAGGAAGTTAAACTTAACACCAAATTTAGAATTGTTAACTCCAATGTTAAATTGGTACTACTGTATGGACCAGAAACATGGAGAACAATCAAAAGAATTACTAATAAACTACAAACATTCACTTATTGGTGTCTGCACAGAATAGTGGGATGAAAATGCTATGACAGAATCACCAATGTAGAGCTCATGGAGGGAACTAAACAAATTCTAATGAATCAAAAGGTGAGGAAAAGGCGCTGGATAGGACACACACTGAATAATTCTGAGGATAATGAGTTGAGTTGAGTTGAGTTGAGTCAAGAACCAATATCACAGCACTCAGGACATTCCCATATGTGCTCTGTTCTCATCTGCCACAGACCCTGCCTAACCTGAGGACAATATAACTATAAACTCTCTTATCTGGAACCCACAAGACGAACAAAATAGTGGGAGACCTAAAAACATATGGATAAAAGATTTAGAGACAGATGAAAATTTGGAGGACATGGAGGGAGTTGCAGGAGATAGCAACAGATAAGATGACCTGGCGAGGATTGACTGAGTGCATATGCCCCAAAGGGGGATAAAGGACAGAAAAAGAAGAAGAAGAAAACAGTATATGTTTCCTCTTTGAAAGTATTACACTGTGGAGCTTGAGTCCTGGGCTAAGAACCTCGACGTGTATCTTAAAAAGGGGATCAAAGAATTATGTGTTTGTGCAGGTGTACTAAAGATGGTCCTTGAAAAACAAAACTAACCTTAAACTGTGATCACAGTATACAGCAGTATCCAGTAGATTGTGTGTGTATGTATGCATGCGTGAGGTAACAGTATACAGCAGTACCCAGTAGATTGTGTGTGTATGTATGCATGCGTGAGGTAACAGTATACAGCAGTACCCAGTAGATTGTGTGTGTATGTATGTATGCGTGAGGTAACAGTATACAGCAGTACCCAGTAGATTGTGTGTGTATGCATGCATGCGTGAGGTAACAGTATACAGCAGTACCCAGTAGATTGTGTATGTATGTATGCATGCGTGAGGTAACAGTATACAGCAGTACCCAGTAGATTGTGTATGTATGTATGCATGCGTGAGGTAACAGTATACAGCAGTACCCAGTAGATTGTGTATGTATGTATGCATGCGTGAGGTAACAGTATACAGCAGTATCCAGTAGATTGTGTATGTATGTATGCATGCGTGAGGTAACAGTATACAGCAGTACCCAGTAGATTGTGTATGTATGTATGCATGCGTGAGGTAACAGTATACAGCAGTACCCAGTAGATTGTGTGTGTATGTATGCATGCATGCGTGAGGTAACAGTATACAGCAGTACCCAGTAGATTGTGTATGTATGTATGTATGCGTGAGGTAACAGTATACAGCAGTACCCAGTAGATTGTGTGTGTATGTATGTATGCATGCGTGAGGTAACAGTATACAGCAGTACCCAGTAGATTGTGTATGTATGTATGCATGCGTGAAGTAACAGTATACAGCAGTACCCAGTAGATTGTGTATGTATGCATGCATGCGTGAAGTAACAGTATACAGCAGTACCCAGTAGATTGTGTATGTATGTATGCATGCGTGAAGTAACAGTATACAGCAGTACCCAGTAGATTGTGTATGTATGTATGCATGCGTGAAGTAACAGTATACAGCAGTACCCAGTAGATTGTGTATGTATGTATGCATGCGTGAAGTAACAGTATACAGCAGTACCCAGTAGATTGTGTATGTATGCATGCATGCGTGAAGTAACAGTATACAGCAGTACCCAGTAGATTGTGTATGTATGCATGCATGAGGTAACAGTATACAGCAGTACCCAGTAGATTGTGTATGTATGCATGCATGCGTGAAGTAACAGTATACAGCAGTACCCAGTAGATTGTGTATGTATGCATGCATGAGGTAACAGTATACAGCAGTACCCAGTAGATTGTGTGTGTATGTATGCATGCGTGAGGTAACAGTATACAGCAGTACCCAGTAGATTGTGTATGTATGTATGTATGCGTGAGGTAACAGTATACAGCAGTACCCAGTAGATTGTGTGTGTATGTATGTATGCATGCGTGAGGTAACAGTATACAGCAGTACCCAGTAGATTGTGTATGTATGTATGCATGCGTGAAGTAACAGTATACAGCAGTACCCAGTAGATTGTGTATGTATGCATGCATGCGTGAAGTAACAGTATACAGCAGTACCCAGTAGATTGTGTATGTATGTATGCATGCGTGAAGTAACAGTATACAGCAGTACCCAGTAGATTGTGTATGTATGTATGCATGCGTGAAGTAACAGTATACAGCAGTACCCAGTAGATTGTGTATGTATGTATGCATGCGTGAAGTAACAGTATACAGCAGTACCCAGTAGATTGTGTATGTATGCATGCATGCGTGAAGTAACAGTATACAGCAGTACCCAGTAGATTGTGTATGTATGCATGCATGAGGTAACAGTATACAGCAGTACCCAGTAGATTGTGTATGTATGCATCCATGCGTGAAGTAACAGTATACAGCAGTACCCAGTAGATTGTGTGTGTATGTATGCATGCATGAGGTAACAGTATACAGCAGTACCCAGTAGATTGTGTGTGTATGCATGCATGCGTGAGGTAACAGTGTACAGCAGTACCCAGTAGATTGTGTGTGTATGTATGCATGCATGCGTGAGGTAACAGTGTACAGCAGTACCCAGTAGATTGTGTGTGTATGTATGCATGCATGCGTGAAGTAACAGTATACAGCAGTACCCAGTAGATTGTGTGTGTATGCATGCATGCGTGAGGTAACAGTATATAGCAGTACCCAGTAGATTGTGTGTGTATGTATGTATGCATGCGTGAGGTAACAGTATACAGCAGTACCCAGTAGATTGTGTGTGTATGTATGCATGCATGCGTGAAGTAACAGTATACAGCAGTACCCAGTAGATTGTGTGTGTATGTATGCATGCGTGAGGTAACAGTATACAGCAGTACCCAGTAGATTGTGTATGTATGTATGCATGCGTGAAGTAACAGTATACAGCAGTACCCAGTAGATTGTGTATGTATGCATGCATGCGTGAAGTAACAGTATACAGCAGTACCCAGTAGATTGTGTATGTATGCATGCATGAGGTAACAGTATACAGCAGTACCCAGTAGATTGTGTATGTATGCATCCATGCGTGAAGTAACAGTATACAGCAGTACCCAGTAGATTGTGTGTGTATGTATGCATGCATGAGGTAACAGTATACAGCAGTACCCAGTAGATTGTGTGTGTATGCATGCATGCGTGAGGTAACAGTGTACAGCAGTACCCAGTAGATTGTGTGTGTATGTATGCATGCATGCGTGAGGTAACAGTGTACAGCAGTACCCAGTAGATTGTGTGTGTATGTATGCATGCATGCGTGAAGTAACAGTATACAGCAGTACCCAGTAGATTGTGTGTGTATGCATGCATGCGTGAGGTAACAGTATATAGCAGTACCCAGTAGATTGTGTGTGTATGTATGTATGCATGCGTGAGGTAACAGTATACAGCAGTACCCAGTAGATTGTGTGTGTATGTATGCATGCATGCGTGAAGTAACAGTATACAGCAGTACCCAGTAGATTGTGTGTGTATGTATGCATGCGTGAGGTAACAGTATACAGCAGTACCCAGTAGATTGTGTATGTATGCATGCATGCGTGAAGTAACAGTATACAGCAGTACCCAGTAGATTGTGTATGTATGTATGCATGCGTGAGGTAACAGTATACAGCAGTATCCAGTAGATTGTGTGTGTATGCATGCATGCGTGAAGTAACAGTATACAGCAGTACCCAGTAGATTGTGTGTGTATGTATGCATGCGTGAGGTAACAGTATACAGCAGTACCCAGTAGATTGTGTGTGTATGTATGCATGCATGCGTGAGGTAACAGTGTACAGCAGTACCCAGTAGATTGTGTGTGTATGTATGCATACATACATGAGGTAACAGTATACAGCAGTACCCAGTAGATTGTGTGTGTATGTATGCATTCATACATGAGGTAACAGTGTACAGCAGTACCCAGTAGATTGTGTGTGTATGTATGCATGCATGAGATAATAGTGTACAGCAGTACCCAGTAGACTGTGTGTGTATGCATGCATACATACTTGAGGTAACAGTATATAGCAGTACTCAGTAAATTGTGTGTGCATGCATACATACATGAGGTAACAGTATATAGCAGTACTCAGTAGACTGTGTGTGTATGCATACATACTTGAGGTAACAGTAAAAAGCATGTTTACACGCCTTGAGGTACATTGGTATATGGTGCTATATTTATTTTAAAGTGGTCAACATTAAGAGCCATACCTGAAACTGCAGCTGAATGCCAACCGCCAGCACAAACACTGCTCATGCGGAGTCCTTCTAATGAGGCTAATAACCTGGGAGATGTCTCGGGCTCAACACTATCATGACCAAGCTGTCCTCGGCTGATAGACAAACATTTAGTGATGCATAAATTAACATGAATTATTTCAGAGTATGCATGTATAACTATAAGGAAGAGACAAACCACATTCTATGGTCATGTAATGAGAAGAGAGACACTGGAAAAACATTGAGATGACTGGTAAGATTAATGGGAGAAGAGGCAGAGGCAGACTGAAAGAAATGATGCTGGATGGAATGAGACAGTGGCATGGAGGAATATCATCAGAGTTGTTGCAGAACACCAAGATCTGTGGAGAGACCCCACTTGGCAGGGCACATGATGAAGATGATGATGATGATAAGCCTACTGGCCAGAGGATCATGTGCTCGAACCCTCACCCAGGCAAATTGTTTAATTTGGCCTGGGCTCCCGAGCGACCCAGCCTAAAATGGGTACCAGGACGAAGTAAAGACAACTTGCATAAGGAGCACATCACTTGTTGACTGCCAGCTGGTCTTTAAAAATATACAGCTAGCACTGTTTCTTTCCTCTGACACCTGCTAATAAATATCTATAACATTTTAACTAACTAACTAACTAACTAACATTTTAACAACTAATTTTGCAGTGATATCTACATCTCTCCTTCTTTTCAGTTGCCTGGAATCAGCCTATACTTGCAGAGCTGTTTCCTGCACTTGTTGCAATCTTCCATAGAGTCTGACATCCAGGGAAGTTTCATCCAGCCCTAGAATTAACCTTTCTGGGCTGTGTATGTATGATCTAGTACATTATACATATTAAATAGATCAAGAAGACAAGTTAAGTTCAGGAACAAATTATATGGAATTTCCACAACAACAATAACAAAATGCTGTCTAATCAGCATAAAGGACAGAAAAAAGCACAACTGTAACAAACAACTGGTTTTCTGCATTTAAATATCATATGAATTGAATGGATAAATTCTTTTCTGGCTGAAACACATAATACACACATAGTCACTAATAAATTAATGAAGGAAATACATTGCTTAGTAACGGTGACTATCGCAATACCGCACCTCACAATATGCAGTTAAATATACCAGGCAAAACTTTGTGCAAACTACTGTGTATCATGTCTTTGTTCTGTGCTTTGGACGGTTTTTCTGTCAAAATATAAAACATTTTCTAATGTGAAATAAGCACCTTCCAAGTCCATAGCTGTAGATTGTTCCTACATGAGCCAGGATGAGTACATGCTCCTTTCCACAGCTAATTTCCGTGATCTCAACACCGGAGTCAATAGAATGTAAGTTGAAATGGATCTCTTCTGTGTTCCCCTTAACATTCCTGTCTCCAGTGTTCTTGGCATCCTCCTTGTCTGAAATATGTAGCTTTCCTACAGTTACAGAGTCTGTAAATGAAATATAAAAAAGACAAAAATATTGTGAGTAAATGATTCATCAAGTAGAGGTCAGCATGGCTAAATGTGTAAGAGCACTTTCCTTCCGGTGTGCTGATGCCGAGGTCGTGGGTTCAACCCCCTACACGGGTCAGTTGACTATAATGTTGACTTTCGTCCCTGACTTGGGGACGTAAATTACAAGTACCTGTGAAGTCAGAGTGGGTTCACCTAATGGCGAAGGACACTGGTAATAGGGAAAGCTAAAAGAATCAGTCCAGTGCACTAGAAGTAGTAGCATGTGTATGGACTACACTTGGGTTCAAAGCCAGCCAATGTTAAAAAGATTTATTTTCTAAAACTAGCTCGCTCTGTGGAGAGAGATCCAGCCATATGGGAGAAAACCCAGAGCAATGAAGTAAATCTCTACAACTTTAACCCCTTTAGCTAATGTGTCCATCAATGAAAGTCTCCAAAATGTCTTTTAATTTATATCCTTCTATGCCCCACATAATTAAATGTGCCATGTGATCACCTAGCCGGCTCCATGGCCGAGGGGTTAGCAGCTTTCTCTGTTAATCCCGAATACTCTTGTGGTTGACGTGAGCGCACGAGAATTAGAAGTGGTTCGAGTCGCGCCAGTGACTTATGAGAGTATGGAGCTGGTCGCTCAGAAAGTCGTGGCGTGCTGATGAGCGTAATCTAGCCTAGGAATCAACATACAGCTGAAAGATGCTGGTGTTTACCGCAATATCCTGAAACAGGATGGAAATGCAGGGGGAAAATAAAAATGTGATCACCTAGGAAAATTACAACAAATTGCAGATAATCGTCAGCGGAGAGTTTGCAACTGTGTTAGATATCTGTAGTAGCTTTTTTTCCGGCTAACATTGTATCAGTTTCACAGTTATATTCACACATAGCTTATATTTTAGCTTCTTGAACAAATGATATCTCAGTCTGTTATGTCTTATGTGGAGTCTGAAGATTGCTGTTTGCTCACTTATGGGCACTGATGGCTGCATACCTGCTTCATCATCATCATAATATGCAGTACAACATTGCATGGATGTTTATGTCTCTCCTCAGAAATCGACCCTTGGTGTTTTGGATAACTTCTACTGATGTCCCTCCATCTTAGACCATCAAGAATCATTTCTCTCTGTCTACCTTTGCTTTGTCTACCAATGATCTTTCCAGTCATTACAATGTTATCCAATGCATCTCTTCTAATTCCATTACTAAAGAACGGTGTGTTTAATTTCTTATAGTTATGTATTCTGTTCTATTATATTATTATTAGCTTCTTTCAGGCAATTTTGTTAGTTGCTGTGGCCGTCCAAGGTATTTGCAATGTATGTCTCAGAAATTACATCTCTGCTGCTGCCTTCAAGGCCTTCCTAATTTGTTTGCTCATATTCCAAGATTTACTGCCATACAACGGAACAGGCTAGTCATAACATTTCAATACTCTATTTCTGACCTTTAGTAAAAGCAATTTCTGTATTTCTTGGTATATGAAACTAAAGAATAACCTCTGGGTTAGCACTTCTGTCTTCATAAGAAATTACTGCAACCTTTTAAGGCAACCGTTACAGTTTCCAAGTTAACTGCAAGGATACTACTGTTTCACCAATGAGAAAACATTCCTACTTGGTAACTTATGTTTATCTAGTAAGGATCGACTTGTTAATTCAATAGTCCTTATGCTCATCCAACACACTGCATTAAGTAATAGTACTCATCCAGGCATCCCTGTGGCACAGAAGCAGCTAATCTAGCTACAGTCATAGATGTCTGCAGTTCAGCTCTCACTTAAAATAACACATTAATCTGGGTCTGGCAAACCAACAAAGTGTGTTTGTGTAAGTGCATGTGTGAGTATGTTGTTGTGTGGTGTATGTGTTATTTATTATACAAAACTGTAAGGCCTGGATATCCTCAATACCCCTGAGCAATCAAGGTGTTACAAAGACAGACGTAACAAAAGAAAGTCAGAAAAGAAAGACAGACAGAAAGAAAGAAGGAAGGAAGGAAATAAAGAAGGAAGGAAATAAAGAAGGAAGGAAGGAAGGAAGGAAGGAAGGAAGGAAGGAAGGAAGGAAGGAAGGAAGGAAGGAAGGAAGGAAGGAAGGAAGGAAGGAAGGAAGGAAGGAAGGAAAAATAAATAAATAAATAAATAAAGAAAGAAAGAAAGAAAGAAAGAAAGAAAGAAAGAAAGAAAGAAAGAAAGAAAGAAAGAAAGAAAGAAAGAAAGAAAGAAAGAAATGTTTGTGTGTTACCAGGGTCCATAAGGGAAGTAAATAACAGAAACCTGTCATGCATGTTGTAGGAAGTTTGCCTTGAGACTGGCTACCCCATCCCAAACAACTGAAGAACCTGCGGTCATTTGTCTGGTATAGAAATTAGTTGAGCCATAGTGGCGTAGTGGTTAGAATGCTTGCCTGCCAAGACAGTGGTCCGGGTTCAATCTCCAGGATCCTGACCTGTATGGCTCTGGGGTTGACCTAGTCTCATACAAATAAGTACCAGACAATTTTCAGAATTGTCTGGGAAACAAGGAAGGGAACTGGCCATTCCAGCTCATATGTTGTAACCTAGAATATGTGAAGGCATCACAGCCATAACAGTATCTGCCATGGGATTACATTTACTTCAGAATTTAGTCCAGGAAATGTTTCAATAGTCATCATTTTTCAACACATGAACTGCTTTGTGCAGAGTGAAATAATTGTCACTTATGAAACTATCTAATTGTCACTTTTAAAACTATCTAATTGTCACTTACTAAAAAAGTGTTCTGAACCAGGAACCTGTCACAGATCTGTGATATGATAGGTACATCACATTTTTAGGCCTGAATGCATGGAATGCCAGTCTTTTCTTCTGATGACAGGCGATGAACACAGGCGTCCAACCCTTATTAAACCTCGCTCATGACAATATCAACATAGCTCCCTTTCAACAGTGACTAACTAACTAACAACTACACTAATGCACCAGCCAATAGTCACTTATAGAACTATCCAATTGTCACTTACAAAACTTTCTAATTGTTGCTTACGAAAATTTCACCAATGTCACTGTTATATTCTTTAGGATTAACAACAGTATAAAACAGATAAAACATACAAACCATACACAGCAAAAAAATTATGATGTCCTCCACAAACTAGTGACAATTTAGTAGCTTCACTAGGAAGAACAACTGTTACAGGCTGAGATTCTGTAGTGTTCTCATGACTGATCTTGCTGGGGACTGTGTCTCCAAATCCTCTCAAAAGTATATCTCTGTCAGTTGATGCTATCACGACTTGGCCATCAAAAATGGATGCCTCTCCTTGACGTTCAGCTTCTCCTTGTGATGTCATGTTGATAAGTCCGGTTATGACTGAGGTGTAACCGTCTGTGCCTGTGTGGTTAATGTAAACGTAAATGGTGACAGATGATAGAGGTTAGTGTGCTTATCAAGACAGTGGTCAGGGGTAAATCCCTAGTAGTGGCAAGATGTTGTTTGACCAGTACATTTCTGAGGCTCCTGTGTATTATTGAAGCCCATAAAGATGGCAAAGTATTCTCTAACACTGTAACTTACCATGCATTTCATAAGCAGCAACTAAGGAGGGTTGGTGTGGGGCTGGCTACCCCATCCCATGGTCAACTTTAGCTGCAACATCCAACCAACCATAAATAACTTTAAAGAATGGCAAAGAAAAATAACTCAGCCAAACAACAAATGGGTGATCTTCTCCTCGAAGAAGTATTATGCAATGCAGAGAAAGCCATAAGGAGCATGGATCACTGAGTTACCTCCTTCACCTAGGAAAATCTCCAAAATTGGCACCTAGAATGTTAGAACTATGCATGAAATGGGAAGGGCAGCACAGGCAGTAGGGGAAATTAAATATTATAATATTAGCATTTCTGGATTGTGAAAAACAATATGGAAAGAGTGCATAGAAATAACTTCTAAACAGTGTTATTCTCAGACCATATGGAGAAAATGTCAATTACAGTAAAGTGATGGTCTTAAAGTTATCTAACGAGGCAGAGAAAGATTTAGAGTGGGAAGCACCATTTCGAACCACAAAAAAAGAAAGGAAACATGAATGTAATCCAGTGTCATTCATTAACAAATGATAAGAATGAATCAGTTCATGAGAAATTGTACATGAAACTTCATTCCTGCCTTGTTGGGGATTAGAACACATCGGCTAATAAGTCAAATCAAGCTGAAACTTAAATGCAAGTAAAGTAAAAGTAAAGGATCATTTACACTTTGAGGCATATTGGGGATAAGGTGAATAAAGTAAAAGTAAAGGATCATTTACACACTTTGAAGCATATTGGGGATAAGGTGAATAAAGTAAAAGTAAAGGATCATTTACACACTTTGAGGCATATTGGGGATAAGGTGAATAAAGTAAAAGTAAAGGATCATTTACACACTTTGAGGCATATTGGGGATAAGGTGAATAAAGTAAAAGTAAAGGATCATTTACACACTTTGAGGCATATTGGGGATAAGGTGAATAAAGTAAAAGTAAAGGATCATTTACACACTTTGAGGCATATTGGGGATAAGGTGAATAAAGTAAAAGTAAAGGATCATTTACACACTTTGAGGCATATTGGGGATAAGGTGAATAAAGTAAAAGTAAAGGATCATTTACACACTTTGAGGCATATTGGGGATAAGGTGAATAAAGTAAAAGTAAAGGATCATTTACACACGTTGAGGCATATTGCATATATGGTGACAGCCTCATAGTTTTATAGTCCAATCAGCACTCGATAAGTGATGTGGCATATACAATGTCAGAGCATTTCCTCATACTCATTTTAGGCCGGACAGACCAGGGAGCCCAGGTCAATTTCTAATAACATCTTTGCCACATTCCGGATGAAAACACATGACCACAGGGCAGGCAGGCAAGCATGCTAGCCACTACACCACTACAGCGGCTCTCAACCTTTAGAGTACCACAAGGAAAATTGCAAGAAATTATAATCAGCCAAGTGGACTGATAAGGACAGAAATGAAAAGGTTCCCACTAACACTAAAGATCAAATAAACAGATGGGTTGATATTTTTAGGAACTTCTAAACAGAACAGTCTCAAAAAAGTCTATCAGTTCAAAATTTATGTTCTATACTATTCCCTTTCTCCACTAGCCTTCAAGTCTTTCATAGAGGATCGTTCCTATAAGGAGCAGTGACAACAATTTATCACAAAATTCACCTATAAAGTTAGCTGCATATATTATACAGGATGTTGTAGTCAGCCCCAGCATTTTTCAGGGACTGTTTGTAATTTCTGAGCAAGTTTTCGTTCAGTAGTTTGCCATTGCTTTCTCAATGACCAGCACTCCTATCACTGTATTCAAACCAGCACAAGATGATCTGCTTCCAAATCTCTTGCAACTGTATTCCGCAGTATGCGGGGTTGCGAATTGCGTTCACAACTCTTTTGCCACAGTGCCGGCACCTAGAATAAGTTTTAAATCATCTAAATCTTACAAGCAATGTATATATTTATAAGGTGATAAAACAGGCCTATTGTGTGCATACAATATGAGTTTCTTCAGTCATCACTCTTCTTTTCTGCAATGTATCTTTACATAAAATAAACAAACATTCTGGGTGGGGAATATCACAGGTAATGGCTCCGTCCACCTCTGACTGAAGCACCAGGTTCATATCATGGTTTGGAATATTACAAAATGGAAAAAAAGGATGGTCCCACTGATCCTAGAGTAGCAGAATGGACATTTAGCCTTCTCAGACAAGAGCAAAAACACTCAAGTGACCTGTGTGCAGATTAAAAATCCCTCAGCAGTTGAATATAACAACGAGCAGGCAAAATTTCCAAATGAGAAAAGCTACCCACAAAAATATTTATAGTAGTATATTTCTATTATACATATATGTGGATCCTTGTTGATGCTAAGGGGTTCATGCACTGTGCTGAGATTCTCCTTTTGTGATCTATGGGAGGAGACTGGAGCACTTTTATAGTATATGTGTGCAATTAAAGTGATCCTTTACAAACCAAACCAAGTAAAGAATAATAATTATAATTACAATTTATGAAACCATCTTACAATATTAAAAAACTATTAAACTGAAAACAATGTTTTCCCGTAGTGAATTTGAATAACGAAGACACAAACAATAGATTGCATGACTTATGGCCTGGCATATTTCGCTACATCTCGTCAGGTACATACTGCAGAAATCACACAACGTAAAGTGAAATAACTAGATAAATCCTTCAATCTGAAATATACACATATTCGCACAGTAATGTTGATTGTCTACCACAGTAATATTAAACTGACTAACACGTCTTTCTGCTTGCACAAGGCCGGCTTACGCAGGTTGATCACTATGGCTTCAGCAAACCTTAACAACCGACTACTCTGTGTGTTGAACAACACATGGAAGGCACTGTCTCTTTCAAACACATGACCACTCTCGAGCACATGTCTCACGACCGATGAAGCAGGACTGTTCCAGTGTGTCGGCCTGCCTAGGCTACCATATTCTGTGTGTAGTATCTTGTCCACCCAGTTCGGAATGTGTTCCAACACTGTGTATATTTTAGATTGAAGGATTTATCTAGTTATTTCACTTTACGTTGTGTGATTTCTGCAGTATGCACCTGACGAGATGCAGCAAAATATGCCAGGCAATAATTCATGCAATCTATTGTTTGCGTCTTCATTATTCAAACTATTAAACTGTCTGACATACATCTTGTCAAACATTATATAAAACAATCTTACAATATCTACACATTATTGAACTGTCTGACATACCTCTTGTCAATGTAGCAGCCACTCTTGCCCAGGTTACCAGCAATGTGTATAAACTGTAACCTTCACGCAACTGAATAAGTTGTTCCGGCAAAGCCATTTTAGTCCTTTCGTCTGATTTGGTTCTTATGCAATGTTTATCAGAAGTTTCTAGACCCAGTTCATTAAATTTTAAACACTTGAAACCATCAAGTTGTGAGAAGCCATTATAGCCACAACCATACAAAGTTAGCAGCATTTTCTTGGCTGCTGAACCTATGAGCATGTAGGTGCTGAGCTAAAACTTAAACCTATAAAAGTGAAACAAAAGAATATAATAAGCAAACATGTTCACTATGGTCAAATGTGGAAGTTGGTGGGAAGACTTACATAGTCAGGTGTATTTTACTTCAGCTCATAATTAGTAAACAGTAGTAAAAGTTCTTAAGCTTTTTGTATGAATAATTTTTTTAAATATAAAATATATTCCTATTTGGTCGTTTGAATAACTGACTCAACGATGGGTTTCATTCCTTTATGTTTGGAGTTTCGTAATGACTGCTTACATATTTCTTGTTCTACAAATGCAGCCAGAAAGACTGAATTATTCATAGAATACATTACCTTCTTCTTCGTTTGTCATACATTATCTATTATCTCTATGCTTTCTATCTTCTTCTTCCTTCTTCTTCTGCCTTTCGCCTTCTAATGAAGCATGGCCCTCAGCCAACTCAAGCCAAGCCCTTATGTTCATGATTAATATGTTGTAGCTAAAGTTTTCTATGGGATGAGGTATCCAATTTCATGCGAACCCTCTTCTGTCACTTCTTACAACACACATTGTAGGTTACAGTATTACTATTTTGTCACCTCTTACAACATGCAATTGCTCTTCAGTATTCATCCACTAGGGCCAACCTTTCACTGACACCCACTAATGCATTGTGCGGACAGCCACCAGAGCACTCCTCAGTTTTCACTCTCGGACAACCATCACAGCTCCATTGTTTCCTGCCTTAGTTACCATCCCCCACCCCGATCCCCTTGACCCGCAGACTCCCACAGCTGCCTATATAAGAGTTGCAAGGTCCTATTAATGTCAGTATCACAGCCTGGGGTTCTGAGATGAGTAGGAAATAATTTTTTTCATTTTCATTTTCTCTTCATTGTTCTCATTTTTTCATCTTTTTATTTTTCTCACCTCGTTCTTATGCCGTAATGTAGTCACTCGAGGGTCTTCTCCGTGATTATATGTTGTGTTTTGTGTATGTATGTGTTTGCTGATGAAGGCTAGTCGCTGCAACATCCTTTATTTTTTTTGTAATTCTGTTCTGTAAAGCTCCATTACTTACTGTTAATATTATTTACATTTCCACAGCTTTACCGCAGTTCCACCAAATTTTATTCATATTTTACTATGGTAAATATACAAATTGTTTTACCTGAAGAAAACATTTAGAAAAAAAATTAGCATGCATGGGAATGTCCAATATGCAGTGATTTTGTTTGACATAACATAATAATATTTAAAAATTTAGTTGGATGTCCTATACAAGACATTACAATCAACCTCAGCATTTATTCAAATCATTATTGATTGTTTGTGATTTACTAGCAATTTTACGTTCAGTAGTTTGCCATTATGATTAGCGGGGTAGGGGTATCCCCTATCAAAGGAGATGTAAGATGCCTCCTTTTATCCATTAGTCTAAAGGACACACTTGGGTAAGGTAGAGTACCCGCTTAGGCCCCCCCCCCCTGTCAGGGTTATGCGAAGCCACGGAAACAGGTGGTGGATGGAGTGTGAGAGCAGCCGACAGATTGTTGTTGGTTATGGTCTGCACTCTGCTGCGATAGGCAGATGATCTCATCAGTAAAGATAATGGCTATGGCCACCGACTTATACAATCACTGCCCAGAAGGAAAGCAATGGCAAACTACCTTCTGCAAAGCTTGCCAAGAAACCTTAACAACCATGAATGAAAACCTAACACATGGGCAATAAAGAACCTGAAGAAAGGTAAATCACCTGGATGTGATGAGATATCAGCTGAATTAATTAAAGCGGGAGGAGAAGAAAGCATACAAATCTATCACGCATTATATAAAAAGAAATGGTAAATGGCCAAAAGATTGGAAGAGAACTATCTTCATTCCAATACCAAACAAGGGCAACCTGAAATTATGCACCAATGATAGATAGAACTGTTGCTCTGATCACTCATGCAAGTAAAATTCTACTAAAAATCATAATGGGAAGACTTCATAAGAAAATGGAAGTAGAAATTAACGTGGTTTAAGCTGGATTTAGACAAGGTAGAGGAACAAGAGATCCTATACTCAACATGTGTTTAATAATAGAGAAGTGCAGAGAATTTAATGTAAACCTATTCTTAGCGTGTTCCATGGTGCCATTACCCGAAGTAAAAAAAAAATCATGTACGGTGTCATCCCGCCAAAAAAAAACCTGTCCCGGAAGTCGCTATCTAAGTATTACCATGCATTCTTTCGACGTCATTCATTCATTCATTTCATCACCTGGCAACAACATATGTCATCTGGGGTTTTCCAGGAAAGGTTAGCCTAGTATTCCGTGCACGGCGATTGGTTTAAATTATCATGACCTTTTAAATAAACATAATTATTTGACAAAAAGTAAGTACTTTTATATTTTAAAGCTTGTTTTCTTAATTTTTAAATACTTTTAGATGGATATTTGAATTATGCACCCATTTTTACATATATTTAGAGAGTTTCATTGCTTAAATAGCTTGAAATGTCGTTAAAAAAATCAATCTTTGTCAATGAAACTCCAAGATGGCGCCTGTCGGTCTGGACACTGTTTAACGCTCAAACATGCAATTACAACTACTAAAGTTAAAAATAATACAAGTTTAAAGATTATTAATAATTTATTTGTATACTTGTACTATTTTTTATCATTTAACATGACGGATCATATGGATGAAGTCGGATTTAATATCCGTCGGCGGCCAGTCTAAGACAACCATATTGGCCGGAAGTGGCAATAACAATGGACGTGACTCTCCAGTCTCAAAGTATGAATATAGTAATGGCGAAATCTGTATTGAGATTTTGACACTCAGATGTAAATATCTACGCTCATAATTGACATCCAAGCATAATTGAGGTACCATTAGATTTTGAATTTCAAGGCCTATCTATCTGTCGTGGTCTCATTAGTAAATACTCAAATTTTAAATCGTGATGGGGCTCGAATAGTATTCTCATGTTTTGTGGATTATTCAAAGGCATTTGACTGTGTACAACATAAACTTTGGGAAATCATGAGGAATATGGGCTTTTCATCCATGTAATACAACTCATAAAAATGCTCTATCTAGACCAGTGGGTCTCAACCTTATTTGGCCCATGCACCCCTTTACCATATGTTCAGAATGTCATTCCCCCTTTTTGTATTTCCTCCCCATAGATTTCCCCCCCCCCCCCACCGCCCCTACACAGTATACATAAAAATGGAAACTACATTTAATAACACATATTAGAACAAGACTAGACATCTACATAACACATGATTTGTGGGTCTACTTATGTTTTGAATTTCAGAAGGGCGAGAAGTACAGAACAGTAAAGTATGGAGAGAAAAACAAAATCAAGTAATAGGTTCTTGTATTAACGCAATCTTCAAATAATCTTAATCCCCCCCCCCCCCCCCATCCCCCAGAAACCCTAAAATTTGCCCCTTGAATTCCCCACCGGTTGAGAACCACTGATCTAGACCAACAAGCAGCTGTTAGAATAGATGGCGAGACATCAGACTGGTTTGATTACAAGCAAGGAGTCTATCAGGGCTGTGTGCTGTCCCCCTTTTTGCATAATCTGTACGCCCAAAATATAATGAGAAATGTAAGGGATGATATAAACAGGGAGCAATATGATGCCCTAAATATTGGTGGTCATGAAATACCAGAGATTCGATATGCTGATGATACAATATCGCGCTATCCACAACACAGACTGGTATAGAAAACCTAATAACCTCAATCTAAAGAAATAGTGAAAATCACAACTTATATCTTAACACAGCAAAAACAAAGATAATGCATATATAATGCATACAGATAAAACTCTGCGATTACGACCCACTCTGAAGAAGAATTACAACATCTACTATCTGCATTCTCCAATGCTTGTTCTGAATTTGGTTTAACAATTAACAAAAAGAAGACACAGATTATGTCACAAGGTGCACACGGTGTACCATCAATCTTTATTGACGATGCCGAACTGGAGATAGTAGACCATTTTACCTATATCTAGGATCAGAGATAAATAGCAAATTATCCCGCGATCAGGAAATCAACATCAGGATTGGCAAGGCAGCAACAACAATGAACATGTTAGCAAAAAGAGTCTGGGAGAACAGGAAGCTTACTGCCAAAACAAAAGTCCTCGTCTACCAAGCCTGTGTCCTTAGTACTCTTCTTTATGGCAGTAAAACCTGGACAACTTACTCACACCAAGAGAAACGTTTAAACAGCTTTCATATGCGGTGTCTGCGAAGAATACTTGGTATTAAGTGGCAAGGCTCAAAAAGGTTTGGCAGCAATGAGAGTCATGGCGACTGCCAATATCGAGCAAAGACTGCTATTACTTCTGTTCCAAGGACTTGTGCTTTCACGCATCGAGTATGCCCTGGCCATCCTCACTGTCAGCCCTACACAGATTGGAAGACTTGAAAAGGTACAAAACGAAGCCATGCGCATCATTTTGGGCTGCACGAGAGACACCAGCTGTGTAGCAATTAGATACCTCCTTGACTTCCCGACAATGGAACACAGGATCAAGATCTGGAGAGCTCGTGCATACTTAAAAATAAGTGCAGATGAGCAGCACCCTCTGCATGACGCTGTATTCAGAGAAAAGGGTGACAGGCTAAAGAGGGGCAAATCATGGATGGGTCGGGCGGAAGATGTCGTCGGACAGGTCTGCAGTCTTACCAGTATCAACCCCGGCAAGGAATGGGTGCCGGTGCCTCCAGCTTTTAAGTGTACCTTCTCCTGCATTATCACACTCGACAGACGGTGCAGAGAGCAGAACCCTGCCGCTGTCAATGCAGAGGTTAACGCGCTCATCTATGATCACTCAGATAGCCCCGAAGTGCTCATCTATACATATGGATCTGTTGTAAAGCAGCAGAGAAGTGCGTGGGCATTTACAGCCCGTTCAGCGGGCCGAACCGTTCAAGAATCCAGTGGTGCCCACTCTATGACCACGAGCAGCATGACAATGGAGGTGATGGCAGTTACACAGGCTTTCATATGGCTGGAATCACAGCATTATACTAACGTATGTGTACTAAGTGATTCAATGAGCATGATTCAGAAGGTCGAAGCTGGATCTGTACGTAGACAGTGGACTGAGTCGCTGCAGAAGTCCGTTGTCTGCAAAGTCACCTTCACCTTCGTCCCGGGACATGCGGGAGTCGAGGGAAATGAACGAGCTGATAAATTGGCTGGCTCTGCACCCCCTGTAAATGGCCAGCCCATGGATCGTGCCGATGTTATTAACGCCCTTAAAGATATGGCGAGAACAGAGGATTTTGACGCCAGTGATTCCACATCGCTTTCCAGGATGAAAGACCTGGGAGTAAGAATCGGCACAGCCAGACGCGAGAGGTACATCGGGAAAACAAAGCGCCTCGTCAACCAACACAGAACTGGCACTATTAGCCACTGGACGCTGATGCATATGCTGGGGGGAGGATCTGAGCACCTATGGACATGTCCGGAGTGCAACGAAGATACCCCAACTGATAACTAACTAACTAAGTGGCAAGACAAAATCACAAATACTGAAGTATTGGAAAGATCAGGTTGTGTAAAGGTGTATTCCATGCTCAGTCTTCGTAGACTTAGATGGATAGGACATCTTAGGAGGATGGATGATGGTAGAATACCAAAGGACAATTTTTTCGGTGAATTACAGACGGGTAGGAGATCTCAGGGTCGGCCTCTACTACGATACAAAGATGTGTGTAAGCGGGACATGATTGATACAGGCATTGATAATGCACATTGGGAGCAAGTCGCCGCTTAACGTGTTGCATGGAGGGCAACTATCAGAAATGGAATAAAGACAAAGGAGAAAATGACTGCAGATAAAGCACACACAGAGCGTGAGAGACGTAAGGGCAAACATTTGCAGCAAGAATTGGCCTTACCAGCCACACTCGCCACCGCCATGGGTCGTAGTTATTAAGCCTTTTTGAAGCACAATGTACCAAACTATCGTCTGTCAAGACGGAAAGGTGTCAATAAATTAAAATGAAGATAAAACTACTATGGAGAAAGAAATATATGTTAATGAGGAAAGATTGGGGGTGGTGGAAAATTTTGAATATCTTGGGTCATTGATTATCAACAATGGTGACACAACGAAAGAAATTAAAAGACGAATATCTATTGCTCTTCAAAGACTAAAACTGAATAAATTATGGAGTGGGACAGATAGAACTACAAAAATTAGATTTTTAAGAGCATGCATCTTTCCCATTGCAACATACTCCTGTGAGACCTGGACATTTACTAAACAAGCTAACAGCGCATAAATTCCTTTGAATATAAATGTTATAGATGAGTTCTAAGAATATCTTGGATAAAGAAAAGAACAAATGCATTCATATTTCATGAGCTGAATATTGAAGAAGGTTGGCATTTACAGACAATAAAACAAAGAAAATTGAAATATTTTGGTCACTTGAAACGTCACGAATGTTTGGAGAGAGCAATAATGGAAGGCTATATGCCTGGGATGAGATGAAGAGGAAGGCCAAAAAGAAGATGGGTCAGGATGTGGCGGATGATCTCCAGATGGGTGTAACAGACATGGGACATCTTGCTTATGATCGAGAGGTTTTGTTTTTCCAGAAAGTTGTTATGTCTAAGGGAGTGAGGTTCTGCAAAGGACATGCAACTGGGCACTCATCCGAACGACGGCCCCAAATTATTTAGTGTAAAATGCATCCTTTACAGGGCTTCATAAGATCATTTCCGGGGCGATGTGTTGTCAGTCTCTTACGTTTGAGTGTATTGTCGTCTGCTAGACCGATCGATGGATACAATAAATGTTTCTGGGCCCAGAGGGACCTCACTGTCGTCGAAGTGTATATCCAGATCTTCTAGTACCGACGACAGTGAGGGCCCTCCGGACCCAGGAACATTTATTGCATCCATCGATCGGTCTAGCAGTCCACCACACACTGAACCGGAAGTGATCCACAACACATTCAATGCTCCTTCGGATATGTATAATTTTTTTCCCCGCGGATATACCGATATGAGAGTTTAAAACATGTTTTCGGACAGTAGTTACAACTTTCCATGCCACAATTTCTACATATAACTGTGAAATATTATTGGTACGTATTTCCATTTTCTCAGTTCTATATTTTAGTTCGTAGTTCGTATTTTTTATTATATCAGCTAATGAGGCCCTGTAAGGGATGCATTTTATTTTTATTTTACACTAATTTGGGGCCGTCGTTCGGAGGAGTGCCCGCAACAGAATGAATGATTGAATGAATGAAAGTTTGCCACTATTTTCTTATTAGCAATGCGCAATACCAGTAAAACAGTAAGTTCATCTGCTTTCAAATCGTCGGCTGATTTCGAACCCTCAACTCGGTATATCCTGGATTGTAAAACTGCGTTTCACTAACCCCTAGGCCACAGAAGCATACAACATAACTAAAATTATTACCAACACTGAAGATTCAAAACAACACCTGGAAACAGATTTCTACGAAAGTGTACGGTACTCATTGGCCAGAGTAACACATCACGGAAATGTACTTAACTCAAACTGAAGAGAAAAAAAAACTCAACTGTATATAACATACTGTATAACTATTATTAAAATACATATAAATATAACGTGTTGTTAAAAAATTATTTCTAATTTCACTATTGACATTATTTATCTCCCTCTACAGCTTGTGCCAACTGAACCAATGACCAATGTGTTAGTGTTACTACTGTTTGTTAGCCATCATTTAGCCATTTTTTGTGGTCAGCAACCTTGCTTGGGATTAGATTCTATCAAGTTAGTCCTCTCATGGTTCCAAATTGCTGTTATAGCCGGTTTTATTTAACAGAAGGGGCGACCTAGAGTCTTTAAAGCCGTAAAACCAGGTTACGCTAGATATGTATGTATGCACATACATTACGCATATACGCGTGCATAAACAAGAAAGTTGCTGAAGACATAGGCAACCAGTCAGGGATGCACCACAGCAGTCAGGATGCCACACAAATGCTTTATGAAAAATATCTATTACTCCAAAACTGTATGATGCTCGCCCTGCTATGTAACCCCAGACGGTGGCCGTAACGGGCTCTATGCCTCAAAATGGCCCAACGAAAACTACTGAAGGTCCTTCTGTGGAGACAGGGGACTTAACTTATTAAATGTCATGGGATGACTGGCCGTCTTAGTGATTTCCCGTATCTGCAATGGGCATATATATCGCTGAAATGTTGCAGTAGCGTTATACTAATACATGTGTACTCCCATATTAACTGAGTTTATCCTGTCTGTCAATAAACACGCTAAAAATCAAACTCTTTATCCTGAAAATAAAAATACTACTACTAGGGGAGACTGGGGAGAAATGGACATAGGGGAGAAATGGACCACCCCCTCTCTGGCCCCTGGCTGTGATGCAATGAAAGTGAAACCATAATAAGTTTGTTTTCCACATCAAACATAGTCCGAATTTTTCATTTGCCATCGACTTCCCGCACAGGTCGTTCCCACGCAAAGTTTGAAAAATGTTCTGCACTAAAGTTTCTTTATCCAGTTCCAGACACCATCGTAAAGCAGACGCATAGTCAGGAATCAGGACAAGGTAATTACGTTAATATCTTTATTTACTTGTTATTTAAGAGTTCATATAAAAAATATAGCATATAATATTAGATTTAAGAGACTTTATGGCTGAATAGTTTAATACATTGATGGGGGAGAAATGGACCGGTTCATTTCTCCCCATGGTTCATTTCTCCCCATAGAAGAAATTGACAAGACAGTCTGTTGTTATTAAAAGTGTTGAAGATTGCATTCGAATATCAGCATTATTGATTCTTTTTAATACTGGGGTCTAAATCTAGACCAATAAAACTGTTAACAAATTTGATTTCAGTGATTTATTAAAGATGCACGCCATTCGTGCTATGATCAGTATTTCTTTGCAAATGATAGGCCTACCATACTAAATGTTATATAATTCTGTCACTCTTTTGTTTCAGATGCCAAGATTGTACATCAGAAACACCAACAAGGGTCTCGTTACGGAGGAACGTATGAGAGAAGCTGTTAATGCTGTGAAAAATGGAATGAAAGTGAGGAAAGCTGCAAGGGAGTACGGCATTGCTCGCTCTACCCTCAATAACAATCTTACAAAAGACAGAGAAGGAAATGGTCTGCCTACTAGACTCGTACCAAATTATAGGCATAGCCTTGTTTTCACAGCTAAGCAAGAAGCTGATTTTGCTAGTTACTTGAAAGATTGTGCAAGAATGTTCCATGGACTGACAACTAAAAACGTTCGTATTTTGGCGTACGAGATGGCGAAAGTCAATAACATTGCACATCCTTTAACCTGGGATGAGCAAATGATGGCAGGGAATGACTGGCTTTGTGGATTTTTGCGACGGAATCCCGAGCTGACCATAAGGCAACCTGAGGCAACATCTCTGGCTAGAGCTACAGCTTTCAACAAACATAATATTTGCACCTTCTTCAACGTTGTGAAGGAAACCATTACAAAACTAAATGTGAGTGGAGCTCAAATCTACAATTTGGATGAGTCAGGTCTGACCACTGTACAGAAAGTGCCAAAAGTAATTGCCCCACGAGGAGTGAAGCAAATAGGCCAAGTGACATCCAGAGAAAGAGGAGAACTGGTCACAATCTGTTGCATTGTGTCAGCTGCGGGTCACATTATCCCTCCAGTTTTTGTGTTTCCTAGAAAAATTTTTAAGAATTTTATGCTTGCTGGAGCACCTGAAGGTTCCCTTGGCCTTGTGAATGAATCAGGTTGGATGATCCGTGATAATTTCGTCAAAGTTATAAATCACTTCATTAAGCATTCAAGACCTTCCAAAGACTTCCCTTTGATTTTGATCTTGGACAATCACGATTCCCACATTTCATTTGAATCACTTGAACTGTGCAAGAAAAACAACATTCATGTGATTACGTTGCCACCATACACCTCATCTAAAACTCAGCCCTTGGACCGTTCAGTTTTTGAACCCATGAAGTCGGTCTACAACAATGCGTGTGATTCATGGATGATGAAAAATGTTGGGACACCACTGACAATCTATCAAGTTGCAAATCTAGGAGGCCACGCTTTTCTTAAAGCGGAAGCTCCCATTAACATTCAATCAGGCTTTGCAGTGTCAGGTATTTGGCCCTTTAACGAAGATGTTTTTACAGAAGATGATTTTATGCCTTCAGAAATAACGAACAGGCCCATCAGCAAGGACAGTGAAAATGCCACTTTAGAAAGCAATGAACAGACAGGATCAGCATCTCCACATTGTGGTACCAGCACAGATCAAACTGCACAAGAATTTCATGAAAATCAGAAAGAGTGTAATGTTGAGAACCTTGTAGATGACTTGCAGGAAATATCAGGGAGTCTTCAACATAAAGCTACTCCTTCCTTTACTTCGCCTCATGTTTTCAGAGGACTACCAAAAGCTGGTCCGCGAAAAGATTCAAATAATATGAGGAAAAGAGGGAAAACTATGCTGGCTACTTCTACGCCAGAAATGGATCGAATTAGGGAAAGAGCGGTGATGAAAGAAAAGGCAGCAAAAGTTCCACCCAAAAAGGCAAAGAGACAGCTGCTGAAAGAACTTGATGTTGATTCAGATCCAGAAACTGACATTTCGTTTTGTGATGACACAGATTCTGATGTTTCATTTGGTGAAAATAAGGAGTGTACGGTTAGCTTGACTGGTGTGCGTGAGGTTTTTGAAGGCCAGTGTGTGCTATGTGAATATGGAACAAAGAAGACTTGTGTTTACTATGTAGGAATTGTAAGGGGAGACATTGATGATGATGGTGATGTTGAGGTAGAGTTCTTGCGCAAGAGTGAGAAGGTTGCTGGTAAATTTGTTAAGCCTAAGGTAGAAGATGTCGCCAGTGTCTCAATTACATGTATTAAAGCACAGCTTACTAGATCTACAATCACTGGAACCACTTCTAGGACCAAAGATGGCTATGTCTTCAAAGAAAGTCTTGCAGGCATAAATGTTCGATAAAACTTTATATTAGATTAATATATCATATTAAACTTTTTTACTGTCGATTAAAATAATAAAAAAAACTGCAAATATCCTTTTAATGATTATTTATTTCTTATAGCAATATGGATGAGTTGTTGCTGCTTCTTTTTAAAAAAGGTCCATTTCTCCCCACTATGGTCCATTGCTCCCCACGTGCTGGTCCATTTCACCCCAATGGTGGTCAATTTCTCCCCATGTTCATATACATTTTTGAAATGCATTTTGTAAAGAAACATATAGAAATAGATTGCTAAATGTTTTCCCCTTTTAAAATAAGTGAATGTACAACATTTTAGTCATGGTTTTGTTATGTTTCGATAAAATCTGTTCCGGTGATGAGCAAAAATTGAAAACTACAAAATTGCTGGTCCATTTCTCCCCAGTCTCCCCTACAAATACAATATCACTGATAATAATAATAAAAGTTGTTGCATATCCTTTACAGGACGTAGGAGTCAACCCCATCATTTTTGGATTGTTCGTGTTTCCTGGGAAAGTTTACGTTCAGTAGTTTGCTATTGCGTTCTGAACGACCGGCACCCATAGGCCTACCAATTCATTAAAAATATTAATAATAATACTATAAAAATCGCAAACGATAATAAAGAAATTGAAAATGTGACAGTTTGAATAGCTTGGCCCCATAATCAATAACAGGGGTCACCAAACTACGGCCCGCGGGCCAGATCCGGCCCGCGACGTCATTTCATCCGGCCCGCCGCCGGTACTCGAACTTGCTTGATAAACCTATGAAACACGAGACGTTGTGATACAATTTAAATGTAAATATTATGTATATTATTATTATTATTATTATTATTATTATTATTAATAGGAGATCTTCACACGTGCGGAGACCTCCTGGCTGCACTAGGTTGTTTATTTAGGTGACCCTATTTATAAATTTTGCGAACCTTATTATGAGATATATTCTATTACCAAATGAAGCCGCCTGCCGCGACTCTACAAGAGTATGGAGTAGCATATCCCTTGATACCCTGGTAAAAAAAAATGTATAGGATGCTGGGATGTTGTGTTGGCGTGCCTATAACAGCCCAGTAAAGCCATGTTCCCGCCTCTTTGGCATTGGGAACAACTTAGGCCGAAGAGATGCTGATGTCTAATTTTCAGCAGAGGGTTTGAACTTAAACCCCTGAGCCACTACCAAGTAGATGGGCGAACATGCCCCAGGCACGGCCGAGCGTAGCCACTATTTTTCCAGACCGCAGTTGAGAGGGTAGACAGGCCCTGTGTAGATCCAAAAGATTCTTGATTGTGGATTGACGATTATCTGCTGTGGGGTGAGTTTTGAACGAACCTTCATAGTTTAAATAGGAATAGGCCCTATAGGAATTTAATAGCTATGTCTGTGCCTGAGAACAATAATGGAGGGATATATGCCAGGGAAGAGAGGAAGAGGAAGGCCAAATAGAAGATGGGTGCAGGATGTGGCGGATGATCTCCAGATGGATGTATCTGAAGCGGTAAATCTTGCTTATGATCGAGAGGTTTTCCGGAAGGTTGTTATGGGAGCGAGGTTCTGCAAAGGACATGCTACTGAATGAATGACCTTTGTTCCATCTTGTTGTCTGATAATTGCTGGTGTTGTGTATCAGACTACAGTTACAGTGTTGGATGATTATCCATGCTGTGATGAGGTTCACTGTTACTGTGTTGGATGACTACCCATGCTGTGATGGAAGATCACTGGTACTGTGTTGGATGACTACCCAAGCTGTGATGGAATATCAATTGTACTGTGAAAGATGATCATGTGTATGTTTATTCATGGGGATGCCTATTTTGTCATTGCATCTAATCATGAATTTTATTTATTAGGGCATTGGCATTATTAATCAGATGTTGTTGTATCTTTACAATTACATTATTCTGATTCCCTGTACACTGACCTGAATTTCTTATGATATCCCTAAATCGTTGTTTATACTTGTTAGCCGTAGAGATAGAATGAGATTCTCTTTGTCTTCTTATTCCTCTCTTCTTCTACGGCCCATGAACTGTTGGCATTTTGCTATTATCGCTATCATCTCTGTGCGGTTACACAAAGGTACCTATAAACTGTATATGCACATTTGATGAGCTGTAGCTTCACCAGTGACCCCTAGCCTTCTGCTTTTCTTGTGTTTCAATAGGATTTTAATTATGTTTCTAATGTAATGTCTTTTTCATTTTCAGATCCCGTGTACTTCACCCTTAATTACGGCTAGTAGTAGGAAAAGAAAGCCGGTCTCTCTGGCTGTGGGGTTACAACACTTTATCTCTGTAATCCCGTTTATCACGCAGAGTCTCGTAGCGGAGCGAGAGCTGAGGCGGTTCGACCCCCGCTCGTGACTTGCGGGATACTGAGCCGGCCGCTCAGAAAGCAATGGCAAACTACTGAGCGTAATCTTGCTAAGAGATCAACATACAGCTGAAAGATGCTGGTGTTGACAGCTAAGTCCTGTAAAAAGGATATGCTAAAAAAAAAAAAAAAGGAAAAGAAAAGTGGACGCCGAGTGAGGAGTAAAGTACTTCTTTGTGGAAACAAAGGACCAGAAAACCAACTGCGTAATATGCAGCGAAAGTGTTGCCGTTTTGAAACAGTACAATCTTCGCCGTCACTACGAAACAAAATATCCATCAACATATTAAAAGTTTTCTGGAAAATTACGCTCTGGGAAATATGAAACCATTAAACGTGGTTTTAAAACGCAAAGAAATCTCTTCACGAGAAAATTTGCTGAAAATGAATCTGTCACTCGTACAAGTTACAAAACAGTGCATAAGATGGCAGAACGAGGAATACCGTTTACTGATGGCAACGTCATTAAAGAGTGAGTGTGATCGAAGCAGCAAATGACTTGTGTCCTGAAAAAGCCGATTTGTTTGGAACTATCAGCCTTTCGGCAAGTTCAGTTGTGCGGAGAACAGAAGAACTTGGAGAGAACATAGTGATACAGATACGCGAGAAAGCTAGGAACTTGTCATATTCTCTGGCTCTGGATGAGTATATTGATCTCTCGAGTACGTCACAACTTCTCGTGTTCATTTGTGGTGTCAATTTGGATTTTCAGATAACGGAAGTGTTGACGTCCGTTTGCAGCATGCATGGAACAACAACTGGGAAAGTCATTTTCGTGGAAGTGCAAAAATTTTTCCAAGACTATAAATTTCGGTGGAATCAGCTTCGAGGTGTTACGGTTGATAAGGAAAAATAACATGACTGGAGTGAGGAAGGGTCTGTTGGGGAAGATCAGGACTCATTTGGAAGATTTGCAAATTCCGGGCGCTCTGTTCATACACTGCATCGTACATCAGCAAATACTCTATGGAAAAGATTTAGATGTTTCTTGTGTACTGAAACCAGTAGTTTCTGCTGTGAACTTCATTCGGGAACATGAACTCATTCACCGTCAGTTCTAGGCTTTTCTTGAAGAAATTTATTCTGAATTCTGTGACTTGCCTTATCACATATCAGTCAGGTGGCTCAGCTGCGGTAAAGTCCTGCTTCGTTTTTACAAGAACCGAAACGAAATAAATGTTTTCCTCACTGAAAAAGATAAAGCTGATTCACAGCTGTCAGATTCTACCTGGCTGTCAAAGTTATCAATTTTGGTCGATATGAATGAACTGAACTTGAAACTTCAGGGAAAGGATTACATCGTCTGTGAAATCTGTCATTGTTGGAAGCACAACTGGAAGGAGAAGACCTTTCTCATTTTCACTGTTTCAATGAGATTGGAGAGATTTTCAGATCTTGACAGATTTGAGAGTGACATCCTTCTACTCCAGAATCCGTTTGATTGTAACCTTAATGGTGTGCCAGTTGAATTACAATTGGAGCTCATTGAGAAGGAAGTACCGCTGCTTACCTGATGTTGAGTTTCCGAAACTTAAGAAATTTGCCTCTGGTATGACATCATTGTTTGGAACAACATATGTCTGTGAGCTAACATTTTCAAAAAGGAAGTCTGTGAAGTCACCACATCGAATGAGATTGACTGATGAACATTTGAAAGCAATTCTCTTGATTGGATGCAGCAATTCCAAACCAAACATTGATGGTATTTTGAAAGCCACACGTCAATTTCAGAAAACTCACTATCCTCTTTTGCTGCTTAGTTTGTGAGATTCAGATATGTGCACAATATGTCTGATGTAACTATCTTGTTGCTATCGTCGCCTTCTTTGATAACTTTGTTTAGTAAATAAATATAAATATGTTGGTTGTCTTTGTTTGTTTGTTTGTTTGTTTGTTTGTGTGCATTGCACGATCTTTCCTTGATTAACTTAGCTTTTCGTCTTTTTTCCCAGAGCTTTCGTTCTAGCTTAAAATTATTGTTAAAGTTAGTTGCATATCCTTTACATGACGTTTTCAGTCAACACCAGCATTGTTTGTTGTTATTGATGTCTTGGCAAGCTTATGTTTAGTATTTTACCATTGCTTTTCGAACGACCGGCACCCATAACATAGCGTAAAAACCAGCGCAACGTTGTCTGCTGCCAAATCGCTCGTAGTTGTATTTCGAACGTGGGTATACGGGATTACGAACCGCGTCCGTAAGGCCTTCGCCACGGAGGCGGCGCAAGTATTGTACAGAATGAGTATCCGGCCCGCGCTCGTCATTTTGTCAGTTATCCGGCCCGCCGTGAAAAAAGTTTGGTGACCTCTGTTCTAAGGCATTGATCATTTCTACTATGATGTTATCATTGTTATCTGTGCCCGGGGTCTTGCCGGTTTTCATATGGTTAAGAGCATTCTGAACTTCCATCTTTAAAATTGCTGGTCCTTCATTATTATTCCGATGATCATATTGTTCTTCTCTTGTATCAATATCATCATAAAGGTCTTTCACATAATCTGACCACGCATGTAAAATCTTATCTTTTTCTATTATGAATTTGCCATCTTTGAATTTTAGGAAACCCGTTGATGTATGTGTTCTTTTGTTAGTTGTTTTTTTTTTTCCCGCGTTTCCATCCTGTTTCAGGATATTGCGGTCAACACCAGCATCTTTCAGCTGTATGTTGATTCCTAGGCTAGATTTCGCTCATCAGCACGCCACGAGTTTCTGAGCGATCGGCACCATACTCTCATAAGTCACTGGCGCGACTCGAACCACTTCTAATTCTCATGCGTTCACATCAACCACGAAAGTATTCGGAGTTACGGAGAAAGCTGCTAATTGTTAGTAATGTCATTAATTCTTTTGTGCATTAATTTGGTATTCCGGGTGTTGTGTTGGTGTTCAATTTCCTTGCAATTTTCCTCAAGTCATATTTCTTTTGCCTCTTTGCATAGCTTTTAATTTTCCTATGAATCTCTTCATATGTTTCCTTGTTATTTTTGTTATTTCTTCTTACTTCCATGAGTTTTAAGATGTCTTCCGTCATCCATTTCTTGCGTCCTATTATCTTTATTTTTGGGATGGATTTTTCTGCAGCTTGGTTGACTGATTTCTTTAACATTTCCCATTGGTCACTGACGTCTTGAAATAATATTAATATTTCCATATCGGACAATGCATCGAATCTTTTCTTTACCTCTACGTTGAATTTATCTTTTATCTCCTCACTGTTCAGTGCCTGTAGATCAAATTTTGCGTTTCTATTTGTATATTTGATTTTCTTTAAGTTTATATGTAAATTGCCTAAAATTAATATATGGTTGCAGTAGCAGTTTGTACTTGGTAGGGGGACATAAATATCTAATAATGTTACAAGGGAGGTTACTAGAACTTGAAAAAGGAAATGGTATACCTAGCTATAATACCACTAACTAACATAAAAAAATCTTTTCTTTTTATTTGATAAATAAAACAGTTAATACCGCAGTCATTTTTTGCAATTGTGAGAAGAAAGCTATTAAACTGTTTATACAACATTTGTTTAATCTTTTATTACTTACATTTTATTATCAACTTTTTCAATTCAACGTTTATGTTAAATTGTTAAAACTGTACTTTTAATAATAATTATATAGATTTTCGGATTACGTTTCCCCCTTTGTGGGGAAACAACATTTTTTTACTGGCCTCTTAAGGCCACCCACAATTTAAAGAAAATTTACTTATGTTAACGGCGACAGATCTTGGAGGTTTATGTTGATAAATATGTTTAGACGAAATAGCTCTCTCTCTCTCTCTCCCTCTCTCTCTCTCTCTCTCTCTCTCTCTCTCTCTCTCTCTCTCTCTCTCTCTCTCTCTCTCTCTCTCTCTCTCTCTCTCGCTCTCCCAAATGCTGGTGCAATTACGTTTGCTTAGAGAATATTTAAAATATCATAATATCATGATAGTAATGCCTTGATGGGTGCCTCCTTCCCTCCGCTAGCCTATGGGACACCCTTGGGCAAGGTGGAGTACCCGTTTAGCTCCCGATCAGGGTTACGTGAAGCCATGGGTGCAGGTGGTGGATGAAGTTGAAGAGCAGCCGACAGATAGTTGTAGGTTATGGTCTCCAGCTTCACGACGGAAGGCACAGGATCTCTTTTTTTGGGAGACATTGGCTACGGTCATCGACCAGTATGGTCACTGCTAGGAAGGAAAGCAATGGCAAACTACCTTCTTTACAGATGCCAAGAATATCATGTACTGCAGTCTTATCGATAATCAGAGAAACGGCGTAAATGGGTGCTCCATAGGAGCAGCCTCGCCCGGTAGGGGTAGTCATGTGCACCAGGTGACTCCAGACCGTCATCAGGAGACTGAGTGCAAAAGAATATCAACATTGAAAGTAGAAACTTGCAATGCGAGAACTATGAGTGGGGATGGGAAATTTGATAACATTAAGAATGAAATGAGAAGATTAAATAGTAACCTTTTAGGTGTACGTGAGACCAGATGGACAGGAATGGGCATTATGACATCTGAGGAATATAGAATAATCTATTCTGATGGAGAGAAACAACAGCGAGGAGTCGCAATTATAATGGATACAGAGAGAGCAAAATCGATCAAAGGATATTGGACTGTATCAGACAGAGTGTTACTGGTGAAGTTGAGTGGAAGACCTTTTGATGTTAAAGTCATACAAGTTAATGCACCAACAGCAGACAGTAGTGATGACAGCATCGATGAATTTTATAGTGATTTAGAGAAAGCCTTCAAGAAATGCAAGAATTCTGAAGTAACTATCATAATGGGTGACTTGATTGCCAAAGTTGGAAATCAACAGGACGGATGCATAGTGGGCAAGTATGGACTAGGGGAACAGAGTGAAAGAGGTTGCAGACTAGTACAGTGGGCAAAAGAACAAGATTTGATTATTGGAAACACCTGGTTTCAACAGCACCCAATGAGATTATGGACATGGAGGAGTCTTGATAAGATTAGAAATCAGATTGATTACATTCTCATCAACAGAAGATTTCGAAATGTCTTAAAAGTGGTAATCCGATATGGCAATGCAATCAATATTATTTCAAGACGTCCGTGACCACTTGAAAATATAAAAGAAATCAGTCAAGAAGCTGCACTAACAACAATGATAATCCCAAAAATAAAGATAATACTTAATAATAGGGCGCAAGAAATGGATGATGGAAGACATCTTAAAACTCATGGAAATAAGAAGAAATAACAAAAATAACAAGGAAATATACGAAGAGATTCACAGGAAAATTAGGAAGCTACTGCCAGTTGACTACTGCTATGCAAAGAGGCAAAAGAAACATGGCCTGAGGAAAATTGCAAAGAAATTGAAAACCAACACAATGCCCAGAATACCAAATTAATGCACACAAGAATTAATGACATCACTAACAAAAGATCACACACATCAACAGGTTGCCTAAAAACCAAAGATGGCAAAATCATAATAGAAAAAGATCAGATTTTACATGCGAGGTCAGATTATGTGAAAGACCTTTATGATGATATTGATACAAGACAAGAACAATATGATCATCAGAATAATAATGAAGGACCATCAATTTTGTTTGTCAGGTTGTTTTTCTTTTAGATATCTAGCAATTCCGTGGAGCCGGTCTCCCTGGCGAAGGTGTTAACGATTTTCTCCGTAATCCCGTATATCTACGTGTAAGGAAACAGCTGCGCGAGATTCGGTAGGGAATCGCGTCGCGTTGGTTACTTACAGGGGTATCTGAGATTGTCGCTCAGTAAGCAATGCAAAATACTGTGCGTAATCTTGCAAAGACATCAACAACAGCGGTAAAATGCTGTTGTTGACAGTGTTGTAAATAGGATACGCGAAAAAAAAAAAAAAATTCCGCAGAATGATTGAACATAATAAGTGTAGTGATCAGTCAAGGCATTACTATCATGTTATTATGATATTTGAAATATTCTCTAAGCAAACGTAATTGCATCAGCATTTAGCAGAGAGAGAGAGAGAGAGAGAGAGAGAGAGAGAGAGAGAGAGAGAGAGAGAGAGAGAGAGAGAGAGAGAGAGAGAGAGAGGAGGGCGGAAGAGTGGGGGTGGGGGACTATTTGTAATATTTGTCAACATAAGCCCCATAAGCTTGCACGGCCTTTCGCCAGTGCGAAAATAAGTGCATGCAGGCCTTGATTGTGCTAGACCAGGTTTTGTCCTACTCACTTCGCCTATTAATCGTCATCTCTCTCATTCCTATCACCTAGACCAGGGGTCACCAAACTACGGCCCGCAGGCCGGATCCGGCCCGCGACGTCATTTCATCCGGCCCGCCGTCGTACTCGAACTTGCTTGATATAACTATGAAACACGAGACGTTGTGATACAATTTAAATGTAAATATTATGTTTAGAATAATAGGAGATCTTCACATGTGCGGAGACCTCCTGGCTGCACTAGGTTGTTTATTTAGGTGACCCTATTTATAAATTTTGCGAACCTTATTATGAGATATATTCTATTACCAAATGAAGCCGCCTGCCGCGACTCTACAAGAGTATGGAGTAGCATATCCCTTGATACCCTGGTAAAAAAATGCATAGGATGCTGGAATGTTGTGTTGGCGTGCCTATAACAGCCCAGTAAAGCCATGTTCCCGCCTCTTTGGCATTGGGAACAACTTAGGCCGAAGAGATGCTGATGTCTAATTTTCAGCAGAGGGTTTGAACTTAAACCCCTGAGCCACTACCAAGTAGATGGGCGAACATGCCCCAGGCACGGCCGAGCGTAGCCACTATTTTTCCAGACCGCAGTTGAGAGGGTAGACAGGCAACGTGAAGATACAAAAGATCCAAGAGGATCTTGATTGTGGATTGACGATTATCTGCTGTGGGGTGAGTTTTGAACGAACCTTCATAGTTTAAATAAGAATATAGGAATATAATAGCTATGACTGTGCCTGAGAACAATAATGGAGGGAAATATGCCTGGGAAGAGAGGAAGAGGAATGCCAAAGAGAAGATGGATGCAGGATGTGGCAGATAATCTCCAGATGGATGTATCTGAAGCGGGAAATCTTGCTTATGATCGAGAGGTTTCCGGAAGGTTGTTATGGGAGCGAGGTTCTGCAAAGGGCATGCTACTGAATGAATGACCTTTGTTCCATCTCGTTGTCTGATAATTGCTGGTGTTGTGTATCAGACTACAGTTATAGTGTTGGATGATTATCCATGCTGTGATGAGGTTCACTGTTACTGTGTTGGATGACTACCCATGCTGTGATGGAAGATCACTGGTACTGTGTTGGATGACTACCCAAGCTGTGATGGAATATCAATTGTACTGTGAAAGATGATCATGTGTATGTTTATTCATGGGGATGCCTATTTTGTCACTGCATCTAATCATGAATTTTATTTATTAGGGCATTGGCATTATTAATCAGATGTTGTATCTTTACAATTACATTATTCTGATTCCCTGTACACTGACCTGAATTTCTTATGATATCCCTAAATCGTTGTTTATACTTGTTAGCCGTAGAGATAGAATGAGATTCTCTTTGTCTTCTTATTCCTCTCTTCTTCTACGGCCCATGAACTGTTGGCGTTGTGCTATTATCTCTATCATCTCTGTGCGGTTACACAAAGGTACCTATAAACTGTGTATGTACCTTTGATGAGCTGTAGCTTCACCAGTGACCCCTAGTCCTCTGCTTTTCTTGTGTTTCAATAGGATTTTAATTATGTTTCTAATGTAATGTCTTTTTCATTTTCAGATCCCGTGTACTTCACCCTTAATTATGGCTAGTAGGAAAAGAAAAGTGGACGCCGAGTGAGGAGTAAAGTACTTCTTTGTGGAAACAAAGGACCAGAAAACCAGCTGCTTAATATGCAGCGAAAGTGTTGCCGTTTTGAAAGAGTTCAATCTTCGGCGTCACTACGAAACAAAACATCCATCAACATATTAAAAGTTTTCTGGAAAATTACGCTCTGGGAAATATGAGACCATCATAAGTTTTGAAACGTAAAGAAATCTCTTCACGAGAAAATTTGCTGAAAATGAATCTGTCACTCGTACAAGTTACAAAACAGTGCATAAGATGGCAGAACGTTTACTGATGGCAACGTCATTAAAGAGTGTGTGTGATCGAAGCAGCAAATGACTTGTGTCCTGAGAAAGCCGATTTGTTTGGAACTATCAGCCTTTCGGCAAGTTCAGTTGTGCGGAGAACAGAAGAACTTGGAGAGAACATAGTGCTACAGATACGCGAGAAAGCTAGGAACTTGTCGTATTCTCTGGCGCTGGATGAGTATATTGATCTCTCGAGTACGTCACAACCTCTCGTGTTCATTTATGGTGTCAATTTGGATTTTCAGATAACGGAAGTGTTGGCGTCCGTTTGCAGCATGCATGGAACAACAACTGGGAAAGTCATTTTCGTGGAAGTGCAAAAAATTTTCCAAGACTATAACCTTCGGTGGAATCAGCTTCGAGGTGTTACAGTTGATGAGGGGAAAAACATGACTGGAGTGAGGAAGGGTCTGTTGGGGCAGATCAGGACTTATTTGGAAGATTTGCAAATTCCGGGCGCTCTGTTCATACACTGCATCGTACATCAGCAAGTACTCTATGGAAAAGATTTAGATATGTCTTGTGTACTGAAACCAGTAGTTTCTGCTGTGAACTTCATTCGGGAACATGAACTCATTCACCGTCAGTTCTAGGCTTTTCTTGAAGAAATTGATTCTGAATTCTGTGACTTGCCTTATCACATATCAGTCAGGTGGCTCAGCTGCGGTAAAGTCCTGTTTCGTTTTTACAAGCTCCGAAACGAAATAAATGTTTTCCTCACTGAAAAAGATAAAGCTGATTCACAGCTGTCAGATTCTACTTGGCTGTCAAAGTTGTCAATTTTGGTCGATATGAATGAACTGAACTTGAAACTTCAGGGAAAGGATTACCTCGTCTGTGATCTCTACAGAACCATCAAAAGATTTCGAAGAAATCTGTCATTGTTGGAAGCACATCTGGAAGGAGAAAACCTTTCTCATTTTCACTGTTTCAATGAGTTTGGAGAGATTTTCAGATCTTGACAGATTTGAGTGTGACATCCTTCTGCTCCAGAATCCGTTTGATTGTAACCTTAATGGTGTGCCAGATGAATTACAATTGGAGCTCATTGAGAAGGAAGTACCGCTGCTTACCTGATGTTGAGTTTCCGAAACTTAAGAAATTTTCCGCTGGTATGACATCATTGTTTGGAACAACATATGTCTGTGAGCTAACATTTTCAAAAAGGAAGTCTGTGAAGTCACCACATCGAATGAGATTGACTGATGAACATTTGAAAGCAATTCTCTTGATTGGATGCAGCAATTCCAAACCAAACATTGATGGTATTTTGAAAGCCACACGTCAGTTTCACAAAACTCACTATCCTCTTTTGCTGCTTAGTTTGTGAGATTCAGATATGTGCACAATATGTCTGATGTAACTATCTTGATGCTATCGTCGCCTTCTTTGATAACTTTGTTTAGTAAATAAATATAAATATGTTGGTTGTCTTTGTTTGTTTGTTTGTTTGTTTGTTTGTTTGTGTGCATTGCACGATCTTTCCATGATTAACTTAGCTTTTCGTCTTTTTTCCCAGAGCTTTCGTTCTAGCTTAAAATTATTGTTAAAGTTAGTTGCATATCCTTTACAGGACGTTTTCAGTCAACACCAGCATTGTTTGCTGTTGTTGATGTCTTGGCAAGCTTATGTTTAGTATTTTACCATTGCTTTTCGAACGACCGGCACCCATAACATAGCGTAAAAACCAGCGCAACGTTGTCTGCTGCCAAATCGCTCGTAGTTGTATTTCGAACGTGGGTATACGGGATTACGAACCGCGTCCGTAAGGCCTTCGTCACGGAGACGGCGCAAGTATTGTACAGAATGAGTATCCGGCCCGCGCTCGCCATTTTGTCAGTATCCGGCCCGCCGTAAAAATAGTTTGATGACCCCTGATCAATAACACTGGTGGAGTTTTAATAACACACAAAAAAAAAAAAAGTCAGACGTAGACTAGTCGTACGTAATTGTTGTTTTTTTTTAATTTGCATATCCCTTGCAGGACGTTACAGTCAACACCAGCATTTTTCAGGTGTTGTTGATGTTCTTGGCAAGATTACGTTCAGTAGTTTGCCATTGCTTTCAGAGCGAGCGGCTCACATACCCCTAAGTAACCAACGCGATGCGATCAGTTGCCGAATCTCGCGCAGCTGTGTTCCTCACGTGGATATACGGGATTACGGAGAAAGTCGTTAACGTCTTCGCCAGGGAGGCGGCGTTATGAAAAAATGTACGTATTACAGAAGTTAAACAGCAGTAAAACTGACACAACACCTCTGCCCTTCGTTTACGTGGTCGACCTCTTCTTCTGCTTCCATTTGGTCTGTGCATCATTGCTTGTTGTGGTGTACTGTTAGTTGGTAACCTAGTTGGCCATGTAACTAGGTTACCAACTACTGTAGTCTATTCAGAAAAGAATGCCTTCATTCACGATCAGTCTTTATGAAAACTGTCTGTTGCATCATTATGAAAGTTTTCCTGCCGTCTTATATTTACACCCACCCAAGGAATATGTCTTTGATAGGTCCAAAGGCAACTAAAATCATCGAAAGCGGCGACATTTCTTTGATGTTTTGGCGAAAATGTAAAAATTCATGCTAACAAACTAGCTTTACAGTAAAGCACGTCATTTCGGGTAACGACACAAGTACAAGACGTAGCCAGATTCGTATGGGAGCGGGTGCAATAAAAAAAAAAAGTCACTTAAAAGTCGACAGGGTCGACTGCATTGCACCGGATTTTTATCCCATATGGCCCAGTCTCTTTCCGCAGCGCGGAAAGCGTCGCACAAAGCACGAACTCCGTAGCTCCAGCGACGACCCCCGGAGTCTCCGAAAAAATGCACTCGTGAAATGAAGGACGCGGCCCGGAATCGAACACACAACCTTTGGAGCCCGAGTCAAATGGCTTCATCACTTCACCACGCAGACTCCCGAGAGGGGTGCAATGTGTAATATTAGTAAAGACAGAGAATTTACAGAGGCATGGGGTAAATAATGTGTAAATTGACAGGAAAATAGAAGGAATATATTTCTTACCTTATTTTTCATTTCCTTCTTATTTTTTTCAGCTGCTGGTTAATAATGTGTACACAAGGAGTCACGTTACTAGGATGCATTTAGCTTTTTATATTGAGTTCGTGAAAGCTTCCAAATAGCTGTGCGTTAATGTTCGTTTGGAATGACCAGAAATGATACCGCAATTTAGTCATCATGTGTCAATTTTGAAGGATCTGTTTAGCTGTCTGTGTAGTTTGTTCACACGTACACATGAGTGACAGGCCTGCTTTGAGTCTTCGTGAAAGATTGTCTACTCTGCTGTTTACCGCTCAGAGACGGAACATGATTATTAATTCGTATGTTCATGTGTTGTCCCCTCATTTGACAACGCGTTTCTTCTCACGTTTCTTGGAATGCCACACTATGTCAGTTTCCATCGCAATATTACTCTTCTGTTGGTATTCAATGCGTTTAGTGTTGTTGTTTTTTTTTTCAATACCAGTTGTGTGTTAACCACGCATAGAAAGAACAGATGGTTCAATCAAAAATGTGAAGAAGCAGTCATTAGGAAGAAGAATGCCAGACATGTATGGTTAAATGACATCAATAACATCCAAAAGGAAGAGCATTATAGAAATGAATGTAAAGAGGCTACAAAAATAGTCAGACAGCAGAAGCGAGAATATATGAGTAATATAATCAAAGATATGGAAACTAATCACCAGAAAAATGAATCCAGAAAATTTTTTAAAGAACTGAAGTCAATGAAACGAGGGCACCAACAAAACACATATGGTTTAAAAGACAAAAATGGGAATATGATAAATACCAATGAGGAAATGTGCAACACATGGAAAGAATATTTTATTGAATTACTAAATTGTGAAGCTCCAAGTCACATTTTCCCACAGGAAGAGGTTCTAACATGCGAACCACAAATTGAAGAACCTACATTTGAAGAAATCCTATATGTAATCACACGACTTAAAAACAATAAGGCAACTGGGACTGATGGAATTGCTGCTGAATTTATAAAGGCAGGTGGCCATGCATTACATCTAAAGCTATACGAACTAATAATAAAAATCTGGAGGACAGAAGAATTACCCCATGACTGGAAAGAGTCATTATTGATACCTATCTTTAAGAAAGGAGACAAGTTCCAATGTGGAAATTATAGAGGAATATCACTACTGTCCACAAGCTATAAGATACTATCCGCAGTATTACTAAATAGACTAAAACCATATTCAGAAGACATATTAGGTGACTACCAGGCGGGTGTTAGACAAAACAGATCAACAATAGATCAGATATTTATCTTACGACAAATAGCCGAGAAACATTGGGAATATAAAAGAGATCTCCATAACATTTTTGTGGATTTTAAAAAGGCTTATGATAGTGTCCATAGGAATAGTCTATGGAATGCTATGCAGGAATTTGGAATACCAAGGAAGTTAATCAACATGACCAGACTATGCATGGAAGATACTTATAATATAGTAACATATAAAGGCAGGAAATCAGACCCCTTCCAAATAACATCTGGCTTGAAACAGGGTGATGCACTATCGCCGCTACTCTTCAATCTGGCTCTAGAGAAAGTTGTAAGGAAGGTAAAGGAGGAATGTGATATTGGAGGAACATCCAAGCTGCTTGGTTATGCAGATGATATAGATATTATAGGGCAAAGTGAACAAAAGACATTGGAAATATTGACTCACTTAAAGGGAAAAGCCCAACAGATGGGGCTGGTTATCAACCAAGATAAGACAGAATATATGGTAATTTCAAGAGACGGAATGGCTAGAAACTCTGGCCACATACAAATAGATAATATGACCATTAAAAGAACGGAAACATACAAATACCTGGGTACAATCTTCAACTGCTCCAACATCATAAGGGAAGAAATACAAACTAGAATCAACTCTGGAAATAAGATATACTATGCACTACAACATCTACTAAAATCAAAGGCGCTATCTCGTAACACCAAAATCACAATATACAAAACACTGATCAGACCAGTTGTGCTGTATGGCTCTGAAACATGGAGTACAACGAAAGGAGACGAAGCCTTGTTACAAACCTTTGAGAACAAAATTTTAAGACGCATCTTTGGACCCATTAGGGATACACAAAGTGGAGAGTGGAAAAGAAGAAGTAACAAAGACATTTATAATCTGTTTAAGTCCCCCCTAATCACTGGTATCATGAAGGCTAATAGACTACAATGGCTGGGGCATATAGAAAGAATGGAAGATAATAGGGAAACAAAACTCGCTTACACTCAGGAAATAAATGACCGTAGACCCCGAGGTAGACCAAGAAGGCGGTGGAGAGATAATACATGTACAGACCTACAAGCACTTGGAATCAACGACTGGCAAGAGAAGGTCCACCAGAGAGACGAATGGAGACGGATTGTATTTGCAGCAAAGAACCTCAATGGCTCGGAACGCTGAAGAAGAAGAAGAAGAAGTTGTTTGTCACCGCTGAGGGCTTGCGGAATTGAAAATTTATCACTGTGGAATACAAACTGTTGCCATTGACATTGTGCTGATGCTGCAATGTTTAGGGCCTGCAATACGTCTGAATAGTTGGAGCAAAATATCCCAGTAAGTGTGCACGTGGATTAAGGTCTGCGATCTGCCCAGACCTTAATCTGTGTCGGACGATTCCAGTAGGTTGATGACTGCTCTCGGTTGCATAAAATTCAATCCATCCTTTTTCCAAATACACTATGTCATAGTTTTTTTTTTGCGCATTTCCCTTATTTCATGTAGGTATCTGCTTCTCGTGTCTCCTAAATGCGGTTGATCACAAAGGATATTTCTACCTCCCTTGTACTTTCTAAAAGTGAAGCCTAATGTCCTTATAATTTTCCACAAAGTTGTTTTGGATAGCACTATGTTATTGTTCTTTCTCAACCAAACCCTAAGTTTTCTTACAGTCACTATTTCTTTGGCATCTAGCATTTTTATAATAGCTCGCCTTATTACATCCTTGTCAACGCTGTCTACAATAGCCTTTCTACCTACCGTTTGCTTATCGCGTGTTGGTTTCATTCCAGATTCTTGTACCCATCGATGAAACGACCGTTTACTCAAACCCAATGCATGCACTGTTCTTTTTTCGGTACTTTTAACAGTATGAAACAGTTTCCTGCGATTAGCTTCTTGACAAAAATATGTGTATAACTTAATAGCGATGTTTTGAAGTGTACAAAATTTCGCAAACAATCCCATTCAACAATATTCACACATTCCGATGTTTGAGATAAATGGTAAGATTCATAAAATAATCACGTTTCACGAAAGGACCCACCTTACGACGACACCTCTGAACACTCCCATTTAACTGGGTGCCGTTCGTGTACCACGAGGCAATTTTGAAAAAAAAAGCGCGAATGTGTCTGGGTGAAGGTGTAATACATTTTAAAATGTGGACTTAATCTCTGACCCATAAATTATATACCGCATATAAACAAATATTGAAATCTGCTGTACACTCTCCAGAACAATTTTTTTTTTTTGGGGGGGGGGGGGGTGGACATAATGATAAGGTTATATGCTAAATCTAATCATTTTCCCTCAGTTGGTTACTGAAACATGGAATTTTATATTGGGACAGACAAAAGTAAACAGACTATAGCAGCATACCACGGCAAGCAGTGATGTGCAGACCAAATGAAAGCAGCGGAAGAGGCCTACCGCGTAAACGATGGGCAGAGGAAATAGCAGAGTCCATGAGAATCTCGATACATGAAGCCAATAAACGGGCACTCTCCCGCTGTTTATACTACATCTCGACACCGCAAGATACAAGAGGAACAAGATTAGAGGAAATGATGAGACACAACACCAGTAAACGGGCTGTGGGGTGCTATTTTGATACAGAGTGGCGGCCGCATCAGGCGGCACTGTGTGTGTGTGTGTGGGGGGGGGGGGTAATTAGGGGGCGGCATTTTTAAAGAAAAAATAATTGCAAGGGGCGGTATTTCGAAGACTTGCATCATACTGAGAAAATCTAAAATCTGCCAGTAAACAAGTACATATATTTTTGGGGGGAACATGCATCTTTCATGTAGCAAAATATGCATGAGACATGAACCATTTCCATCCATCCATCATGTGCCATGCCGGTAAGCGTGGGCGGTCATGTTCTGCCATCTCACTCGATCACCAGAGTCGTGGTTCAGCTCCGTGTTTCTGTCTCGACCATGCCACAAAGCCAAGCCATCCAGGTACTTGCTTCTAGGTCTTCCCCTTGGTCTGTTCCCCTCGATCTTACCAGTTGTCACCAAATTCTCCAATCCATTTCTTCTCATAACATGCCCAAAAAATTTCACCATTTCACAATAACTAAAAAAAATGCTGGCGTTTTATGTTTGTCACACGTCGTTCTTGATGATAATATCAAGAAGTTCTTACGATGATATGTTCATGATATTGTCGTGTGATGGTCGTTGTCTAGGTAACGATACTCATGGTGTGTCAATGGAGATATCTAACTGTCTTGCACTATAACTCACCCCCGCAGTGCATATTCACCAGGCATTAAACAAGATTCCGTTGGCGCACATAATCCTTTATTACAGAAATAAGACGGACAAACGGAACATGTTTATAAATCCAGAAACAATGTAATCCATAGAATATAAATATCCTCCTCACAATTTAACCAGCACATATCAATGCCTTCTCAAGCCTGCTTCATATCAAATCCACAAGACAGGTAATCCAGCTACTATCCACGGCTGGATCTCCCACAATACAACCCACACATTGGGTTGGAGCCACTGCTCAACTATCCAACCCACTCTGGGTTTAGGCCTGTCTTCACAACTAGGAGAACAACACAACACGGAGATCTCTAACTCCGCTTCTCCTTAGAATACCGACCAGTTCGGCATCTACACATCAACTGTCTTGAAGTCCCTTGACTTCACACAAAACTAAACTGTCCTTCCCCCATCCCCCTGGGAGATTTTCTCTACCCTCACTATTTTATTTCTCAGGACTGGCTGTTTTCTCATAGCCAGGTCAGTCACTTTACTGTCTCCCACTCTCATCTCCATTCTTTCTCATGCCCGGTCACTCAACTCAATGTCAATGACCCAGGCTTATGTCATCACCCCCCTCTTAAAAGAAAACTTCGTTTTCAAATATTGGGAGACTAAAACTTACTAAACATGTGACCCAGACATATTGCCTGGGTAGCCCTTAGTATGGCTCCACTTCACTTCAGCTACCACCCTAAATAATACATCAAATGCTTATAGTACATTCCCATATTCCCCACACATAAATACAAACAACTTTCTATCTTGTGTACCAATGCATGAACTAATACATCACATAATAATAATACATCATAGGAAAGCATTATACTTATGTACCCACAGGTCTCTTATTACTTCACGACCACACAATACTATTTGTGTACCGACCCTATATCCGGTGGTTCTGTTCTTGCATCAACCCACCTCTGATTCCTGTCGATGCTGTGTCTACCTTTCACGTACCCATGACTCATGGTACCTCCACAATTACAACATCTGTTTGATATCCCTAGCCCTGGGTCAGTAATGTCGCGAACACTCTTTTGACCTGACTCAACTTTCCTATCTGCATATTGCACCGTTACACTTGAGTCTCTGTTTAGTCTGAACTCTTTATTTAATCTTGGCCCATATATCTGGCACCTTTCTTTCTGCTGCATACGCCTTATGCCTATGTGCCCTGCACATGCACTATCCTGAGCTGTTCTAGTATATCGGTCTCTATGTGCTAAAGGTACTGCTCCTTGCCCACGTGCAGTTCTGCTATCTGAAAACCTGCGAGTGAGAACATTGTTCTTCCTCTCGAAGCACCATCTACCTTTCTTTGACTGCCTATGTTCTACTCTCCTACACCCTTGGGAACATTTGTTCAGAGTAGTATCTTGTCTCTGGGAGCCACTAGCACTATATGTGGGATCCATTCTCATCTCCTCAGTTGTACTATCCTTGTCCTGAGTTCCTGTGTCTACTTCAAGTGCCTCTTCTACCTCAGCTATACTCTCTAATTTAGGTTCTCTTGTGGTAACTACCTCATTACTGCTTACACTATATTTTTGGTCCCAATAAACTACTTCCTCTTCTGTACAATCTTTAACTCCTTTAACATTTCCTATGATCAAATCAGCCACTGGTGAGTCAAAAACACACGCTGTCACTCTTCCAGTGATATATGGTGTTTTTACTGTTATTATGGCTAATGGGTAGAACTCTACTGTCCCATTAAATGTTATGGATCTAATCTTTTTTCCTGTATAATCCGAGGGATGCACTAAACTCTTTCTCACCCCGATGGACGTACATCCGGAATCCCTAATTGTTAACGCTGACCTATCATTAACAAACCCATGATGCATCTTCAGACTTCCTCCTTCATGTACTGCTGATCCTGCTTTCACTGTATGACCACATATTAGGACTGGCTGACTGTCTTTTTCAAAAAGAGGTTTGCACCCACTACAATCTTCATTGTTCAGCGTCTCAATTACTTGCGCTGCATTTGAGTGCTCTGTTTCTCTCATCCTACATTGATGGCTGAAATGCCCCTTCCTTCCACATTTGAAACAAGTGATCTCCTTCCTTGCGTTACTTGTTGGCTCACTGGCTGGCTGCACGTCACACTCCGCTGCCTTGTGTCTCCAGCTCCCACAATTCCAACATCCGGCATAATTTGGACGTCTCTGGAAATTCCCTCTTCTATATGGGTACCGTCCTACTCTACCAACATTGTTTCCTCGGAAACCATTATCTTGAAGTTCTTGCTGCTCACCTTTCTGTGCTGAATCCACACTTTTCGCCCTTGGTCTGATGACTGGATTCTGGTCCTGTTTAGTGTACGCTGCACAGACTATTTCCTCACTCATTAGTTTCCCAATAGAACTGTTAGGATGTGCAGTCATATAGTTTTGCCCTAACTGAGACATTGTGTCTATATCCTTTGGCTTCCGTTCCTCAAAGAACGCCACTAAATTAGAATTGCATGCAGATACTACCTTGTCTCTTAACATTAGATCTACTAATTTATTAAAATCTTTCCCTACTTCTGCGAGCTCCATCCATTTGTTAAATGTGTTCTTTACTGTGTTAACAAAGTCTGTGAAATCTTGATTTGTCTCTGGCACTAACTGTCTAAACTTTGTTCTATACCCATGTTCAGTTAGTTGGAACTTTGTCAGCAAACGTTGACGTAAGATAGTGTAGTTGTTTCTTTCTTCTACAGGTAAATTGAACATGGTGTCTAATGCCTTACCCGTAAGAAACTCGCCAAGTCGCATCGCATACTCCTTCTCTGGAATACTTAACGCTTTGGCTGATGCCTCGAACCTGGCCAAATAATTTTCAAGTTGGTCCCGGTCTGTAAAATATGGCAGTTTTAGTCTCTGTGACGACTGCGAAGGTCTTCTGCTTTCCTCACTTTGACCTTTCGAAGATAGTTCTAATTTTCTTAGTGCAATTTCAGCTTCCATCTTAATCTTCTCTTTCTCGATTTCCACCGCATTTGTGTGTTTTAACTTTTCAAGTTCCATTTGTGTGTCTCTCTCTTCCTGTAGACGCTTGTTTTCTATTTCAGCTAGTTTTACTTGTGTCTCTTTCTCTTCCTGTAGACGCTTTGCCTCGCGTTCATTCTGCCTCTCCTCTCTTTCCGTCTGTTTTTATTCTTTTGCTTCTGCATACTCCTGTAGCTCTTTACCCTTCAGGCCTATTCTTTCACCTGCTTCAATATATTCCATTAAAGTAGGCATCTTGTACTTGTGGACACGTTGCTATCTGTCAGCCAACTATAAATGTGAAGACTCTGCTGTTAGTCTTTGTGTCACTTCCCTAAGTACACCAGCCCTCCCTGTGTACGTAAATTCGTAGTGCTAAAATATCACTCTGTACTCACCCAGTCACTCTATAAGCACTAGGTAGTGAGGGAAAATATCCTCCCTCGCATATATCTATACCAAATAGTTGTATAACATTTCTGGAAATATTGTTAAACATACATATAAATACATATACAAACAAATGGATGATAACACTAAGTGTTTTCTATAAAAACGTTAGACTCACAAGCGAAGTACACGGAGACGGTGATCAATAAACCACAGTAACAACCACGAGCTTGTGTAGGGACATCCACAGTGCGCGTAATATATAAACTGACACAGACCACTAGACAGCAGAAATTACGAAAGAACACAATAATAACATATATCCAACCACAACAAATATCATATGTAAATATAACGAAAAGAAGAAAAAAAAATTATAGCATCAATTTATACACAGATCTGACGTTAAACACAAACTGGCACGTTATATAATTCAGGACCGTCCCTGCAGAACCAAATAAACCGACCTTTCGATTTTCTTCCCAAAAATTATATATGGGGCACCTCAGACATTAACTTTTCGCCCTGTCTCCCGGCCTTCGAGAAACAACACAAAAATCCCCTACACTTGACAAACACTGGACCACATACAAATAATTGCGTAACACCCGACAACAATAAATATGACGATGGGAGCAAAAAAATAATAATGTGCAAATGGTTGGCCGACAAATATGTGCCTATAATCCGTCGCCAAAAGTTCTTATTTTGTTCGTTTTAATAGATATTAGCAATCCGCTGGAAATGTCTACGACACTAGATTTAAAAATGACTGATTGATTTGTTGAGTGGTTCCTGAATTCGCGTTGTGATCACAAGTTCCAACTGTCGGAAACGTTGACGGTAATAATAATTATCCAAAGTGTTCTTTCGATATGTTGTTACTTTCGTTGCGGAGATGGTGCTTTGCTGTATCATAAATGTTATGGATTTCCGTTACCCGACAAGATTCACCAAAAATAAAAGGAGAATGGCAGCCAATGTTCAGCGCTTTAAATCTTGATATATAAATCCTTATTGGCAAAGAAATACAACCATGGTTGCGATGATGATACGATTAAAACTGTTTGCTCATAACAGAATAATGATGACAATTGTAGAACAGTTCAACAAAGGCGAAACATAAAATCTGGCTTTCTTTCAAAACAACCTTGTTTTGTTCATTCATAATGAGTCATCTTGACCACACTAGGCCGTGGAAATTTTCTTGAGTACCTTTCCTCCTTCCACCCCCAACTCACAATGTCACCTCAATTTCTCTTTATCACTCTCAGTGAAAAATTCCTCCGTAAAAACAGTTTGCACACAAACTTGACAGCCCCACTCAGGCTGCTCTTTTTCACTTCGTGGAAAGTCACACTTTCCACTGCTGCCCTAGCACGGCTGTGGTAGGGGTTAACGTAACTCTCCCCCGTACCTGGACGCTGGTGTCTCCACCCGTCCTATTAACTGCCTCGAAAAATCTTGACCAGTCAACTTGTGACAACACAGTGCGTTCCCTCGCACACACACACAAATTCTCACCACGCACAGGATGTTGTGACGAAATTGCTCGCTGTCTTCAATCTTTGGTTCAATCCTGTCCTGTCAAACCCACACACACTAGGACTGACCGCACTTGTTGCAAACACCGTTTTGTCCCCGCGACATTTACCTGTGCTGTCCGCTAGCACTTCTGTCTCTTGACCTATAAACACCTGCGCCTGGCCTCTCAACCCGACATTCCGTGCTGTTTGTGACTAGACACCGCTGTCACTGCAATCGACTCTGCCGGTTGATCTGTGCTGCGTTAAATCTCTGACACCCCCTCTCGTTTCAGCGATATGGTTGGTATCCAATTCACCTGTAGTGAACTTGACGTGAACTTACTGTTCGCTTGTGATTTCTGCCGCGTATTTTTTTTCACTCGCGCTGACAGTTTTTCTTCGATGTGGCGTCTTACACCCACAAAAGAGTTGCTGTTAATCTCTTGACGCAGTACTGTCTAAATTGATGGAACGAAGTCACAGATACTAACTCCACTCTCAGCGAAGAGCCACCAGATGATCAATATATCCCCGTCGTCCCTGACCGGAGGAGACCCCACAATGTCACACGTCGTTCTTGATGATAATATCAAGAAGTTCTTACGATGATATGTTCATGATATTGTCGTGTGATGGTCATTGTCTAGGTAACGATACTCATGGTGTGTCAATGGAGATATCTAACTGTCTTGCACTATAACTCACCCCCGCAGTGCATATTCACCAGGCATTAAACAAGATTCCATTGGCGCACATAATCCTTTATTACAGAAATAAGACGGACAAACGGAACATGTTTATAAATCCAGAAACAATGTAATCCATAGAATATAAATATCCTCCTCACAATTTAACCAGCACATATCAATGCCTTCTCAAGCCTGCTTCATATCAAATCCACAAGACAGGTAATCCAGCTACTATCCACGGCTGGATCTCCCACAATACAACCCACACATTGGGTTGGAGCCACTGCTCAACTATCCAACCCACTCTGGGTTTAGGCCTGTCTTCACAACTAGGAGAACAACACAACACGGAGATCTCTAACTCCGCTTCTCCTTAGAATACCGACCAGTTCGGCATCTACACATCAACTGTCTTGAAGTCCCTTGACTTCACACAAAACTAAACTGTCCTTCCCCCATCCCCCTGGGAGATTTTCTCTACCCTCACTATTTTATTTCTCAGGACTGGCTGTTTTCTCATAGCCAGGTCAGTCACTTTACTGTCTCCCACTCTCATCTCCATTCTTTCTCATGCCCGGTCACTCAACTCAATGTCAATGACCCAGGCTTATGTCAATGTTAAAGAAGAGTTCTCATGGTGTCGTGGACCAAGACGAAGAAAAATACTGAAATTCTACACATTCTGAATAATGAAGGGAAAACAAAACTGGTTCATAAACAATATCGAGTCCCGGAAATTAACATATATTGGCCATATTCAGCGTGACGGTGGCTTTGGAAGACCATTTAATGGATGGCATGGTTTCTATGAGAAGAGACAAAGATCAGCCAGCACAAGATGGACACGGGACATTATAGACGCCTTGGTCACGAAGCCGTATGTGCAGGAGAATCAGCATGAGTTCCAGAAACTTCTAGACGGGGATCACGAGAACAATCTTCTGATAAACTTATTAACAAGTAATGATAGAGTATAGTTTAGTTTAGTTTAGTTTAGTTTAGTTTAGTTTAGGTTAGTTTAGTCGATGGATCAACATCACGGCACACGGGTGTAACTCATACGTGCTTCGTTCTCCTCCTAACTCAAACCTGAGTTTGGAGAAACTCAGCTCAGTACACGAACTCCGTAGCACCGGCGAGGATCCTGAAATACTTTGGGTATATTTTTAACTCGAAACTTTGCCCGGGCAGCGCCGTTAGGCTACTCTTTTTCGATTTCCAACTGCCAAGGGATTTTTTTTATGTGCGCAACAATACACACAGGCGTCCGATCTCACTACCCTGAGACTAGGGGACATTTTATTACTAGAAGTCCACGTTAAAAAATCCCGGTCCTCACTGGGGCTTGAACCCAGGACCTCCAGCACTCGAGGCGGACACCATACCTCGAGACCACACAGCCCTCCCCTTCTCCCCCCCCCCCCTATGATAGGATGGAGTCGATAACCGATATCACAACATTTGGGACATTCCCATACGTGCTCCATCATCATCGTCTACAGCCAGCGAACAGTCCTAATACTAAATGGTGCCAGATTATGTGTCCACTTGGATTTTCATCGAAGTGCTGATTGTCGGCCAGATCTTCTGGTCCCATTTCATTCTCTGTAGGCTGTGATGATTTATCTGTTTTTCCATGCTAGACACGTGATTCCAAAGGGTGCTGACTACATCTGCCTTATTATGCTCCAGGAGTTCAGCACGACCTAATGGATAAGAACGGTCGTTCTTAAACATCCAGTGTGCTGTGTCGAGGTTGCGGGTTAAATCCCTGCATCGATCAGCTGGAAGCTGAAGAATGGTAAATCCCCTGGATGTGATGAGATACCAGCTGAGCTAATTAAAGCGGGAGGAGAAGGAAGAAAGCATACAAATCAATCACGCATTATGTAAAAAGATATGGAAATATGGTATATGGCCAAAAGATTGGAAGAGAACTATTTTCATTCCAATACCAAACAAGGGCAACCTGAAATTATGCATAGAACTGTTGCCCTGATCAGTCATGCAAGTAAAATTCTACTAAAAATCATAATGGGAAGACTTCGTAAGAAAATGGAAGAAGAAATTAACGTGGTTCAGGGTGGATTTAAACAAGGAAGAGGAACGAGTGATCACATTCTCAATATGCGTTTAATAATAGAGAAGTGCAGAGAATTTAATGTAAACATATTCTCATGTTTTGTGGATTATTCAAAGGCATTTGACTGTGTACAACATCAGAAACTTTGGGAAATCATGAGGAATATGGGCTTTCCACCACATGTAATACAACTCATAAGAATGCTCTATCTAGACCAACAAGCAGCGGTTAGAATAGATGGCGAGACATCAGATTGGTTTGACATCAAGCAAGGAATCCGTCAGGGATGTGTGCTGTCCCCCTGTTTGTTTAACCTGTACGCCGAAAATATAATGAGAAATGTAAGAGATGATATAAATAGGGAGCTATATGATGTCCTAAAGGTGATCTTGACATACCAGAGATTCGGAATGCTGATGATACAGTATTGCTATCCCCAACACAAACTGGTATAGAAAACCTAATAGCCTCAACCCAATTGAATAGTGAAAATCACAACTTGTATCTTAACATTGCAAAAACAAAGATAATGCATACAGATAAAACCACTATGGAGAAAGAAACATATGTTAATGAGGAAAAATTGGTGGTGGTGGAAAATGTTGAATATCTTGGGCCATTGATTACCAACAACGATGACACAATGAAAGAAACTAAACGACGACTATCGATTGCTCTTCAAAGACTAAAACAACTGAACAAATTATGGAATAGGACAGAGAGAACTACAAAAATTAGATTTTTAAGAGCATGCATATTTCCCATTGCAACATACGCCTGTGAGACCTAGACACTTACTAAACAAGCTGAGCAGCGCATAAATGCCTTTGAATATAAATGTTATAGACGAGTTATAAGAATATCTTAGGTAAAGAAAAGAACATTTGTATCAATACTTCAAGAGCTGAATATTGAAGAAGGTTGGCTACTAAAGACGATAAAACAAAGAAAATTTAAATATTTTGGTCACTTGAAACGTCGCGAAAGTTTAATAAAACAATAATGGAGGGGTATATGCCTGGGAAGAGAGGAAGAGGAAGGTCAAAGAGAAGATGGGTGCAGGATGTGGCGGGTGATCTCCAGATGGGTGTATCAGACGCGGGACATCTTGCTTATGATAGAGAGGTTTTCCGGAAGGTTATGGGAGCGAGGTTCTGCAAAGGACATGCTAATGAATGAATGAATGAATGAATGAATGAATGAATGAATGAATGAATTAATTAATTAATGAGTGAATGAATGAATGAATGATCAGCTGGACTAAAAAGTGTACCTCTCGTCAAAGACTTGGGGACGTAAATTACAAGTACCCATAAAGTTGCTGATGGCGAGGGACACAGGTAATATTGAAATCTAATCCACGCGCAAAAGTCAGTCCAGTGCACTAAAATTAGTAGCTCGTATTAGGGCTACTCTTGAGTTCACGCAAGCGAACTTTAAAACAAAATCATGCACCAGTACACCAACCAACGGTGTAGACCCAGCCAGTCTGTCCGGATGGTCGTTTCTATCCGCATGGTCGTTTCTGTCCGCATGCTCGTTTCCCGCGACATCAGTATGTCCTGGGGAAAAGATCAAACACATGCTCCCATTGGTAATATCAGTTAAAGTCAATGGTATTAATTTAAAGGAAGTATATACATTCGTGTATATGGGCACATGGATAACATAAGTTAGATGGTGTATCACAGAGATAAAAAGTAGAATAGAACTGCAAGTCATAAAATGAAGAATATCTTATGTGATAAATCCCTATCATTGGAGGTTAGAAAAAAATTCGTGCATGTTACATTGAGCCAGTTTTGACATATTGTTGTGATCCCTTGACAATTAGTAAACAAGCAAACAAAAATATACTCAGACCTCAGAAATTATTTAGGCAGCCAAACTGACTAATACAAATGTTTTGAAAAAACGCTAAGACACAAAGACTATCACAATTCTATCACAAATTTCAGAAAAAGACAGCAGTCATTCTTTTTAGCTTATCACATCCTGAAAATATAAAAAAATGGAACATGTGACAACTAATAAGATTTATGGAAAGAGAAATAGAGGAAGACAGTGAGAGAAGATTCTTGACAACCTTTTATCATCACATGGAAATGTTAGCATACGAATTGATACATGTTGTTGGAGATCGCAAGATGTGAAGAATACAATGAACGAATCACCAAACACTGAGACGTAAACGGTTATTTTTACTAGAACCCGATCACAAGTAACAACGTGGACTTTGCGGCCAAAGCCTTCATCTGTTAACAAACAACAACAACAACACACACCGATACAAAAACATAAAAAAAAAAAACACTGCATGAATATATAAGCATGATCACCTAAGTCAGTCGACAATGCACTCCGTAATTATTATTCTTCTTCTTTAGCATTCCGAGCCATTGAGGTTCTTTGCTGCAGATACAAGCCGTCTCCATTCGCCTCTCTGGTTGACCTTCTCTTGCCAGTCGTTGATTCCAAGTGCTTGTAGATCTTGTCGCGTAATCTACAGCCGTATAAGAAAACCCTACGGGTAAGGATGTAGATAGAAAAGCTGACCCTTGGTTAGGTCAGTCCACTGTAGGAGAAGAAGACAAAAAGGCTCGTATTGGGTCTAGATAGTATGAATCCTGGTCCCAGATGAGTCTACCTTCCTATCAGTGGCACAGGGAATTGCAAGTAAAGTTGGACACTATACACCGATAGATGATAGCTGACTTAGTTAGCAGTGACACGCTACCCTGTGATGAAGAAAAGCCCCCAGTGCCCTCAAGTATAACATACAGGAGAGACACAACTAGTTCACTCAACTTCTATCCTTACACACTACACTACTATTAATTATTATGAGGTGAAAAAGGCAGTAGGTAAAGTTTTGTGTGATGGTCTACAAATCAGACCGCACAGTTTAATTATAAATGAAAGAAAAGAAAAAAAAATGTCTCCACTCGGAAGATAAAAGTAAAATGGATTAATGTTCTAGCTAATACAGCAAACAAAGTTTCATGTGCTCTGAAATCATAGAAGCACAGCAAAGCATTCGGTGGTGGGTTGAAGTCAGATTGATGGTTTGTGACTCAGCTCATATCCATTGCTCCCACGATAGTTGTCTGCAGCTTTCCTCTCCGGTCCATCAGTTCTCACTTGATGATGACAGCAAAGGGAACTGTATTACTTTGACTCAGGCAACAAATAGTTCTGGGTGAACTCGCTGAGGCTGGTTGATGATGAGGGTGCCGCTCGAGGGTGCACCACAACAACTCTGCAAATAAAGTCAAACAGGACATCGGGTAAGCTATGGTCTGGAATCACTCTTCCATCTTTATTCAACCGTTTTGCTATAGCTATAATCTTCTCATAAGGCAAAGGCAGCTGTAATTATTAGGACATTCCTACTGTTATTCTGACTGGACATACCGACAAGGTAGAAAGGAAAGGATTGATTTACACTCGTACGTGACAGTGCCTATCTCTATTCATGAGGAGAGTACAGTCTGATCCTGAATTATATATATATATATATATGAGTGAATGGATCCAATTCCCTTCAGCGAAAAGAAATATTCAAGACAAGTACTGATGATGTGATAGGAAAAGACATGGATCACAAACCTAACAATCACAACTGATGCTCCTAAGTGTGCAAGAGACACAAGGGTGTGTTGTAAAGTAAGGAAATTGTTCCAGATACTACGGTGTCTGAATATGCTCTCCACTGATATTCATTCCGAGAGGCCTGAGAATAGTCTCCAATGAATACTGCCTAGGTTGGTGATAGTCATCCACGTATTTATTCCGAGAGGCCTGAGAATAGTCTCCAATGAATACTGCCTAGGTTGGTGATAGTCATCCACGTATCCATCTATATATAAAGAAGAGTCTTCCTCTTGAGAAGGTATTAACTAGAGAAGAGATCTTATCCGTACTTAAGAACTGAGCTAATCTAGAAAAGAACAGTATGGGCGCCCAAGCGGCGTGGGCATGATAACTAGGTCATGCCATGGCGTGGGGCTGGTTTTAGATATAGCGAGGCAATTTTGATGAAATACCTACTATTTGATTTAAACCCTTCCATTCAGTACTGTATATTCTAGTCTTAGCAGTAACAGTAATATTAACCTTATTTTAATATATTAACAAAGTATCTCAACCCGAGTATACTTTAAAACTAGCGTGGTTTTGTACTACATTGCAGTGTCTCCTTTGTCTGCCAGCGATAATATTCTCTGAATTTATCCAAGATTTAGACGCCGGATTTATACGAATATTGTAGAACGTGACGTGTTTCGTTCTATTAAGAACAAGTTTGTACAACTGAACTCAGTTGTAAATTGAATATTCTCTTAACTAATATATATTCTATGGGCAACCATGCCGTTTGTGGAATTGGCTGGCCATCATGTCGTAACCTCACATTCATTGCAAAACTGTTATGAACATCAAAAATAGATATAGGAATAATAATCGGTTGATCTTACCTAGTTCCAGAATCAGATTCTCACTACGGATCGGGGCCCTTGTTCAATATAAAATTTTCTCTTTCTTGTTACTTATTTAAGTAATTTACTATTTAAATAAACGTTGCTTTTTGAACACCACAAATGGGCCCCGACCGCTGTCTGCAAATGCTAGCAGAAGAGTGAGACCGGATATGGAACTAGGATACGCAAGTGGTCGTTTCCGGGCCAGTTGTCAGTTGGTTTGAAGTTGGCCAGGATAAGTCGGCCAAACTAAATTACTCTATAAACCGTAAATATAATGTGATCGTACATTTATATAACATTTCTAATTATTCTTTATAATACACTGAATAATAAGCAAGAGGAGAGGGTGCAGCCAGGCTTTCGCCACAGATGTCCCCCATAGGGAAAAAAGTACGTGACACGGACTTTTACAATCTGGCTAAGCCCTCTCGTCTGCTAGCTTTCAAGCTAGTGTATGGGAACACTGAGTAGCGTAGCCACAACCTCGTCTTCTGTAGAGCAGTGTCTACTTAGGAAATCTGCTCCAACATTATATTTGCCAGGAATATATTCCACGGTGAAGGTATAAGGTTGCAGTAATAGTGACCACCTCATCAATCTTGTGTTTAATTGTTTGGATGAGGCTAAGAACATCAAAGGCTGGTGGTCGCTTTGTACAATAAACTTGGTTCCATATAGATACGGCTGGAACTTCTGTATAGCCCATACCAGAGCCAAACATTCTTTCTCGATGGTGGAGTAGTTCTTTTCCGCTGTATTTAACTTGCGGCTAGCGTAAGCTACTGGAAACAGCATCTCTCCATCATCTCGACCCTTTTGTAAAAGAGTTGCTCCAATTCCCACATTGCTCACGTCCGTCCTTAAGGTGAATGGGCACAAGTCGGGTAATTGTAAAATAGGCTTCGCTGTTAGTCTGTCCTTCAGCGTAGTATAAGCCTCTTCACACGCTGGCGTCCACTTAACTTGCTCAGGTGCTCCTTTCCTAGTGGCATCTGTTAATGGCGCAGCTAAAACGTTGAAGTTTTTAATAAACTTCTGATAAAATCCACAGAGGGATACGAAGGATCTGACATCTTTCTTGGTCCTGGGCCTGGTAGCCTTGAGTAGTTTATCTACGTTCTTTTGTTCTGGGCGCATGTGTCCTTGAACCACTGTATGCCCCAAAAATTCCAGCTGCCGGAAAGCGAGCTGGCATTTTGCTGGTCTGGCGGTGAGCCCTGTCTCTGCCAGCCTCCTTAACAGTCTGTCGATGGACTGCAGGTGTTCCTCGTAAGTGTCCGAGGCGATGAGGATGTCATCCATAAAGTTACTGATACTCGGGTCCTTTAATGGATCTAATAATAATCTCATCATTCGGGTGAACACACCAGGAGCGTTGCTCAGCCCGAATGGGAGCACGTTGAATTCGTAATGGCCGTCAGCTGTGCTGAAAGCCAAATACGGTCGGACTTCTTTCTTTACTGGAATCTGGTAGTACCCCTTACTGAGGTCTATCTTGGAAAAATACTTCGCTTTACTCAGTTTTGCGAACAGTAATCCTTGGTCCGGTAAAGGTTCCGCTTGAAATTCTGTGACTCCGTTTAGCTGACGATAGTCGATGCACAATCGATGCTCGCCGCTGGGTTTTCTCAAAAGCACCACACTTGCACTATAGGGTGACTCCGAGGGCGAAATTATTCCTTCTTTTATTAGGTAATTTATTTCGGCTTGTAAAGCCTCCTGTTTTGCATAGGGAACAGGGTAATACTTTTGGCGGACTGGATCTGCGTTTGTTAATTTCATGTCAAACTCTACAAGCTTAGTCCGACCTGGCCTATCCGTTAGCACCGGGGCGTGAGACATTAGAATTCGCTTTATCTTCTCCAACTCAGACGTCTCCAAGTCAGGGTTGATGACGACATCCTTCATGGTCTCCTGGGGTTTTAGCGGATACTCTACACCTGAGTCCTCTCCACCTTCTACCTCAGTTGCCACCGATAATGCCATCAGATGCACCGGTGGATCTGCTACCCTCTCAGCATACTTTCTAAGTAAGTTGATGTGGAATACTTTCTGTTTTCCTCGAATAGCAATCTTGTAGTTTGTATGGGATACTTTTTCTATGATGGGAAAAGGTCCCTGCCATCCAATTTCCAGCTTATTACTCCCTTGGGGTAAAAGTAATAAGACCTTGTCTCCTACCTCCAGAGAACGGTCCTTGGCTTTCTTATTATAGGATGAGGCATGTTTCTTTCTGGCACGACGCAGGTTGGAATTTGCCAATTTCCAGCCTGTCTCCAGTTTTTGCTTCAACTCCTCAACATACTGGGAAGCAGTGATGACAGTTTCATCAGCTCCCTCCTCAGTCCAAGTCCTCATTAAGGCCTCCAGCGGTCCTTTTATAGGTCGACCAAATAATAGTGTAGCAGGTGGAAGTCCTGTCGAGGCATGTGGTACTTCCCTGTATGCAAATAATGCCGCGGGCAGGTACTCATCCCAACATTCTGGCTTCTCCTGTGCTAGCTTACGTAGGATCGACATGAGGGTTCCATTGAAGCGTTCCACCGTCCCATTCGCTTGAGGGTGGTAGGGACTTGTATGGATATGGCGAGTCCGAAAGGTATTGAAGACTTCCTCCATTAACTTCCCACGGAACTGCGAACCATTGTCTGTCAAAATCTGATTAGGAAAACCTAATCTGGTGAAGATAGTCACTAGGGCATCCGCTACTCGTTTGGAATCTATTCCAGGTAGAGCTATGGCTTCTGACCACATAGTGCATGTATCAACTAGAGTTAGAATAAATGCATTCTTCCTCTTGGAGCGTGGCAGAGGACCAACAATGTCCACGGCAACACGCTCAAACGGAATACTCAAAATTGGCATTTCGCCCAAAGTTACTGGGGCGGTCCAATGTTTAGGTGAGACCCGTTGGCATTCTGGACAGGACTTGACATACCTTTGAATATCGGCGGACATTCCTGGCCAAAAATAGTGGCATGTAATACGCTGAGTAGTGGCACCCACTCCCATATGTCCACTGAAAGATATGGTGTGACCCATATGTAATATCTGATTCCGGAATTTATATGGAACAACAAGTTGCCCGTGGTCGTGATCCTTGGTTCCCGCCCGCCGGTACAAAAGCTTCTCTTTCATATAAAAATCGCCCCTTTTAGGTGGATTCCGTGCTTTAGGTAGTTTACCAAAGCAGGGTTTCAGTGTTGGGTCTTCTGCCTGGGCAGCCCGAATTTCTCGAGGTAGTGGATTATTAAGACGAAGATCAGGCTCACTCGACACTGCTGTCTGACTTCTGGTCTGCACTGCTGCAACAATTATAGGTGATTTTGGTTCACCCAAGTAGACATACCGACATCCTAACATGAATGGGTACACTGGATCCTCCATCACTGCTGCAGAAATCGTCCCAGTGACATATTTAGATTCCACATCTACCTTTGCAATCTGCACCTCTATTGTCTCAGAGCTCATGGTGGCCCCCTTTATTGTAACGGTCTGTTCTGTTAGCTGGCCGGGTTTGACTAGGTATTTTGCGATAACTGAATCATACTGGAGTCCCGTATCATATAGACATCGCACCTGACTCCCATTTACCATAATAGTTTCAACCACAGGAGGTCTAACATTGCTCCCAGATTTCTTGTTGGGGTGGTCTCCGGTTCCCGTAGCTAGGCACGCCGCATAGTGGGTTTGGGGTTTATTCTTGCAGAACCGTGTGTGATGGTCATGATTTTTGCAGTTCTTGCAATAAGGTTTGCCCCATCCGCTATGGTTTGTGGGTGGGTTTTGTGCTGATTGTTGAAACCCATGATGTTGATGAGGACCCACATTTTTCCCAAATTGTCCTCTGCTGTCCTTACCAGAGTTATTTGAATTCTTAGAGAGTTGTGGTTTTTCAACATGAGAACTACTCCCAGCTTTTGTGGTATTTGCTTCGCCATGGGCCATTAGGTATCTTTCCGCCAGAGAGGTTATCTCCGCTAACCGAGTCCCCCCATTTTCTGCCACAAAAGTCTGCATCGGCTTTGGCATTGTCTCCCTCATCTGCTCTACCAAAATCATCTCCTCTAGCCCTGCGTAGGTTGCCTCGTATTCACTCAGTCCCACCCACTTGGTGACATAAGTATGTAACCGTGAGGCAAACTGGGAATACGATTCTCCCTGCAACCGCTTGGCGTTTCGGAACTTCATTCGGTAGGCAGATGAAGTCAACTCATACCTCTTGAGAAGAGCACTTTTCAGAGAGTCGAAATCCCGTTCCTGTCCAGGAGGTAGTTTAGAGAATATATCATACGCTGCGCCGCGGAGTCCTTGTGAAATTTTTAAATTCCATTTGTCCTTGGGCAGGCTATATGCTTCGGCCATCAAAACAAATTTGTCAATCCAGTTGTCCATCTGCTCAGTCTTTTCATCAAATGGCAGCAGAGGAAAACTCATGGATCCCAGAGAACCATTCTGTGCTGGAGGAGTATCTATACTATAGACTGGAGAACTCGCACTACTGAATCTTGAAGCATCTGGGTGTTGTAATTCCAGTCTTCTTAATTCTATCTCCTGCTGTCTCGCCTGTTCGGCTAGTTTTAACTCCTTGTCCTTCTCCAGTTCAGCCTGTTTCATCTGTTTTTCGGATTCTATTTCCGCCATCCGGATTCTTTCTTCCCTTTGTTCTTGCCTCCATTCTCTTTCAGCCTCTCTGATATACTTCCTCAACTCATCACCCTCATATCCCATCAATGTCCCTTTCTCTGTCAACTCCTGGGTAGTGGGTTGCTTGTCAAATGACATGATAATTGAGCACCTAGATGAGATACCTGAAAAAACTTTTAAGCAATGCTCACCCCCTATCTATCAATCAACTTAATTAATAAATGCCCTAATATAGTATGTATAGCAATTAATTAGGACAAACAAACACACTTACCAATCTGTCACCAACCCACTTTGCTTTTGCTGTATATTTTCTTATTCGCGTATAAAATTTGAAATATTTACTCGCAGTCAACTAATACTAGAACCGTCTAGTCTTAGTGTGAGAATTACGTGGAAAGGAAATCTTACGTGGAAAGGAAATCCTACCAACCTACACAATCATCTAGTAGACCTATAGTGTTACAGGCAATTTATACAGTTGACAGTGAACTTATTGAAAAAAAATTATCTCGCAGAGGAGCAGCTCAATCTGTAGGATTGGGTTAAAATTAAATCCTGGAGACGAGACACCAATCTGTCGCGTAATCTACAGCCGTATAAGAAAACCCTACGGGTAAGGATGTAGATAGAAAAGCTGACCCTTGGTTAGGTCAGTCCACTGTAGGAGAAGAAGACAAAAAGGCTCGTATTGGGTCTAGATAGTATGAATCCTGGTCCCAGATGAGTCTACCTTCCTATCAGTGGCACAGGGAATTGCAAGTAAAGTTGGACACTATACACCGATAGATGATAGCTGACTTAGTTAGCAGTGACACGCTACCCTGTGATGAAGAAAAGCCCCCAGTGCCCTCAAGTATAACATACAGGAGAGACACAACTAGTTCACTCAACTTCTATCCTTACACACTACACTACTATTAATTATTATGAGGTGAAAAAGGCAGTAGGTAAAGTTTTGTGTGATGGTCTACAAATCAGACCGCACAGTTTAATTATAAATGAAAGAAAAGAAAAAAAAAATGTCTCCACTCGGAAGATAAAAGTAAAATGGATTAATGTTCTAGCTAATACAGCAAACAAAGTTTCATGTGCTCTGAAATCATAGAAGCACAGCAAAGCATTCGGTGGTGGGTTGAAGTCAGATTGATGGTTTGTGACTCAGCTCATATCCATTGCTCCCACGATAGTTGTCTGCAGCTTTCCTCTCCGGTCCATCAGTTCTCACTTGATGATGACAGCAAAGGGAACTGTATTACTTTGACTCAGGCAACAAATAGTTCTGGGTGAACTCGCTGAGGCTGGTTGATGATGAGGGTGCCGCTCGAGGGTGCACCACAACAACTCTGCAAATAAAGTCAAACAGGACATCGGGTAAGCTATGGTCTGGAATCACTCTTCCATCTTTATTCAACCGTTTTGCTATAGCTATAATCTTCTCATAAGGCAAAGGCAGCTGTAATTATTAGGACATTCCTACTGTTATTCTGACTGGACATACCGACAAGGTAGAAAGGAAAGGATTGATTTACACTCGTACGTGACAGTGCCTATCTCTATTCATGAGGAGAGTACAGTCTGATCCTGAATTATATATATATATATATGAGTGAATGGATCCAATTCCCTTCAGCGAAAAGAAATATTCAAGACAAGTACTGATGATGTGATAGGAAAAGACATGGATCACAAACCTAACAATCACAACTGATGCTCCTAAGTGTGCAAGAGACACAAGGGTGTGTTGTAAAGTAAGGAAATTGTTCCAGATACTACGGTGTCTGAATATGCTCTCCACTGATATTCATTCCGAGAGGCCTGAGAATAGTCTCCCATGAATACTGCCTAGGTTGGTGATAGTCATCCACGTATTTATTCCGAGAGGCCTGAGAATAGTCTCCAATGAATACTGCCTAGGTTGGTGATAGTCATCCATGTATCCATCTATATATAAAGAAGAGTCTTCCTCTTGAGAAGGTATTAACTAGAGAAGAGATCTTATCCGTACTTAAGAACTGAGCTAATCTAGAAAAGAACAGTATAGGCGCCCAAGCGGCGTGGGCATGATAACTAGGTCATGCCATGGCGTGGGGCTGGTTTTAGATATAGCGAGGCAATTTTGATGAAATACCTACTATTTGATTTAAACCCTTCCATTCAGTACTGTATATTCTAGTCTTAGCAGTAACAGTAATATTAACCTTATTTTAATATATTAACAAAGTATCTCAACCCGAGTATACTTTAAAACTAGCGTGGTTTTGTACTACATTGCAGTGTCTCCTTTGTCTGCCAGCGATAATATTCTCTGAATTTATCCAAGATTTAGACGCCGGATTTATACGAATATTGTAGAACGTGACGTGTTTCGTTCTATTAAGAACAAGTTTGTACAACTGAACTCAGTTGTAAATTGAATATTCTCTTAACTAATATATATTCTATGGGCAACCATGCCGTTTGTGGAATTGGCTGGCCATCATGTCGTAACCTCACATTCATTGCAAAACTGTTATGAACATCAAAAATATATATAGGAATAATAATCGGTTGATCTTACCTAGTTCCAGAATCAGATTCTCACTACGGATCGGGGCCCTTGTTCAATATAAAATTTTCTCTTTCTTGTTACTTATTTAAGTAATTTACTATTTAAATAAACGTTGCTTTTTGAACACCACAAATGGGCCCCGACCGCTGTCTGCAAATGCTAGCAGAAGAGTGAGACCGGATATGGAACTAGGATACGCAAGTGGTCGTTTCCGGGCCAGTTGTCAGTTGGTTTGAAATTGGCCAGGATAAGTCGGCCAAACTAAATTACTCTATAAACCGTAAATATAATGTGATCGTACATTTATATAACATTTCTAATTATTCTTTATAATACACTGAATAATAAGCAAGAGGAGAGGGTGCAGCCAGGCTTTCGCCACAGATCTGTATGTATATTATCTCTCCACCGTCTTCTTGGTCTACCTCGGGGTCTGCGGTCATTTATTTCCTGAGTGTAAGCGAGTTTTGTTTCCCTATTAATTATTATCTTCCATTCTTTCTATATGCCCCAGCCATTGCAGTATATTAGCCTTCATGATACCAGTGATTAGCGGGGACTTAAACAGATCATAAATGCCTTTGTTGCTTCTTCTTTTCCAGTCTCCACTTTGTGTGTCCATAATGGGCCCAAAGACTTTGTTCTCAAAGGTTTGTAACAAGGCTTCGTCTCTTTAGTTTGTACTCCAGGTTTCAAAGCCATACAGCACAACTGGTCTATGGTCTGTTTATTTTTATTTTTTTTGCCCCAATATAAAATTCCATATCTCAGTAACCAACTGAGGGAAAATGATGAGATTTAGCATATAACCTTATCATTATGTCCACCCAACAACAAAATTTTTGTTCTGGAGATTGTCCAGCAGATTTCAATATTTGTTTATATGCGGTATATAATTTACGGCTCAGAAATTAAGTCCATCATTTTAAAAGTATTACAGCTTCACCAAGGCACACCCGCGCTTTTTTTTAAATTGTATCGTGGTTTTCGTTTTGGCACAGATTGCGCGCAGTTAAATTGGATTGTTCAGAGGTGTCTCCTATGTGGGTTCTTTCATGAAACGTGATTATATAAATAAATATATAATAAATCTTACCATTAATAAAATATTAATAGCTAATATTTGAATGTGTAAATATTGTTCAATGGGATTGAAAGTGAAATTGTGTACACTTCAAACAGTGGCGTGCAGAGGTTCTTTGATGTCCTGGGCCAACCCCTTGATTAGATGCCCCTTAATTGTTCTTTCCCTAATTCATTCTTCCTCCCCTCCCACTGCACTGTGCTGTCCCCTCTCCCTAATTGGATGCCCCCTGCCGGCTGGATGCCCAGGGCCGTCGCACCCCGAACCCCCCCCCCCCATCTGCACGCCACTGACTTCAAAGCATCGCTATGAAGTTGTACACATATTTTTGTCAAGAAGCTGATAGCAGGAAACTGTTTCATACTGTTACAAATCCAGAAAAAAGAACAATGCATGCATTGGGTTTGAGTAAACGGTCATTTCGTCGATGGGTGCAAGAATCTGGAATGAAACCAACACGCGATAAGCAAACAGTAGGTAGAAAGGCAATTGTAGACAGCTTTGACAAGGATGTCATCAGGCGAGTTATTATAAAAATGATGGATGCCAAAGAAACTGTGACTGTAAGAAAATTGAGGGTTTTGTTGAGAAAGAACAATAACATAGAGCTATCCAAAACAACTTTGTGGAAAATTATAAGGACATAAGGCTTCACTTTTAGAAAATACAAGGGAGGTAGAAATATCCTTTGCGATCAACCGCATTTAGGAGCCATGAGAAGCAGATACCTATGTGAAATAAGGGAAATGCGCAAAGAAAATTATGACATAGTGTATTTGGATGAGACGTGGATCAATGCGCACCACACAAGTGAAAAGGAATGGCAATCAACGGATGAAAAGATAAAGCGTTATGTGCCCAGTAGTAAAGGACAGCGTTGGGTAGTACTCATAATGGCTTACTACAGAATGCTGGGCTCGTGTTCGTATCAAAGCATACAGACAATAGGCATTATCATAATGAGATGAATGGTAATGTTTTTAGAGATTGTCTCGAGAAAACGGTACTTCCATCCCTTGATAGACCGTCTTGTCTAATCATGGACAATGCATCATATCACAATGTTGTTGCCCAAGAAGACAAAATACCTACGGCATCGAGCACAAAGGAAGCAATAAAGATATGGCTCCGAAGGGAAAATATACCATTTCCAGAAACATATTTCAAGCAACAGTTGTTGTCCCTTGTAAAACAGGCGCAAAAAAGCAAGAAATATCAAATCGACAAGTTGATAGAAGAGCATGGCCGTAGGTACTTGAGACTTCCGCCGTATCATTCTCATTTAAACCCTATAGAACTTGTGTGGGCTAAAATTAAAGGACAGGTGACAGCTGCCAATACTCCATTCAAATTGTCTGACGTCAAGATACTAACCCAGTCCGCGCTATTAAATACTGATAAAAGTTACTGGAAAAAAATTTGAGGACCATGTGTTGAAAGAGGAAGAGGACTATTGGAGAAAGGATGGATTGAATTTTATGCAAACCGAGAGCAATCATCAACCTACTGGAATCGTCTGACACAGATTAAGGTCTGAGCAGATCGCAGACCTTAATCTACGTACACACTTACTGGGATATTTTGCTCCAACTATTCAGACGAATTGCAGGCCCTAAACATTACAGCATCAGCATAATGTCAATGGCAACAGTTTGTATTCCACAGTGATGAATTTTCAATTCCGCAAGCCCTCAGCGGTGACAAACTGTATTTAAAAAAAAAAATCAGATAGCCCACTGCAGAGACACTGACAACTATTTTCATAGTGCAAAACAGGTAATCATGTTCCGTCTCTGAACGGTAAACAGCAGAGTAGACAACCTTTCACGAAGACTCAAAGCGGGTCTGTCACCCATGTGTACGTGTGAACAAACTACACAGACAGCTGAACAGATCCTTAAAAATGGAAACATGATGACTAAATTGCGGTATCATTTCTGGTCACTCCATACGCACATTAACGCACAGCAATTTGGAAGCTTTCACGAACTCAATATAAAAAGCTAACATGAATACTTGTGTACACATTATTAACCAGCTGCTGAAGAAACAAGAAGGAAATGAAAAATAAGGTAAGAAATATATTCCTTCTACTTTCCTGTTAATTTACAAATTATTTACCCCATGCCTCTGTAAATTCTATGTCTTTACTAATATTACACATTGCACCCCTCTCGGGATTCTCCGTGGTGAAGTGGTCAAGCCATCTGACTCGGGCTCCGAAGGTTGTATGTTCGATTCCGGGCCGCGTCCTTCATTTCACGAGTGCATTTTTTCGGAGACTCCCGAGGTTCGTCGATGGAGCTACGGAGGTCGTGCTTTGAGCGACGCTTTCAGCTCTGCGGAAAGAAACTGAGCCATATGTGATAAAAACTCGGTGCAATACAGCCGACCCTGTCGACTTTTAAGCTACTTCTTTTATTGCACCCACTCCCATACGAATCCGGATACGCCTTGTGTCGTCATGTGAATTGGCGGGGCATTCATTGCTGTAAAAACAAGTTTGTTAGCGAGAAATCACTAGTTTTTCAGCAAAACATCAAAGAGATGTCGCCGCTTTCGATGATTTAAGTTGCTTTTGGACCTATCAAGGACATATTCCTTGGGTGGGGGTAAATATAAGACGGCAGGAAAAATTTCAAAACGATGCAACAGACAGTTTTCAAAATAATTGATCGTGAATGACGGCATTCTTTTCGGGACAGACTATAATCAGTGTTTTGTATATTGTGATCTTGGTGTTACGAGATAGCGCTTTTGATTTTAGCAGATGTTGTAGTGCATAGTAATAATAGTATATCTTATTATCAGAATTGACTCTAGCTTGTATTTCTTCCCTTATTTTGTTGGAGCAGTTGAAGATTGTACCGAGGTATTTGTTTGTTTCCGTTCTTTTAATGGTCATATTATCTATTTATTTGTATGTGGCCAAAGTTTTTAGCCGTTCCTTCTCTTGAAATTACCATGTATTCTGTCTTGTCTTGGTTGATAACCAGCCCCATTTGTTGAGCTTTTGTTCATTTTCCCCTATAATATCTATATCATCTGCATAACCAAACAGGTTGGATGTTCCTCCAGTAGCACATTCCTCCTTTACCTTCCTTACAACTTTCTCTAGAGCCAGATTAAATAGGAGTGCATCACAATGTTTCAAGCCAGATGTTATTTGGAAAGGGTCTGATTTCCTGCCTTTATATGTTACTATAAGTATCTTCCGTGCATAGTCTGGTCATGTTGACTAACTTCCTTGGTATTCCAAATTCCCGCATAGCATTCCATAGACTATTTGTATGTTCGATTCCGGGCCGCGTCCTTCATTTCACGAGTGCATTTTTTCGGAGACTCCCGAGGTTCGTCGATGGAGCTACGGAGGTCGTGCTTTGAGCGACGCTTTCAGCTCTGCGGAAAGAAACTGAGCCATATGTGATAAAAACTCGGTGCAATACAGCCGACCCTGTCGACTTTTAAGCTACTTCTTTTATTGCACCCACTCCCATACGAATCCGGATACGCCTTGTGTCGTCATGTGAATTGGCGGGGCATTCATTGCTGTAAAAACAAGTTTGTTAGCGAGAAATCACTAGTTTTTCAGCAAAACATCAAAGAGATGTCGCCGCTTTCGATGATTTAAGTTGCTTTTGGACCTATCAAGGACATATTCCTTGGGTGGGGGTAAATATAAGACGGCAGGAAAAATTTCAAAACGATGCAACAGACAGTTTTCAAAATAATTGATCGTGAATGACGGCATTCTTTTCGGGACAGACTATAATCAGTGTTTTGTATATTGTGATCTTGGTGTTACGAGATAGCGCTTTTGATTTTAGCAGATGTTGTAGTGCATAGTAATAATAGTATATCTTATTATCAGAATTGACTCTAGCTTGTATTTCTTCCCTTATTTTGTTGGAGCAGTTGAAGATTGTACCGAGGTATTTGTTTGTTTCCGTTCTTTTAATGGTCATATTATCTATTTATTTGTATGTGGCCAAAGTTTTTAGCCGTTCCTTCTCTTGAAATTACCATGTATTCTGTCTTGTCTTGGTTGATAACCAGCCCCATTTGTTGAGCTTTTGTTCATTTTCCCCTATAATATCTATATCATCTGCATAACCAAACAGGTTGGATGTTCCTCCAGTAGCACATTCCTCCTTTACCTTCCTTACAACTTTCTCTAGAGCCAGATTAAATAGGAGTGCATCACAATGTTTCAAGCCAGATGTTATTTGGAAAGGGTCTGATTTCCTGCCTTTATATGTTACTATAAGTATCTTCCGTGCATAGTCTGGTCATGTTGACTAACTTCCTTGGTATTCCAAATTCCCGCATAGCATTCCATAGACTATTCCTATGGACACTATCATAAGCCTTTTCAAAATCCACAAAAATGTTATGGATATCTCTTTTATATTCCCAACTTGTCTTATCTATTGTTGATCTGTTTTGTCTAAAACCCGCCTGGTAGTCACCTAATATGTCTTCTGAATATGGTTTTAGTCTACTTAGTAATACCGCGTATAGTATCTTACATCTTATGGACAGGAGTGATATTCCTCTATAATTTTCACATTGGAACTTGTCTCCTTTCTTAAAGATAGGTATCAATAATGATTCTTTCCAGTCATGGGGTAATTCTTCTGTCCTCCACATTTTTATTATTAGTTCGTATAGCTTTAGATGTAATGCATGGCCGCCTGCCTTTATAAATTCAGCAGCAATTCCATCAGCCCCAGTTGCCTTATTGTTTTAAAGTCGTGTTATTACATATATGATTTCTTCAAAAGCAGGTTATTCAATTTGTGGTTCACACGTTAGAACCGCTTCCTGTGGGAAAAAATCCCTTGGAGCTTCACAATTTAGTAATTCAACAAAGTATTCTTTCCATGTGTTACACATTTCCTTATTGGTATTTATCATATTTCTATTTTTGTCTTTTAAGCCATATGTGTTGTGTTGGTGCCCTCGTTTCATTGACTTCAGTTCTTTAAAAAACTTTCTGGATTCGTTTTTCTGGTGATAAGTTTCCATATCTTTGATTATATTGCTCATATATCCTCGCTTCTGCTGGCGAACTATTTTTGTAGCCTCTTTACATTCAGTTCAATATTGCTCTTCATTTTGGATGTTGTTGATGTCATATAACCACAACTGTCTGGCATTATTTTTCCTAATGACTGCTTCTTCACATTTTTTATTGAACCATCTGTTCTTTCTATGCGTGGTTAACACACCGAGACATTCTTCTGCGGTAGTTTGAATTGTATTCTTGATGTTCAACCAAGTTTGGTCAATGCTTTCCTCCAACGGGTTTTGTAGAATTTCAAGTTTACATTTTATTTCATCTGCAAATTTCTCTTTGACTGTACTTTCTTGTAGTTTTCCTCTGTTATATGTTGGGTGTAACCTTTGTAGTTTAACATAGAAAGCTCTAAGTTTTATTTTAAATTTTGCTTCAACGAGGAAGTGGTCGCTGTGGCACTCAGCTCCTCTATAACCTCTAACTTGTTGTATGTTTGATGCATTTTTGTTGTTAATTAAAATGTGATCTATTTAATTATAGGTTCACGTGTCACATGATTTCCAAGTTTGTTTATGTATATCCTTTCTTTGCAGTCTGGTACTGCTGATCTGCAGTACTTTGGCTTCTGCTAGGTTGATGACTTTCCATCCATTGTCATTTGAAGTTGTATGTAGGCTTTCCATACCGGCAACTTTTTTATAAGTTTGCTCTCTACCTATTTTTGCATTGAAGTCTCTCAGCACAATCAGGATGTCCTGTTTGGGGGTTTCTTCTATGACATCTTCCACATCATTAAAAAAGTCTTCTTTAATATCATCTTCTTTCTCTTCAGTAGGTTTGTTTTGCGTATCCTTTTACAGGACTTAGCTGTCAACAGCAGCATCTTTCAGCTGTCTGTTGATCTCTTGGCAAGATTGCGCTCAGTAGTTTGCCATTGCTTTCTGAGCGGCCGGCTCAGTATCCGCAAGTCACGAGCGGGGGTCGAACCACCTCAGTTCTCGCTCCGCTGCGAGACTCTGCGTGATAAACGGGATTACAGAGAGAAAGTGTTGTAACCCCACAGCCAGAGAGACCGGCCTTCAGTAGGTGCATGTACATTAATTATCGTTATATTTTTCCATTTACCTATCATTCGTAATTTACTAATCCTGTCATCAACAGCTTTAAAGTTTAGAACGTTCCCCCATAATTCTTTTTTTTTTTTTTTAAATGTCAAATCCCTGTGTTGACAGCGATGTCCGTAATTGCCTTCTGATATTTGCTTTCCCTTTCTTCTGGAAGCGCTTATCATTACCTGTTAATTTATCTCTCTTCAGACTTTCATGTGTGTGTGTGTGTGTGTATGTGTGTGTGTGTGTATGGGGAGGGGGGAGTCTACGCCTCCAATGTTCCTCATTTCTTAAGAGAACATGTTTCTAAGAATTCGTGGCAAAATTTTAACTCAGCTGGTAAATTCAATGTTGCTACATTTAGCACTTTTCAGAGGTGGACAGAGTTGGTTGGCCACGATTGTCTTGCAACATTGGCCTTCTCTTGCGCTATAATGATGACGTCATGTCAAAGTCTAGAAACAAAATGGCGGAAGCTACAGTAGTAGAACGTCCTCAGGATATATATTTCTGTCACGCGTGCAGGAGAGAAGTTCAACTAAATATTCCGGTAAGAATTTTTTTTTTTAAAGTTAAGATTTTTCTTTATGCTACGCCTCTATTGAGTTGGCTATGTTAGTAAAAGATAGACTGTTATGATGATTAAACCGATAAGTTATGAATTATTTGAATTTGTAATTCAATTGTGATGTGACTACAATTAATTAGTGTACTGTTGTCAACTGTTGTTTGATCATGTTTTTTTCAAATTGGGTATTTACTAATGAGACTATCACAGATATGCCTTGAAAAACCAAATCCAACGGTACTTTAATGATGCTTGTACGTCAATTAGAAGCGAAGATATGCATATTAAATTGAAATTGAGTTTGAGTGTCCTGATCTTGAACCAAAAAATCTCCAGAAATCAAATCCGCTCACTGGGCATGTTTCCTTCATGTCTCAGTCAAAGTTAAAGTGATACTGATTGCTTTCTTACTAATGTAACTAAACTTGTTTGTAGAGGAGCGGCTGGCCGAGTGACTAGAATGCCGGATTCTCCTTCAGGAGACTCGGTTTGAATCCTTGGTAAGGTGTAGGTAGGTAGGACTGTAGTTTTTTTTTTCTGTTGGGGGAAAAAAGAAAACTAACCTGCACAGTTAACAGTGACTGCACTAGCCAGGCAGCCTGTTCCTCAGGCAGCCTGTTCCTCAGGCTCAAAGACCCCCCTGGCATACACCGCAGGGTACTATATATAATATTGTATATTGGCAGTAAATGACAGTTTTAACAGTAACTTTAAACTTGTCTGTTTTCAAACGAACATCTTAGCAACCATACATCATTGCGATCAGGGTAGCGAAGCCTAACCTAACTGCTTGTGTATATATTTTTAGATATGATGCATCGCAACCTAATTAGCGATTAATAATAGCCACTAATTAATTACCAATTCATAAATTACCCTGTCCATTATTAATGTTAGCTTAGAAACCGAGCAAGATGTATATGTTATGCTGAATGGTGCTATGGACCTAGTGGTTACTTTCCTTTTACGAGAGGATGTGCTGCGACTTATTTATCAATTACAAATAGTCGCCAATTAATTATTCATTAATGACTAATTATAAATGACATGAGCAATTAGGTCTCACTACTCCGTTTGCATTGATAAATGATTGCTAAGATCTTCATTTTAAAATTTAAAAAGTTATAGTAGCAAGAAGCTCAGTGAGTGGATTCCTGAGTGTTTCTTTGTTCAAGATCACGACACTCAAAATCTCCTCTTAGAATTGATGTACAGGCTTCATTGAGGTACCATCGGATTTGTTTTTCAAAGCCTATATAGATGTGTTGGTACTCATTAGTAAATACTTAAAATACCCAATTTGAAAAACATGATCAAAGTAATGCAACATTAACATTTAAAAATTGTGTCTTTAAAAATGATCAGCCATGATGTCGCCATGAAAATTCATTTTCTGAGTATGATGGGGTCTATGTAGAACATGTCTCATAGCATTGATGAACAATAATGAGAGATGTAAAAATGCAAGACAAATACTGCATATTTAAAAAAAAAAAATACTCATCTAAGAGAATTTTCTCATTTACAATTAGTTCTAAACTACATTGTGCCAGTCTGTGCGAGACTGTCTCAGATGGGCCATAGGCGGATATATTACCTGACTTAAAAAATATGTTCCATCATGTTAACCCTTTACCGGGCAGACATTTGTCTGTTTTGTAGCCCTGAACGGGCAAGAAGAATTTTGAGATTCGGTAAAATTTGTTACGTTAGTAAAAATATCACATGTTGTTAGTCAACAGATTTTAGTCAAATAAACAGCAAAATGAAGGGAAAAGCATGCAGAATATTTTACTAACGTGAATGATGCCGCTATTCCACACATGAACACAAATATTTACAAAATACAACATATTGTCAGTCATCTATACGGCAATTTACAAACACATTTTCCGAATCATAATCACTTTCTTTAAAGAATTCATGCAGAATTCAACCAATCGTGAGCTAGTCTACAAAGGGCTGGTGTGAGTTAGTTGAAGGCCTTTTTTTTTTACTTTTTGTTTTTCATTCACTAGCTTTGAACTCAGGCGTAGTCCATACAATACACCAAACTGATTTTTGCATGTGGATTAGTTTTTCCCGATTACAGTGTCACTCGCCATCACATAAACCTACCCCGACTTCTGGGGTACTTGTGATTTACGTCCCCAAGTCAAGGGCAAGAAGTCAACACACATGTCTGACGTTTTAGTTATAACTAACCTTTATCAGGGGCAGCACAAACACTTTTAATCAAAATATATACAATAGGAATATAAAATTATACACAGCAAAGAAAAACAATAAAACCCAAAGTGGCACCCAAGTCAAAGGACGAGAAGTCAACATTTTAGTCCAACATACAGTTGAACCCTCTACTTCAGCATCAAATGTTTAAGAAGTAGCACTCTTATCCATTCGGCCATGCTGACTCCTAGTCATTGAGGAATGAAAGGTGGTAGAAGTATTTTATTTTGTTTATGTGCTATGTCTGTCATTGATGTTCTAAGACTATACAAAGATGATTATTTAAAAACAATTCATTCATTTTACATTAAGTTTGTGTGATACAATATTTCAGGATTTAACATGCTCAAGATGCAACAGCGAATTTGTAGAAGAAATGGAGAGGTAACTATAATCATTTTTCAAAATGACACAAAATTGGTATCTTTAGTTCAGTCTGGGTATTGGGTTGGAACCTGTTGACAATGAAGTCCGTAAAACCTTTGGAGGAAATATTTTTAACATTCGCCTTTGTTTGTTACATATTGTATACATGACGTCAAAGTCAACCCCAGCATTTTTAGGCTGTTTGTGATTTCTGGGCAAGTTTACGTTCAGTAGTTTGCCATTGCTTTCTGAATTACCAGCACTCATACCATTATATGAAAACTAATGCAAGGCGGTCTGCACCAAATGCCTGCAACTGTGTTTCGAACGCAGTATGGGATTACGAATTGCATTCATAACCCTTCGTCACGGAGCCGGCTGTGCCAGTCTGTATGTGCTGTGCCGAATCATGACCTGGTCGCATTCTACTATGCCTCACTACAGATGTCAAATTCCAGAACCAGTCTTGCACACTTTGCTGGTTTCTGAGCTTGGAGAGGGGAGGGAGAGCTCAGCAACATAATTCCTGTGGATCAAATACTTTGGTGATGGGTCAATGAAAAGTGTCTTCACCGTCTCTTCAAAAGGTGCAAGCCCTTGTCACAGCTCATTTTTTTTTTTGCACTCGCTCGCTTTGAACTCAAGTGTAGTCCATACACTATTTATAGTAGTGATGGACTGAATTTTGCGTGTGGGTTAGCTTCCCTATTAAGTGTCCATCGCCATCAGGCGAACCCACTCCGACTTCAGAGATACTTGTAATTAAGTCAAGGACGACAGGTCAATATTTTAGTCCAGCTGTCCGGTGCCCTGGTTGAACCTCTAAGCTCGGCATCGGCACACCGGATGATTAAGAACATGCGTTCTTATCCATTCGGCCATACTGACCTGCTCAGAGCTCAGATGACCTGACCACCAGTGCACCAGAATTCAGAGTTAAAACGCAAGTCTTCCAGAAGACACCAGTCTATCAGGGTATATTAAGATCCCACAGAGTTTGTGATGTAATAGCACCATCACATTTTGTAGCCAGAGAGCAAGGTGGTGGCCAAAAAGAAGCCGAAATGCATGTACTATACCTCACACAGACGCCATACCAAGTATATAGAAGTCAAAGAAACACTCATTCTTCTTGTTCATGGATCAGTAATTTTAAAAACAAAAATGTATGTACGATATGCTAAAGAAAAGTCAGAATAGATTTTTTTTCCATTCACTTTCTTTGAACTCAAGCGTAGTCCATATACAACTACTTTTAGTGTACTAGACTGATTTTTTGCATGTGGATTAGTTTTCCCTATTACTGATGTCCCTTGCCATCAGACGAACCCACTCCGACTTCTGAGGTACTTTTAATTTACACCCCTAAGTCAAGGAAAAGAGACCAACACATGTCTGACGTTTTAGTGAGCATTCTTAGTGACTTGAAAGCGAACACACAAGGGAAGCTTTTTACAAATATCAAAAAGAGACAGTCATCATATTTTTAACCATATCAGGGGTCTGTAGAGCAAGTTTGAGATAGTTGAAGGTATTGGGGTGACCATTCCAGTGACAAACTGGTTGTAAACATGTCATAGTTTTCCTCTCATATGTTCCTTCTTGCCAGGCACACACTTCAGTCTCAGTTCAAAGATCCTTAAATATGTTGTTTCATTTGTCATTGTAACTTCAACTAGCATTTTTTCATATGTAGTCTTTTAGAAGGTTTGCCCTTGTCCATTGTGTCACCTAACCACAGTCACTCTTGCTGCTAATAAATCTGCTCGCTGGTTTCCTCACATTCCTACATGACCTGGGCAGTATATCCATGCCCGACAGTATATAACATCAGCTGGCATCAATGTCACAGCACTTTGCCTGCCCATATGCACTCCATCTCTTTCAGATAATACTGAAGAGTATTGATACTTATAGTGCCAATGGCTAGTTGGTTACAAGCACGTCCACTCCATTCTCTACCACATTCCTTACTGCTAGTGCTAAACTGAATCTCTGATCTCATTAATCATAATAGCCATACTTTTGTCATCAATTTGTATTTCATCATGCAGTGAACAACACTTTAAAGTCTCTCTTTTTTGTCTTCCTTGCTCATTAACATTAGTCACAATAGCCACACTTGGTCATCAGTTTGTGTTTCATCATGCAGTAGACAGTACCATGTCTCCCTTACTCATACTTATTGTCCTCCCTGTAGGCCAGCCAATCATCCTGTTCAATTCCACATACATGGCCAGGACAGTAGTCATCAGAGCAGCAGAAGGTGCTATGACTCCAAGCATGTCAGCCATTGATGCCAGAAACACCCAGACTGAATCTTCCAGCGCATTGACTGATAATCACTTATAACAACTGCTGTATTGAATGGAGTCTCATAAAACTGTCTCAGAGCTGTAGTGATTGCCTCAACTTCCATGAATTTGCAAGAAACTTAATATGGCAAAAGAGTTATACATGTTTATGTATGGTCTAGCAGGCAAGAGAAAAAGGAGCCTGAAACAATTTGAGAACCACTGGTGTTGTGCATTTAATTAAAAGGCCATTGATTGTTTTGTATGGATGACAAATGACTGCACGAGGGTGAATGTTGCAGTGTTAATATGGTCTAAACAGCTGTTGACTTTGGTATGCTGAAAACCAGAAAACAAAGACACATTTATTTCCTCCTGCTGAGTGAATCTGTGTTGTCATTGTCGACAAAGATGTTATTATCCATATCTTTATTATTCAGCAGGCCAGCCCAGCCTCCCCAGTCATCTGCTGATTCACGTAGCACAGATCCTGCATTACAGTTTGCTGAGGTAAGCATTTTTACAGGGCAGACGCTTGTCCGTTTTGTAGCCCTGAACGGGCAAGATTTGTTCACGTTCTGTAAAATTTCGGGTCGCGTTAGTAAAAACATCACAAATAAGGTGTTAGTCAACCGATTTTAGTTAAATAAACAACACAATGAAGGGAAAAGCATGCAGAATATGTTACTCATGTGATTGTTGCCGGTAATCCATATATGAACACAAATATTTACGAAATACGGCATGTTGTTTGTGATTTTCCGTCACCTATAAGGCAATTTACAAACACATTTTCAGAATCATAATCACTTTCTTTAAAGTCCGACTCACGACTGCTAATGCAAAGTAACGCTTTGCACTGATATCTAGCTCCGATTAATAATCAACTTCGTGCCCTTTAATGTCATTTAAATTGAACAGAGCGAAATCTCGGCTATAACTTGAAGAATCGCCGAAATCCATTTTGAAAAACAGCGTAAAAATCCCGAAAACTATCAAAAAAAGTCCGTTCAAATTCATTGTAGCGCGTTTACAAATGGCGGCCACGTTGTCAAGCTGTCGGTGAAAGTAGCCGTCGGAAGTGACGGAAAGCCGAGAGATCGCGTTTTTACAATGCATAATAGTATCGGCCAGAATCGGCCGCTACGCTCGTTTTATGCGATCGGCCTGTAATGGCCGCTATGCCCTGTAAAGGGTTAAGGCATTTGTTAATGTAGTTTTAATGTTACTTTATTTGTTACACGTGTTACATGATTTTGCAAAAAAAAATGTGCCTTTGATAGAAGCCACAGTGGCATTGTGGTCAATGTGCTTGTCTACCAAGACATTGGCCAAAGTTCAATCCTCAACAGAGGCGGTGAGGCTGTAGGGTCTCATGAAAAGGAGTAGCAGACAATTTTCTAGGAATTGTCGAGGAAAGATCAAAATTTATTTTCAAAGGGTTACAAATTAGGTATGCAGGCCTGTCTTACATTTGGCCCTTCCCACCACTCATCTTTTGCACATCATTTATCTGTGATGCATGTTATATTCACATAGAAAAAAACATGGTAAAATGAATACTGTGAATATAAACAATGCATGGAAAGACAATGATGAAAGGAACTGGCCAACCCACCTCATGTTGTGGCCTTGTGTGAAGGCCTAACACTCGCACCCTGATGTCAGTGTCTTCTGTGGCACTACCTTTACCACTGCCTTTGTTTTTAATACTACAATATTAATATTGAACCACAGAGTATTTTTAGAGTTGTGAGTGTACACGCACGCTTGTGCTTGCACACACACACAGAACCAAATGACTTTGTGGTTAGTGTATGCCTTAACAAACAATATAGCGGCCTGGAGTTCAACTCCAAGTAGTGGCAGGATTTTCATTGTGACCAATGTAGCTCTGAGGTTTGTCCAGCCTCGTAAAGTGGATAACAGTGATTTGTTTTTTAAAAATATGGGGGGGTGGTTTAAGGTGGCAAGGAACTTGATAAGCTGATGGCAGTACCCAACGTGGAATTACCGTTACCTGTTATTTTACATACAGAGAGTGTCCTGAATGCCTAGCTGTTAGGTAGTTTCAGGATGAAACTAGAAACTATTCAAAATAGAGAGCATCTATCTGTTGGATTGTTTCCCCAGGACATGCTGGTATGGTAGAGAACTGAACAGGCAGACAGACTGCAGGATCTGCACTGCTGGGATGTGTAGTGGTACAACATCATAAGGCAGATGTGATCAGGGCCCTTTGGGATCATGTGTATAGTGCAGAAGAAGCAAAATTTGCTTCATAAGTGATGTTGAATGAAAGAATGTATGAGAGGAAATAGAGAAGAAGGGCAGAATTGATCATCACTGCCTGGAGAGAATAGTTCTGCAGGGTTGACCATAGAATCTGGCCGACACTCAGGACTCTGAGAAAAGGCCAGACGGACACATAATCAAACTGCTACTGGTACAATTCGATTGGGACTCTTTGTTGTTGTTGAAGATGAGGACACAGCACATATGGGAATTTTCTGAATGCTGTGATGTCAGTTCTTGACTCAACTCAACTAGATTAAGGCAGTTGTTGAAAATTAATGCAGACTTCCATCTATGTTGGAAAGATTAGGCCTTGTTGGAGGGAACGAACGAACGAAAGTCTTTATTTTCAAAGGGTTAAGAATTTGGCACACAGGCCCGTCTGACATTCTGCCCTTCTTCTCTATTTCCTCTCATACATTCTTTCATTCAACATCACTTATGAAGCAAATTTTGACAACAAAAGAACAATAGCATTAAAACGCATGAAAAATAATCAATAACAAATGACTCACTGAGGCAGTGTTTAACGTGGGCATTATAAATACCTAAGGAGGGTGTAATATGCCATACATGTGGGAATGTTTTTTGGCTAGTTGTCGTTTGAGATTTGAGATAAGTTATCATTATTATTTTCTTTTTGTGTTTTTGTTTATGGGGGAATGTAGTCTGTACTGAGGTAGTGTTCAAACAGGCTGCGAATGTATGTATAATGATTGGTGGTGTCTTTGATTTCTTGTGGAAGATTGTTCCACAACTGAGCGGCAGGGTATGCTAAGTTTGTTTTATATGTCTATCCTAGGTTTAGGGACATGAAGTATATTTAGTCGTTCGCTATGTCTTGCGTTATATTTAAACAATGGCCAAAGGTAGCTTGGAGCATTTTGAAATAGGATTTTGTGAATTAGTCTGGCCTTATTAAAAAGTAGGCGTTTGTGGAGTGGCAGTAACCGAAGACGTTTATGTAGGTTTGAATTGTCAGTAAGCTTTTCACCATTAATTAAACGCACTGCTCTTTTCTGGAGTGAATATAGGCGTTTTGTTATTGATGTGGAGCATCCATCCCAGATTGTGGAGCAGTAATCAATATGTGTGTTTGTATATGGGAAGTATAGAATATCTTTCTTGTGTTTTCGTCAAGGAAATTTTTAATTTTGGCAAGTTGGTATACTTTTTTTGGCTATTTATTTAAAGAGAGCATGAACATGTGAGTTAAATGTTAGATTTTGATCTATGATAAGACCCAGTGCCTTGTGCTCGGCTACACTTTCTATAGGCATGCTACCAATGTGCAGCTGTAGAGTTGTCTGCAAGTTTAGCATGTGAAGTCTTTGCCTGGTTCCTATTAACATAGACTTTGTTTTAGTAATGTTAATTTGCATGCAGTTTGCATGACTCCAGTTAACTACACTATTTATTTCCTGTTGCAAGGATAATTCTAGCACATTACGATCAATAGCGTTTGTATATACTGTGCAGTCATCAGCAAGTAGATCGCAGAGGGAGATAAAGAGAGGTTGGAGGGGGCATAAATCTGTGACCTGGCGTCATCAAGTAGCAAGTCCTTAGCAGAATGGCGCTACCATGACAACCCACCAAAAGGTTTCTCAATCTCTTGCCAGTTCTCCAGCCCAAGGTGTCTGCAGTCCTGTGTCCATCTTTGTGCTGAACCCTGCCTCATGTTCAGGAACCATGCTTTCAGTCACTGTTCTTTCTAAGCCACTGCGATGCTTAATATGGCCACATCATTTTAATTTCTGAGGCACAGTATTGTTTATGAGCCAGTTGTCTTTGATGTTCATATCTTGGGGACTGTCAGTGTCTTTCTTCTTTTTGGTCCATGATATTCTAAGAATTTTTCTGTAACATTTAAGCCCCTGTATTATTTTTAAGTGATTGCAATAGTTTTAGTTTTTTAAGTTTTTAAGTGATTGAAATGTGGTTCATGACTCCGTAAGTTGCCACATGAAGGATGCATGTTGTTGTTGTTGTTGTCATTGTTGTTGTTGTTTTCTTCTTCTTCTTCTTCTTCTTCTTCTTCTTCTTCTTCTTCTTCTTCTTCTTCTTCTTCTTCTTCTTCTTCTTTTTCTTCTTCTTCTTCTTCTTCTTCTTCCTCCTCCTCCTCCTCCTCTTTGTTCGCTTGAAATTTTTCTATAACTGCAGTGCTGTCTCTTGTGTGAACTTCATTGTCTTTATTTAGTTCACTCAATGATCCATAGAGTTTATCTTCCACTGTTGTGTCTCCAGGCCAGAAGGTTTGCCTATGTATGTCATATTTTGAGCAGTCTTGGAGTATGTGATCTGCTGTCTGCGGTGCCAGTTCACATGTGCATTGGCTGATTCACCAATCTTGAATTTTGTATACATGTGGTTGCATAATCTACGAGGGTAAGTTAATAAGTAAGTCACAAATGGCTGTAGAAAAATAACTATCTATGATAACAACTTGAAACCAGTTTATTTTTATACATACATTGTCCCTTTATTTCTCAACATAATTTCCACCAACATTGATGCACTTATCACATTGTTTTATCAGTCCTTCCAAATCGGCTGCATAGAACTGTGTGCTATGTTTTCATTTACCTGCCATCCCACAGAACTGTGTGACTTACTTATTGACTCACCCTCAAACTTTTTCTACCCAGCTATGCACCGCTTTACGGGAAATCGCTAGGGGCTAAGTCCAGTGAAAACTCACCTTGGCGGGAGACATTTCGCTAGTGACGCCGAAGTTGAATGTGAAGTGAAAACGTGGTTTAGAAAACAGAGCATGCAGTTCTATGCAGCCGGTTTGGGAGGACTGATAAAACGATTGGATAAGTACATCAGTGTTGGTGGAAATTATGTTGAGAAATAAAGGGACAATGTATGTATAAAAATAAACTGGTTTCAAGTTGTTATCGTAGTTAGTTATTTTTCTACAGCCATTTGTGACTTACTTATTAACTTAATCCTCGTATTATGTCCTGTTCTGATCTTCTTCTTCAGCGTTCCGAGCCATTGAGGTTCTTTGCTGCAGATACAATCCGTCTCCATTCGTCTCTCTGGTTGACCTTCTCTTGCCAGTCGTTGATTCCAAGTGCTTGTAGGTCTGTATATATATTATCTCTCCACCATCTTCTTGGTCTACCTCGGGGTCTACGGTAATTTATTTCCTGAGTGTAAGCGAGTTTTGTTTCCCTATTGTCTTCCATTCTTTCTATAAGCTCCAGCCATTGTAGTCTATTAGCCTTCATGATACCAGTGATTAGCGGGGACTTAAACAGATCATAAATGTCTTTGTTACTTCTTCTTTTCCACTCTCCACTTTGTGTATCCCTAATGGGTCCAAAGATGCATCTTAAAACTTTGTTCTCAAAGGTTTGTAACAAGGCTTCGTCTCCTTTCATTGTACTCCAGGTTTCAGAGCCATGCAGCACAACTGATCTGATCAGTGTTTTGTATATTGTGATTTTGATGTTACGAGATAGCGCATTTGATTTTAGTAGATGTTGTAGTGCATAGTATATCTTATTTCCAGAATTGATTCTAGTTTGTATTTCTTCCCTTATGATGTTGGAGCAGTTGAAGATTGTACCCAGGTATTTGTATGTTTCCATTCTTTTAATGGTCATATTATCTATTTGTATGTGGCCAGAGTTTTTAGCCATTCCTTCTTTTGAAATTACCATATATTCTGTCTTATCTTGGTTGATAACCAGCCCTATCTGTTCCGATGCATGTTCTAAATATTTTACTTTAACTAGTTGGTTATCGCCGGCTTCGTGGCTTAGAGGTTATGTCTTTTCTCCGTAATCTCGAATACTCTCGTTGGTACCGTGATGATGGTGAGAATCAGCAGTGGTGAGAATCGCATCGGTAACTTACGGGGTATGTGAGCCAGCCGCTCAGAAAGCAATGGCAAACTACCGAGCGTAATCTTGCCAAGAAATCAACATACAGCTGAAAGATGCTGGTGTTGACAGTGATGTCCTGTAAAGGATAAGCAAAAAAAAAAAAAAAAAAAAAAAAAGTTGGTTATCAGGTATATATAAAATAATAATATATACCCTATCAGTATTTGTACTATGTGGGTGCCACTTTATTGAAACCTTTTTAGAAACAACACTGCTATTGTGCTGCATTATCTGAAGGTAGAACATCATACTTCCGAATATTATTTATCAGTCAATCAGTCAGGTGCAGTCTCCACAATGAAGGTTGGCTGCAATAGATCTCCAACACCGTCTGTCTCATGCCCTGATTGTACATCTTGTCAGATTGCTGTTCGTCCAACTTGTGATTTGATTTTCCCACTTGTATCATTGTCTGCCTCTTGCTCGCTTGTTTTCAACCTTAATCTCTGGCATGGTTTTAGAAATATTTCACTTGCCTCTTTTTTTATTTCTTTCATCAACTCTCTTTTCATTTCCAGTTTTTCTAGAACCTCTGTATATGATTGTTTTTGTTTCCATGAAATACGACATGTTCTTCTGTATATCCACATCTCCAGGGCCTCTATTCGACCTTCTAATTGCTTGTTCATTGTCAAGGCTTCCGCACCAAATAGCAGTGTTGAATATACATAATATTTGACAGTTCTCATTTTTCATGCATTGTTAGTCTTTCTAGATGTAAATACTGATTTCATACTACTGAAAGCATTTTTGGTCATTCCTATTATCTTTTTAATTTCAGTTTCACTTCTGCCATCATCTGTATATTTATTTATATGTTTCATTTATTTCAGCTGCTGAATACGTCAATCTTCGAGCTTTTAAGAACCACCGGAGTTCCCCAGTTGCACCGCCACAGATACAACACCCGTTCCTCAGTTAGAAATGATGATGCTGACAGTGAGGATGATGAGATGGTGGGTGTGGCACCAAGTGCTGTCTTTCATTTCAATTCTGGAGATCCTCAGCAGCCGGGTCAACAAACCTTCCATGGGTGAAACCATTTGTTTATATTTTTTATTACTTTTATTATATTATTATATATTACTTTTTTATACTTTTATACTTATATATATTTTAATTTTATACTGAGCAGAATAGGGCAGGCAAAAGCCGCATTTCAGAAAATGAAGAGTATCTTGTGCAATAAGTCGCTATCACTGAATGTAAGAAAGAGAGTGCTGAAATGCTATGTAGAACCAGTTTTGCTGTATGGCAGTTAATCTTGGAATGTAAATGAACAAAGTAAGAAGAAATTAGAAGCAACAGAGATGTTGTTCCTGAGACGAATGTTGCGAATTCCTTGGACTGCCAGAGTAACTAACGATGACTGCCTAAAACAGGCTAATGAAACTAGAACATTATATACAACAATAAGACAGAGACAAACATCTTTCTTCGGTCACGTGATGAGAAGAGAGGCATTGGAGAACATCGTAACAACTGGAAAGATCGAGGGGAAGAGAGGCAGAGGCAGACCAAGAGAAATGATGCTGGATGGATTGAGACGGTGGCATGGAGGAATATCAGCAGCAGAGTTGATCCAGAAAACCAAAGACCAAGATCTGTGGAGAGCCATGAACGCCTACGCCAGCTGGCACGGCACTTGATGATGATGATGATTACTTTTATATACAGTATGTGTACATGTGTTGAAATTGAGCAACAGATACTCACAGTGAGACGTACATGTGGCTGAAATTGTTGATTTTGGTGCTAGGGTCATTATCATGTTGATGTGTGTATAACTTTGTGTGTGTGTGTGTGTGTAAATCTCTCTCTCTCTCTCTCTCTCTCTCTCTCTCTCTCTCTCTCTCTCTCTCTCTCTCTCTCTCTCTCTCTCTCTCTCTCTCTCTCTCTCTCTCTGTGGGTGTGTGGATGGGTGGGGGGGGGGGGGGGAGAGCACGTGTGGATTTGTCTGTGACTCTTAGTCTCACAGCATGCACAGTGTTTAGTCTGTGGGAGACATCATCACAGTGGTTACCATGGTTGATCCTTGTTACCCAGATATCTGCCCAGGATGGTCCGTGTTAAGTTTTGGCTAGTATGAAGTGTGCTACATCAATGTTTCTGCATCTCATACAGTCAGAATAAATGGAATAATACTAAAACAAGAAGGATTAAATTATCTAGGAGCAGTGATAACAACAGATGGAGCAGCACAGGATATTCCTAAGTATAATCCTAGCAAAAGCAGCATTCTGTTAGGTGAACATTCCATGTAACAGATTAGTGTTCACGGAAGTTCACGAAGAAATGAGTTCTAGGATGTTATACTGCCCATACTGCTGCAAGCCTTTGAATCATGGGCCCCGAATACTGAAGATTATAAAGAAAGTAGAGGGCACAGAGATCCCTTGTTATCCTGTTTGCTGTCTTGGAATCTGAAATACTTTGGCCATTTCAAACATCTGTGGCTTTGAAAGAAGAGTGGTGGATGGTATGGTTCCTGGAAGACAAGGCAGGGGTCAACCAGCATGAGAATGGACACAGGACGTTGTGAAATAAGAGATAAGGGAGCTCTTCGGTGGGCCTTGATGAGAGCGACATTCTGCAAAGGACTGCGGCATGATGATAATGTACACTCTGTCCAGAACCACAGCTTTCACATTTGTGTTTTTTAGTTTCTGTCTTTTCACTTTTGGTTGTTATATTGTCTGTTTTTGCAATATTTTGGCTTGTAAGTTAAGTTCAATATAAATATTCTCAATGTTTCGTTTTTTATTTTCAAAGCTAGTTACTTATTTTCTTCTTGTAGTGTTTTAAAGTTTGTACTTTTAGTTTGGCATGGTGAGTAAGTAATGACAGGCTAATGTATAAAGATTTCTTTGTATTTCAGAATTATCAATTATGTAATACAACGCCTCAACAGTGACATGGGAGGACGCAGTCCGTTGTAAGTACCAAGGTTTTCCCCATTATTATATGTAAATAAATAGGAAATACAAGCCTCCTTTTCTGTCCATTCAGCTAAAGAATAAAATGCTGAGATGTAAGTCTATGATGTTATGCAATATAATAGTTTTTATAGAAAGTAAAGAGAAATCAAATATCTATTCTTATTTATGGTATATTTCTTGATTATCCTGTTCATTATACAGTTAGTTCATTCATTGTGAAGTTTATTTACAGTGAACATTTTTGCATGTTTAAAATGTTATATTGCTGTTGTTATTGTATGAATGTCTTTATTTTCTTTTGAGGAGAATTTTGCATGCAAATCCAGGAGATTATGCCTGGGGACCGAGCGGACTTGATGCCATAATTTCACAGGTAAAGAGATTGCTTATAATACTTGTAATTCATGTCATGTCCTTGTCACCTGCTGTAACAATCATACATGACCGGATTGTCTAAACCAGGGGTGGGCAAACTACAGCCCGCTGGTAGCATGCGGCCCGCCAAGTGATTTTATGCAGCCCGCGAGGGCATTTAGAAATAAAAAATTTTAATTTGTTTTTAAGTTATTTTGTTGAATTTTGCAGAATTTCCTGTACCGTTATGATGAGTGTCAATAACAAACGTAAGATTGAAGATTAATGCCGTGTTTTTACTGATGAATGGACAACTAAGTATTGTTTTATAAAAGTTGGTAGCAAATCAGTTTGCTTTTTGTGTCGTGAGTCAGTGGCTGTCTTCAAGGAGTACAATTTAAGAAGACATTATCAAACAAAACATTCCGATTTCGGATACAATTTAACTACTGAAGAGAAGGAAAGGAAATGCCTTGAGTTGGTGAAAAATTTGGAGAAACAGCAAACTGTTTTCACTAAAGTCTGCAATTCAAGATTCTGCAACTGAAGCTAGTCTTGTGCTGTCACACAGAATTGTAAAACAGAACAAGCCATTTTCTGATTGCGAGTTCATCAAGGAATGTTTGCTAGATGCAGAAAATATTATGTGTCCAGAACAAAAAAAACAAAAAAACAGATTTGACAACATTATTTTATCAAGGAGAACTGTGGTCAGACGTGTTGACAAGATCAGTGACAATTTGATGCATAAACTTCAAGATGCAAGTAAACAATTTTTGATGTACTCTCTTGCATTGGATGAGAGTACCGATGTACATGATACTGCCCATTTATTGATATTTATACGTGGAATAAACACTTCTTTCAAACTCACTGAAGAGTTACTGAGTGTTGAGTCACTCAAAGACCAACCACAGGCCATGATATATTCAATGCTGTTACTAACTGTATTGAAAATACTGGGTTGGTTTGGAACAAGATGGCAAGTGTTACAACTGACGGAGCTCGTGCTTTGACTGGAAAAATGTAGGTCTGGTAAAGTTGATAAGTGATAAGATTAAAGCAGAATATCCAGACCACACATTATTACCACTTCACTGTGTGATTCATCAAGAAAGTCTGTGTAAAACTGTTTTGAATATCAAGCATGTTATTGACCCAGTTGTCAGTGTCATCAACCTCATCAGATCAAGAGGACTTAATCACAGACAGTCCAAGTCATTACTTGACGATTTGGAAACTGAACATTCCGATATTCTGAACCACACCAATGGTCGATGGCTGAGTCTCGGCAAGGTGTTGAGGCGAGTGTGGGAACTCAGAGAAGAAATAGTGATGTTCCTAGAGATTAAGGGCATTGCATGTGATTTTAATACTAACATTGTCAATAAAGAGTGGCAGTTATGTTTGCCATTGAAATTATGGAAAAGTTAAATGAACTGAATGTCAAACTTCAGGGCAATGGTGTGTTTGCACATGAATTGTATGTATATGTAAAATCATTTCAGGCAAAACTCTCACTGTTCTCCAGACAAGCAAGTGAAAAAAGATTGTGTAACTTCCCTTTGCTGAAACAAGAAACCATTTCTGGTGAAATGACTGAACAACACAAAGCCCAATTAGATGCATTGATTGAAGAATTTGGATAGAGATTTCAAGAAATTATAGCTATAGTTCAATATTCTCAGTTCACCTTTTAGTGCAGAAGCTGATACAGTCACAGAGGACATACAGTTGGAGCTGCTTGACTTACAAGCAGATCATGACCTGAAAGAGAAATTCAAGACAGATGGTTTGCTGGATTTCTATGGATCTTTATCACAAGAATCATTTCCCAACTTGAAAAACTTTGCAGCAAAGCTTTTATCATTATTTGGATCAACATACATTTGCGAACAAGCATTCTCTTGATTGAAGGTCAACAAATCTAAGAATAGGTCTTTATTGTCGGACTGCAACTTGCATGCTGTCATGCGAATTTCAACAAGTAAACTTGCTCCAGATTTCAAGAATATTGTCAAAAATTGCAAGCAGTTACATACATCTCATTAGAAATCGACAACTGTAGTGACAATGTAGTCGCTGTGTGTCTAAATTAAAGCCATTGATAGATAATAAAGAATATTTGTTATAATAACAAGTTGTAAAATCTTGTTAACAAATTAGTAAAAGTTTTTGTACATATTGTCAGATATAATGTATAAGTGTATAAGTAAAGTAAAATTGCAATAATTAGTTATTTTTACTGCTTAATAACCTATAAATAATTAATAATTACTTATTGTGATAGGTTGCTGTAAACAAAACGGATATATATATATATATATATATATATATATATATATATATATATATATATATATATATATATATATATATATATATATATATATATGCGGCCCGCCAATGGCTTTACATTTGTCAATGCGGCCCTCCGCACGAAAAGTTTGCCCACTCCTGGTCTAAACTGTTGATGTATAATACTTATCTATGGGTATCAAGTCCAGACACGTCACTTCTCATTCCTTACTGTTGTGTTCTTGATTTTTTAAAATGTAAATACTCTGCTATGCTCCTTCTTTGTTCCTCTCTTGAAGGAAGTGTGTGGTAACTTGATATGCACCGCTCTATCTCAGTGTGTCCATCTTCAGCACTCTATTATCCTTGCCTTTTAATATATTATTCCTTTTGCTGTCAATGTGCCCTGCATCTAAACTGGATGATGTGTGATGTACATTTGTGGGTATATAAACATCTGACACTTCTGTTTTCTAATTCTTTTAAACTATTGTGGTCGTGATTTCTCGCTGTTTGCGAGTATCAACATTCTTTCAATTACAGAAACGTACCTCCAAAACTTTTGAATAAATTAAACACAAAATGAGAAGTAGACGAGGTTTATTAGAACATGATCACCGGTAACAGAATGAATGTGGCGGCCAAAGCCTTCATCAGTACACAAACAAAAACACCTTGATACAACTAAATGACAAAATACTACATGAAAATTATATATCTATATATATATTTATTAGGGCTGCGACCGATTAATTAAAATTTAATAGTTAACTTTTGAAATATTAACTATTAATTAATAGTTAATTTCAATTAAAGCAAAACATTTATAGTCACATAACTCACATTATAGTTGTATTTGTCAAAAATCAAAATAACACTGGATTGTCTTGTTGATATGTCATCTAATAACCAACTGTGCAAACAGACGAGTATGTTGACAGTATTTGGTTCAAGTGACGAGCGCGTCTTATTAACAATATAACCAGCAGAGCTGATGGAACTGAGGTAGCCGGTATGCACAGAATGGCTTTTGCAAGGAATGCCAATTTTGGATATCGATGTTCATTAAGTTTCCACCATTGTAGAGGGTCAACCAGTTCAGCATCTTTCTTCTCCATTTCTCCATTTTATAACGTAGCAATTCATCAGAAGAGCTGTCGACATGATCTTCCGTGTCTGAGTCAGACTCCATTAGCTTAATACGCTTTTCATTTGGTCCACATATAGTTTCATTATCAATGTCAATATCATTCGTTGCAGCAGTCTCCATCTGCTCATGAACATCAGCTGCTATTTGTTGTCCAATACGTGACCACGTTCGTTCTTTTGCATCTTTTGACAAACACTTCAGGTATTTGTAGCGTGGATCAAGTGCTGTTGCAATCTGTAGTATTTCAATACTTGTCATATTAGCTACACGTTCACTAAAGTCATTAAAAGATGCTGCCTTAAAGTTACCTATGTAACCCGGATCATCATCGTGTACAGTCATATGCTTTGTCAACAATGATAGCAGTGGCAATACACAGCTACATGGAACATAATCTTGACCACCAAGCAAGACCGTAATCTGACAGAATAAGTCCAAAACTTTGACATATTTCGAAATCTTCTCCCTATCTGAATCTGACAGTTTTGGACCTTTGTATTGCATCTTTTCATCTGACATGTAGACAGCTAATGCTTCTCTGGCCTGTAGAAGACTCTGTAGCATAATAAAAATACTGTTCCATCTTGTTGGTACATCTTGCTGCAGCTTACACAATGGTGACTTAGTACTCGGTTGTATTTGCAGCACTGTGTTTAAAATGTCCAACAATTTTTTTACATTTCCCAAACAATGTTTCGGTATCAGCGGCTTTAAAACCATGTAATATGCTCAGTTGTAAGCTATGAGCCAAACAAGGAATATGTGCAAAACCGGTTTTATCAACAGCTGAAACCATATTTCTTGCATTGTCAGTAACTAGAGTCTGAATTCTGTTCGTTATATCACAGTCTATTGCAAACTGTTTGTATAACTCGGCAACACTGTCAGAATAATGACGTTCAACAACATTCACGTATTCAAGAACAACATTTTTCAGTTTCTAGTCATCGGCAATCCAATGGCCAGTAATTCCATAAAGCTTTCGTTACCTAGAGATGTCCAAAAATCAATGTTAACATAGTTCCCTTTGCGTTTTTCACAGATTCTTTAACATTTTTAATCTTGCTGTTATACTTAGCAGTACAGTCAATAGTGTGGCGGAAAGGTAGATTATATTCAGCATTTTGCAATGCTGTTCGTAATACTTGTTGAAGTCTGTCGTCGTCTACTATTGATATTGGTCTGCCACTACTAGCAATCCAGTTTGCAAGTGATAGTTGAATATCATGTTGTAATGCAGCACTCACTGGACGATCAGACGAGCGACAAAAGTGACTCAAAGTAGCCTGCTTCGAAGCAGGTAACGATGCTGCAATAGACTGTCTCAGCTGAAGTTTCTGATACTGTAGTAAATGTTTGTTTTGAAGGTGGTAAGTTTTCGATTAATCGTTTAAAAAAAATTAATCATTAATAAAAATTAACGATTAATCGATTAATTAATAGTTAACTTCCGCAGCCCTAATATATATATATATATATATATATATATATATATATATATATATATATATATATATATATATATATATATATATATATATATATATATATATATATATATATATATATATATATATATATATATATATATATATATATATATAAGCTACTGTACTCATCTGTTTCCTTGTTGTTGATTGGACACATGTGTCCAGTCCACTCCAAAACTATTGGAATCCATGTGTAAACATTACTAGAACAACAGTGAGCAAGAAGAGTAGACAGATTTCTCTTATGTCTTTCTTTGTTCTTTTTTCCAACAGCTGTTGAATCACCTGGAAGGAACAGGTGCTCCCCCAGCACAGAAGGATAAAATAGATAGCTTGCCACTTGTTAGCATTGAGCAGATCCATGTTGGTGAGTTTTGTGTGGTCACTGTATGAACTAGTACATTAAAATGTTGTTGGTGAGTGGTCACTTTGAGTGTGGTCACTATAGGAACTAGTATCTCAAAAAGTAAATGATTGTTGGTGAGTGTTGTGTGGTCACTATTGGAACTAGTACCTTAAAAAGTAAATGATTGTTGGTGAGTTTTGTGGTCACTGCATGAACTAGTACCTTAAAATGTAAATGATTGTTAATGAGTGTTGTGTGGTCACTGTATGAACTAGTACCTTAAAAAGTAAATGATTGTTGGTGAGTGTTGTGTGGTCGCTGTATGAACTAGTACCTTAAAAAGTAAATAATTGTTGGTGAGTGTTGTGTGGTCGCTGTATGAACTAGTGCATTAAAATGTAAATGATTTATATCAGTTGATGTAAACTCATGAAAAAAAATGAGATCTCTGTAGTCAAGTCACCTGTGTTGCGAGACAAAGGTCATGATTTCGCTGAGCCATATGGAATAGAACCTGGTGCAATGAAGTCAATTCGCTCTAGCCTGTGACCTTTCAAGCGTATGAATTTAGCAAGCAGTTACACCGGTGATCTGATGGATAAGTTATCTTGTAAGAGTTGATTTAAATTAATGGATTTAACCAGCTTTTACGTGTGATCTTAGGATGAATTATTTTATACCAGTTGGTGTAAGCTCATGAATTTAGTCAGCTTTTACAATGGTGGTCTGATGGGTAGATCAGCTAAGTTGCTGTAAGTTCACACATTTAGGAAGTTTTTACATTGTGATCTGATGGATAAATCAACTGATTGGTTGGTGTAAGACATTGATGATATGATAGGCAAATCAACTAATTAGTTGGTGTACATTCACACATTTATTCATCTTTTTCATTGTTGATCTGATGCATAAACTAACTAATCTACACAAGCTGCTGTAAGTTCATGGGTTTATTAAGTGATTACACTGGTAACCTGATTTATTAACTATTTCATGGTGTAAGCTCATAGATTTAATTAGCCTTAGCATGTGTAGACGTCGGTGGCCTCACTTCATCTAGCAAATGTTAGCACAATGAGCTGATGGATACAGTAGCAGTCCCATTCTCCAGAGTTGGATGAGACAGATTATGATAATAAAGTAAAGGACCTTTTACCCATCTGAGACGCATTGATCTTTATGGTGCCAGACCTATATTTTTATAGGCCAAGCCGCACTCAGCAGTGTGGTCAATATCATGCCAGCTGCTATTACTCCCTATGATATGTCTTAGAACCTAGTTTGTTTTTTTAGACTGGGTCAATTTTGGAGTCCAGGTCAATTGTAAAAATCCGCCAGATGCAGATTTTAACCTATAACCACCGATAATGATACCATAATTATTTAGACACATAATGATTCATATAAGGGGAAAAGATCATTACTTGTATCTGATACTATTACAATTTTTTTAAAGTAGTGTCATTTTAAACACAAAACTTGGGTTCCAAATGTTGCTGTATGTAGCCGAGGCACGGTGTTGGGGTGAGCGCCCAACATTGCTCAAATACCTCAATGGCTCGTGAATACATAACCTATGCAGCAAAAGTCCAACTCCTGGCCTTCACGTGGCGGACCTGTTTAAACTAACAGGAGAAGGGGCGACGGCGAGTCTCTGGCGCCGGAAAATAACCAGTATGCTCTAGATGTGTATGCACGTACATGCATGCGCAGACAGGTGTGTGCGCGCGTACACATCTACACTCGAGTGAGACCACAGTCTGCTCTAGCAAAGAAAGGTGCTGAAGACGGAGGCAACCAGCCAAGAGGCGCACCACAGAAATCAGGATGCCACGCAATCACGCAAAATGGAATATGTCGACTACTGCTAATCGTTATGGTGCTCGCCCTGCTTTGGACCCCCAGGCAGGTGCAGTGCCGGGCCCTATGTCTCGAAAGGGTCCAACCCCAACTACTGGAGGTCCTTCTCAGATGTCCTGTGGAGCCAGGGGACATGAGAATAGGACGACTGGCCATACTAAACGAAGACTTAAAATAATGCACTGGAATGCGGAGGGAGTCAGCAACAAAAAAATAGAATTAGAAAAAATCTTGGACCAAGAAAAAGTAAGCATATGTTGCTTGCAAGAAACTCACCTCAATGAAAATATAGCCTTCAAAATCAGAGGCTACCAGTGTTACCGATCTGACCGAAAGAACAGGCGAAAAGGTGGGATACTGACCCTTGTAAGAAATAACATCATGGCTTCCCAAATCAAAGTCTACATCGAAGGGGCTGAGTATCAGACACTTAAACTTAAGACAGGTAATACAGACCTACATCTGATCAATTACTACTGTCCAAGTGACCGCCCACAGGCACTGGACACTCTACCACTAAAAGAAAAAATGATTGTGTGTGGCGATTTCAACAGCCACTCACAGAGCTGGGGCTATGATCACATGGACCAGAGAGGAGAGAGACTGGAAGACTGGCAGGATGAGAATAGATTCATGTTGATTAACAAGCCATCCGACCCACATACTTTCTACTCGAGATCATGGCACTCTACAACTACACCTGACCTGGCTTTTCATTCACCAGACCTGGAGTGGAACATTACACGAACTGTTGGGAAACAACTTGGTGGCAGTGACCATCGGCCAGTCTTTCTAACCGTAGAAAATGAGCTTGTAAGTGAAAGCAGCACCCTCTCGAGGTGGAACTACAAGAAAGCAGACTGGGCAATGTACAAGCATCGCACCAGCATACTGGTTAGAAACCTGAACACTGAGAAAGACATAAATAAAGCAGTTGAAGAGTTTGGGAAATGCATACTACAGGCAGCGCGAGAAACAGTACCAAGAGGAGCCCGTAAACAATATAAACCCTACTGGAGTAGTGAACTGGAACAGTTGCATAATGATGTTGAAGTGTGTAGAAAGCAAGCAGAGGCCACACCCAGCCAAGAGCACCACAATAAATTCCAGCATGCAAAAGCCAAATTTCAAAGGGCCAAGCTGCAGGCTAGACGGAAAAGCTGGCAGGAGAAAACGGAGTCTCTGAACTTTGAAAGAGACACAAGGAAATTGTGGAAGCTAATAAAACAGCTTAATGACGAGGGCACAGGGAGAAACTCAAAAATTGCACTACATAAAGATGGAAAAATCTTAACAAGAAAGCAAGCAGCTGACCATTTTGCGGACTCGTTCGCACAAGATAGCAATATCAAAATTAGTCCAGAGAAACAACAAGAGATTCGAGAGAAACGACAACATACAGGACAGAAGGAAATAGTACATGAGGTTCTGGAGGCACCCATCACAATCAGCGAACTGGAGCTAGCCATATCAAAACTGAAAATGAGAAAGTCACCAGGAGCTGATGGTATCTCCAATGAAATGATCAGGAACCTAGGAACAGAGGCCAAAACAAAGCTGTTGCAGATCTTCAATAACAGCTGGACCTTAGGCAGTGTTCCACAAGCCTGGAGAGAAGCAATCATGATACCCCTCCTAAAATCAGGGAAAGATGGTTCCATTGCCTCTAGCTACAGACCAATTAGCCTCACCAGCTGTCTCTGCAAAACACTGGAGCGCATCATCAATCACAGACTGCAGTGGTACATTGAAAGTAAAAACATCCTTGTGCCACAGCAGGCTGGCTTTAGGCAGTGCTACTCTACGGAAGATCAGACAACCTACCTCTCTCAAGAAATTGAGGATGCATTCCAAGAGAAGAAGCTGGTGCTTGCGGCATGGATAGATCTGAAGAAAGCCTTTGACAAAGTCTGGAAAGAAGGTCTGATGAAGAAACTGAGAAACTGCAAAGTCAATGGAAGAATGTACAAATGGGTGAAAGCATACTTGCACAACAGAAGAGCCCGAGTACAGATAGACGGACTCAAGAGCAAGAAAGTACTACTGCGTCACGGTGTCCCCCAGGGCGGAGTCTTGTCCCCCACACTTTTTCTAATCTTCATCAATGATCATGTTGCTCACCTGCCGCATGGAATTAAAGCGGCAATGTACGCCGATGACCTGGTTCTATGGAGCACAAATGAATATGCATCAGTGGCCACCAGATTGCTACAAAGAGCTGTAGATACATTTGCTGCATGGGCAAATAGATGGTGTGTCAGCATAAACACTGACAAGTGCAGCACCACCCTATTTACCCTCTCTCCAAAACAAAAGGCAGGGATCATCCAGATAAATGGAACACCCCTAAGAGAAGATAAAGAACCAACATACCTTGGAGTAACATCTGATGGCAAGCTGACATGGAGAAAGCACATCAACAAAGCAGTAGCAAAAGCCAGAAGGAAAATAGCCATCCTGAGAAAGCTAAGTGGAACCACATGGGGAGCCAGTACGAAAATACTTAGCAAAGTTTACCAACAGAGCATACGACCACACCTGGAATATGGGTCAACTGCGTGGTGTTCAGCATCAAATACCACACTACAAGAGCTGGACAAGGTGCAAAATCAAGCACTTAGAGTCACCACAGGAGGGATGAGATCAACCCCTATAGTGGAAATGGAGAAGATGGGGAGGACACAGGCACTGAGTGAGCGCAGAGATACGAAAACACTAATACAAGCAGAAAAGTTCCTCAGCTTGCCAGGCCACCCTATGAAGAACAGATTTGAAAACCTAGCTATGGGGCGGTTGAAAAGAAGTAGTTTTATCCACCAGGCCAAACGACTCTGCAGAGAAACCACTGATCTGCCCACAGTTGGTATCCCCCTAACAACTATTCCAGAGCGAACTCCATGGAAAGATGAGCATAGACTATCGTTACAAATCCAGACAAAAGTGAGAGGAATATTTGACAAGGAAGAACAGAACAGTGTGCAGCGCAGAACAGCCACTCTCAGCTTCCTTGATGAAGAATACCCACAGGACCTCTGGATCCGAGTCTACACAGATGGGTCAGCACAAAATGCTGTTCGAAATGGAGGAGCGGGAGTGTACATAGAATACCCAAATAATACTAGGGACACAGCCAGAGTACCGACAGGAAAGTACTGCCATAACTATGATGCCGAAATTGAGGCAATCAAGATAGCAACAGAGAAATTACTAAATAACAGCAATGGTACACAACCTGTGGTGCTACTAACAGATGCAAAATCAGTACTCGAGGCGCTCCTCTCTGGGAAATTGCCAGTACTAAGGACACTACTTTCTGAACTTAGCAGTCAGCATAAAGTCACCATACAGTGGATACCATCCCACTGTGGAGTACCCGGAAACGACAGAGCTGATCAATTGGCTAAGGAAGGAGCCAAAGAGGAACAGCCTGATGTGCCCGTTACATACCACCAAAAGAAAAGAATGATCAAATCAGTTAGAAAGCCACCAAAACCTGCTCAAGATGACTACCACATTATGGACAGACCAGAACAAGTCATTATTCTGCGCCTCAGAACAGGACACAATAGATTACGCAACCACATGTATACAAAATTCAAGATTGGTGAAACAGCCATGTGCACATGTGGATTGGCGTCGCAGACAGCAGAGCACATACTCCAAGACTGCCCAAAATATAACATATCTAGGCAAACCTTCTGGCCTAGAGAGACGACAGTGGAAGATAAACTCTATGGACCACTGTGTGAACTGAAAAAAACAGTTCAATTCATGCAAGAGACGACATTGCAGATATAGACATATTTCAAGCGAACGAAAGAAGAAGAAGAAGAAACACAAAACTTTAAACACAGTTATCCCGGGTTGACAGCTGAATGTCAATTATTCTTACTGATATTTAATTACATGACAGAACATATAGTTTTCTTGGGATAAATAGTATATTTTGAATAGCTCTTTTTGGAAGCATATTTTTATTCTGTATTTTTTTATGGGTGTAAACATGATCTTTTCTGGTTTGAAGAGCCTTTCAAGTAATGAGCATTTCAACTTGAACTCAGGCATAAATAAGATCTGTAAAATTAGGTGGTTGGTTGGATGTTTGGATGGTCTTGGGGAGATTCAACTCTTGAATATGTTGTGTTGACGGTCAGGCCATCTGTGACCTGAAAAGGGCTTGCATCTATTAGGTTGAGGCTGGTGTAGAGACTTACCTCCCTACCTGGTACAGAAGTACCAACTCAACAGGGACTGTTGAAATCTCTTATTCCCCTCTCCCAGCACAGGAACCAGTGGGTGTACAGTACTGGAACTGCAGAGATCATGGCCATTCTTAGAATGTTAACCAAAACGGGGAATCCATTCTGTGGTTAGGCCCCATCATGGAGTGGTGCTTCAAGGTCATGATTGTTTTTTTTTCTTCATTAATTACATTTTTTTTCAGTTTTTTTTTTCTGATACATGAACATTGTTTGCTTACACAGTTTTTCCTCCTTATCCATTACATTTTTGCTTACACAGTTTTTCCTCCTTATCCATTACATTTTTGCTTACACAGTTTTTCCTCCTTATCCATTACATTGTTGCTTAGACTATCTGTTTTTATTTATTCATTATTATGTTCTTTACACTGTCTGGTTTTCTTTATTCATTAAAATTTTGCTCACTGTTTATCTTGTTTCTCTACATTTCTTACATTCTTGCTTACACTGTTTGTTTTTCTTTATTTCTTACATTGTCATGGTTTATTTATTTTAATTCATTGAATTGTTGCCAACACTTTATATTTCTTTATATTGTTGCTTACAATATCCATTTTTCTTTATTCCTGTCATTAATAATTACCCTTTCTGTTTTCATTTTGTACATGCTCACGACAAATTCCTCTAATTTTCTGGGTGTGCTCTTCTTGCAGACAATACTCTCCAGTGCTCTATATGTATGGATGACTTTGAGCTGGCCACGGAGGCAAGGAAGCTACCCTGTGATCATCTGTATCATTCAGAGTGTATAGTCAAATGGTTAGAAATGGTAGGTAAGACTTTACCCTGTTGGAGGATGTGTGTGGTATGTATTTCCAGAAGTAGTTTGTAAAGATAACTCCATACGTGTAAAATGGAAAGGGTTTTCCAGACAGAGCACAGCATGCCTGTCCCGTTCCACATGTTTTCTCGACTCCCTTTCAGCAGATCAGCTAAAAATACAAGAAGCCACACTAGGAGAGTAGGGAGCCTGACAAACCGGAGGAATATTGCGTTCGGCCAAGAAAGTTTGCATCAATTGCAAATAATGGGCATGTGTGTTGTCATGATGAAGCTCCTAAGCTCCCATTATCCATAGGTCAGGCAATTTGGACATGAAAATATTAGAGTCAGGAGAACTGGCAAAAAATTGGGAATGTTTTTGGTGATGCTGGGGCGATATTCCACAAAGGACCTACAACATATGTACACATACCTCTGAAGTCAGAGTGGGTTTACCTGATGGCGAGGAACACTGGTAATAGGGAAAGCTAATCCACACGCAGAAATGAGTCCAGTGCACTAGAAGTAGTTGCACATGTATGGGCTATGCTTGAGTTCAAAGCGAGCGAGCGAGTGCAAAAAAAAAAAAAAACAGCAGGTAACCACATAATAATTATAAATAATAATTATAATCAGTGCAAACAGAATGACATGGAGAATATCGTGTTGGCTGCCTTTATTTTCCCAAATGTACTTCTGGTGCACTTTTTATGAGGCTTAATAGAAAACAAAATTAGGAGTGTTTGGGCTACTATTAGTAAGCCTAATGGCTTCGCTGCCGGTCCCAGAAATATATGATATGATATAGGTAGTCACACCAGGTTACTCAGTCCTTAGAATAATATGAAGTTTTTGAATATGTCACTCCTACATTCCTTACTTGTAACATGCACATAAGTTTATTCTTGGGAAGATAATATGGTGGTTTCTCCTTGCCTTCCACACCAACATGGGTAGTTTGTGCCTCCACCTTTCAGGTCTAGAGCGTTTCACTTAATGCAGTGGATACTCGTTCACCTGACTGTATTTGCCACACTATTGTGTGTTACATGTCCTCTAATGTTAGTAGGTGCAGTTCGGAGTCATGTGGTTAGCAGAAAACAACATTACCTGATCTTTGTCTTTATCATCATATGCCTTGCCTGCTAGTGTAGGCGTCTCTCCACAGATCTCGGTCTTTGGTGTTCTGGATCAACTCTGCTAATGATATTCATCCATGCCACTGTCTCAGTCCATCCAGCATCATTTATCTTCATCTGCCTTGCCCCTTTTCCCACTGATCTTTCCAGTTGTCACGATGTTCTCACTGCATCTCTTCTCATCACATGACCAAAGAATATTGTTTGTCTCTTTCCTAAAGTTGTATATAATGTTCTATTTTCATTAGCGTTTTTCAGGCTATCGTCGTAAGTTACTCAGGCAGTCGTAAGTATTCATAATATTCACCTCAGGAATCACATCTCTGTTGCTTCCAAGCTCTCCCTAACTAGTTCAGTCATGTTCCATGATTCACCGCCATACAGGAAAACAGCTGTGATATAGCATTCAGAACTTTCTGACATTCATTGTTATTGAATAATATTTCTGACATCAATGATATTAAATAATATTTCTGAAATTCAATTATATTAAATTATGTTTCTGACATTCAGTGATATTAAATGGCATTTCTGACATTCAGTGATATTAAATGATATTTCTAACATTCAGTGATTTTAAATGACATTTCTGACATTCAATGATAATAAATATTTCTGATATTCAGTTATATTAAATGACATTTCTGACATTCGGTGATATTAAATGACATTTCTGACATTCAGTGATATTAAATGACATTTCTGACATTCAGTGATATTATTTTCATGATGTATATTCTATTCTTTTCCCTATCAAATGACTGCTCAGCATGGAACATGCCCTGTGTGTAGAAAAGACTTGAATGGAGAAGACACCTCTACACACGACTCCGACTACAGCCCCAGCTTCCAGCAGCCCACAGGCGAAGGTGCAGCATCTTCCTCTTCCTCTGCTTCCATGGGACCTTCAACGTCGTCATCCTTTAGTGACCTGTGGCGAAATTAAATAAGTAATTGGGAGTAAAATCTGGTGGGTACATTTGTCACCAAAGAAACGATGTCAAATCGGTCGATATTTTTCTGAAAACCTTTCTGTGATTGCCGGTATGATGGTTGTGCTAGAGTGAAAGTGAGAAGTTCAGAATAGTTCCAACACACTTGATCAAACAGCAGTTTCTAGAAACAGATGTCCATGCTTAACATGCATAATCGAACATTTGTGAGAAATGGAATTCCTGAAGAGAAAAAACAGCAAAAACACTAAGAGCATGCATATTTCCTGTGGCAACATCTGGATGGCAACTTGGATATTTAATTGCTGGGGAGCACATAAGCACCTTTGAATATAAGCGTTACAGAAGAGTGCTAAAAATAAATTAGATGGGAAAGAAAACAATCAGATATATTCAATATTAAAGATTTGTTATCAGATAAATACAATTGTAGAAAATGAAATAATTTGGGCTTGTAAAGTAATTTGAATGTCCAGAAAAGATACTTTTGGAGGGAGATGTTCCCGGAAATGAAGAAACGAAAGTCCATATTATAGATGTAATCACAATGGGTTTGATAATTTATATATGACAGCCACAGAGGCAACACATGTGTCTTACAATAGAGGGACATTTCATGAGACTTATGGGTGAAAAGTTCTGCATGGGACGACTCACTAGATGGTTATTATGAAGTTCTGAAGATAGACTTAGATGTGTTTGTACACAGGAGGATTGCGCAAATTTGAACACAGGAAGAAGCAAGTTTGTACACAGGAAGATTGGGCAGGTCTGTACACAGGAAGATTGGGTAAGTTTGCACACAGGAAGATTGGGCAGGTTTGTACACAGGAAGATTGTTCGAGTTTGTACACATGAATATTGATAATGTGTGTACACATGAAGATTGATCGTGTTTGTATACTGCAAGATTAATCGTGTTTGTACATTGGAAGATTGATAATTTTTGTACACTGGAAGATTGGTAGTGATTGTACACAGGAAGATTGGTCGTGTTTGTACACAGGAAGATTGGTCGTGTTTGTATACAGGAAGATTGGTCATGTTTGCACACAGGAAGATTGGTTATTTGTTATATTAGTTGTTACCTATCAGTTGTTATATTAACCTAACGTGTCCTAGATTTCAACTCTGTACTATATCAAACAGCGTAACGCTCACTCCTTACATCTTTTAACTCTTTTGTTCTGTCTGTTATCCTAACTAACATATCCTAGGTGTTATTTTCACTCCTACTTGCCTTAGATAGTTGTTAATTAACGTCACCTTCTTGCCCTACACAGTTGTTATATTAACCTAACACATTCTGTTATTTTCACTCCTTGCCCTAGACAGTTCTTATATTAACCGAACATGTTCTGTTATTTTTTTGTCTTTGGAACATTTTCTTGCACTTCCCCCCTCCAATTTATCATTCTGTAACAAGGAACTGAAGTGGATAGTGTATCTATAGCTTAGCTCAGAGAGCTAAGATTCAGTTCTTTTAATAATTACTGCTTATACTGAACGAATTTAATGGTTGTCAAACGGGAAGATTGGTCATATGTTTGTACACTGGAAGATTGGTCATGTTTGTACACTGGAAGATTGGTCATATGTTTGTACACTGGAAGATTGGTCATGTTTGTACACTGGAAGATTGGCCATGTTTGTACACAGGAAGATTGGCCATGTTTGTACACAGGAAGATTGGTCATGTTTGTACACAGGAAGATTGATCATATGTTTGTACACTGGAAGATTGGTCATATGTTTGTACACTGGAAGATTAGCCATGTTTGCACACAGGAAGACTGGTCTTGTTTACATGGGAAGATTGGACAGGTTTGTACACAGGAAGATTGGTCATGTTTGTACACAGGAAGATTGGTCATGTTTGTACACAGGAAGATTGGTCATGTTTGTACACAGGAAGATTGGTCATGTTTGTACACAGGAAGATTGGTCATGTTTGTACACAGGAAGATTGGTCATGTTTGTACACAGGAAGATTGGGCATGTTTGTACACAGGAAGATTGGGCATGTTTGTACACAGGAAGATTGATCATGTGTGTGCATTGGAAGATTGGGCAGATTTGTACACAGGAAGATTGGTCATGTTTGTACACAGGAAGATTGATCATATGTTTGTACACTGGAAGATTGGCCATGTTTGCACACAGGAAGACTGGTCTTGTTTACATGGGAAGATTGGACAGGTTTGTACACAGGAAGATTGGTCATGTTTGTACACAGGAAGATTGATCATATGTTTGTACACAGGAAGATTGATCATATGTTTGTACACAGGAAGATTGGTCATGTTTGTACACAGGAAGATTGATCATATGTTTGTACACTGGAAGATTGGTCATGTTTGTACACTGGAAGATTGGTCCAGTAGGTGTCCTGACTAAGCATACCATACATTCACCTGGTGCACCTGTTGTGGACATAAACACTTTCCATTCTAAACTTCCTCTGTGTGGACTTTGTTGTCCTTTGTAATGATCCTGATGTTTTCTCACAATGTTTAGCATATTAATTAGGAAATGTTGGAAACAGAGATTACGTATACCCTTTTGGCAGTAATTGAAAATGTAATGTGTACTTTTGCCAGTTAGATGATAGTGATGTATTTTTGGCATTTAGACAATAGTGATGTATTTTTATAAGGTTGAAACAGCAGATATTATACATGCTAATCAGAGATAACGTTGATTAGTGAGTGAATGATAAACTGCAATAACAAATTATGTATTATGCTTCCCCATGTTCAACTTTAAAATGACAGACCTTGTTTCTGTAATTTGTTCCACACTGTCATTTCCTTTGAGTAATTTATAACTGCATTTTGTTAGTCATTTAACGAAATATATAATTGTAAAGTGAAAACAATTTCTAGGTTTTCATTTTAATCTTGGCTTGCTGCCTGTATCAAATGCTAGTTACGTAGTCCTAGACAGCTCATTATTTGTAGTATTAAATTCAACACATAAAGGGTCATTATACATACAGGCTAAAACATAAGCGACTTTCTGTTTTATCGGTTGCTATTTTAACCCTTTCTGTCGCAAGAAGTATACTGTTAAGTAGCAATAAATGTTTGGATGTGTGGTGACAGTGTTAAAATAACACCATGGGATAGTGAGAGTTAAAACTGGAATAGAGCAGGTTAATGTAACACCTAACTAGGGCAGAGAGAGTTAAGTTTATACTATGTATGGGCTAACCAGTAAGCCAGTTATAAGTGTGATTGATTGATTAGTAAATTGCTCGAAAGAAAATGGCTAACAAATTACTTTATTATGTACTCATTTACTACAGTAACAAAAGTTACAAGAGTGGAATAATTATAATCGTGTGAGATTAGATAGCCAATTACCTGTGTGGAAAGTACCTACTGTAAGCTTGTTGATACTTTCAGTCAATCAGGGTGCATGATGTTATGTTACATTTTTGTTGTCACATTTAGTTCTGTTGATTAAGGCTGAATGTGTGTACAAAGACCTTCCATATATTGCATAAAATATTGTCATACATATTAACTTATTCATGCTAAACAAACAGGTTTACCTTTTCAATTAATAGATGTTTGAGTTCCTCAGTGTGTGCAATCTTTAAAGTCAGCTTGTTTTAGTTTCTGAAATTAGTTAACTAGGTTGCATGTTATTTGGCGTACACTGCGATCAACCCCAGATTGATTTCTAGGCAATTTTCTGTTAAGTAGTTTGCTCTTGCTTTCTGACCGATTAGTTGGAAATTAGTTAATTAGGTAACTTATAGTAAAACTATTACTTTCTTAGAAAATGATTTATATTATATATATTTCAGTTTATACAATTGCTTTTAGGTGTTTATACAAATCTCAGCACTTTTCTTGGGAGGAAATTGAATATAGGCTGAAAATAAATAAAGTAATGATTAAAAATAATACTGGATAATACAGATCACAGACGTCTGATATAATGCTAGAAACTGGTCATGGACTTAATTATATTCATTCATTCAGTAGCATGTCCTTTGCAGAATCTCGCTACCATAACAACCTTCTGGAAAATTTCTTGATCACAAGAAATATGTCCCATGGCCGATACACCTATCTGGAGATCATCCGCCACATCCTGCACCCATCTCCTCTTTGGCCTTCCTCTTCCTATCTTCCCTGGTATATACCCCTCCATTATTGTTCTCTCCAAACTTTCGTGACATTTCAATGACCAAAATATTTCAATTTCCTTTGTTTTATCGTCTTTAATAGCCAACCTTCTTCAATATTCAGCTCTTGAAGTATGGATGCATTTGTTCTTTTCTTTTCCCAAGATATTCTTAGAACCCGTCTATAACATTTATATTCTTACTTAATGATATAGATATAGTAATGAGAACTGGATTATATAGTAGGTTAAAACTGACTGGCCTACATAGACGTAATGTTGAAAATATACCGATTTAATAATAAAAAGTAGGGAATAAAACCAAAGTTTCAAGAATCAGTCATTGCAAAAATAGGCGGCAAAACTAATCAAAGTTATAAGAACCTTTAGCTGCAACCATGTATGGTCATGTATATTGATCAATGTTATGACTGAAGTTCTAGTAAACATGCTCACCTCACACGTGTCCTTGCTCAGTTTGGCGAGTGAGTTATGTTGAATTTGGGCTGCTGGTTTTGAAGCCACCTTTACAATCTTTTAAATTTCTGAATGTATTAATTGGACTAAAAGAAAGCAATTAAAATATATTCAGACTACAAAGAGACTGGCTTAGCACGTGTGGACTTTAAATGGTGGATTCTGGTATTTTTTTTTAACCCAGTGTGGAGGTTGCTACAAGTGGTTTCTAGTATTCTAGAGGTTTTCAAAACATTTGACCATGAAAATTCAGCTTTTGTTTAAAAAACGTGGAAACCTAATTGCGTACCTAAGTGACTGCTCTGTGGCAACTCGCCAGCAGTCTGGTTTGTTGATTGTAAATGCTCTGTAAGATTCTGAGTTCAACGAGTAAATCCAGTACATTGCTGTTCTGGTCGTCCAGACCCTGAGAAGAGCTGCATCTCTCGGAGTCAGGCCAGTGTTGAGACTTGTCTCTCAACCCAGAACCATCTTCATAACTATCCTTCCCCTCCCCCTCTACAAGTCCAGAAACCTTGGAGGCATGCAAAACCAGTAGGTACTTTTGCCTTAATTCACCCCAAACAAACAAGGATCCCTTCGAGCCTCATTTGCATTGGTCCGGCAATCACTTTCCGGTTAGGGTTGTGTGTGTGTGTTTAGGGTTAGGGTAGTGTGTGTATGTGTGTCGTCGACACACACACACACACACACATACACACACACAACCCTAATCCTAAGCCTAACCGGAAAGTGATTGCCGGACGGATCCTTGTTTGTTTGGAGTGAATTAAGGCAAAAGTACCGACCAGTACTTTAACGTCGCGTCTGCTGAGAGGCATATTAGAGTGTAGCCCGGCCATGATTCAGTACAGCACACGAGGACTGGCGGGGATGAGGTCAAGGGTGGTCGTGTTTCCTCCACAGGTTTTGGTGTTTCATTGCCAACAGACTCCATTGCCCAGTGGAGATCAACAATTATACTTTTGATATCTGTGATCTGAGTAGTTGTTATTAATCGTTTATTGTTTTGCTTCCTCATTGTTGATTTTTCTCTTCACAATTTATCTGCTGAATTATCTATCAATGTACATAAAAGCATGATAGGTGGACACTAGGTTGAAATTCAGCTCTCTATCTAAGCTGTGGGGTGTTGTGAATAAAATGTCTGCTTCCTCAGCTTGAAAGTTATTAATGAGCCTGCACTTGGCTGTAGCATAAATGTCATTATTATATATCTGCTCTTGCACTGAGCCAAATATGTGTGTGCTGAGGGCTAAAGATTTGAACCCCAGGGCAGCTCAGAGGGCCCCCCGGTTCAATAATGTACTTTGTGAGGTTGGATTTTGTATGTAAAGGACAGTGGTCCATTTAGTCACCATGAACAAATACAATGTTATTCTGGCTGAATAGGCCAGGATTGTGTGTATTAAGTGAGTGGAAAATATAACTAGGGAGCTCAGCACAAGAAAGACAGATAAAAGTGAATGTTTTGACTAGTATTTTTCAGTGAAGAACAAAATGGGGAAAATGTATCATCATTATGTGACCTACTAACTGACGCAGGCACTATATCTCTCCTAGATGTTCTGTATCAACTCTGCTGATGATATTCCTCCATGCCATCATCCTGGTCCAACCAGCATCATTTCTTTCAGTCTGTCTCTGCCTCTGTTGTCATTAATCTTGTCCAGCTGACAAGTTTTCTAATGCCTGCCTTCTCATTACATGACCAAAGAATGCTGTTTGTCACTTTCTTATAGTTGTACATGATGTACAACTTTCATTGGCCTCAAGAAATTAGAATATTTAGCCAAACACAGAAATATTACAGCTTCTAAACAAGTAGTCCATTTATCACATCAAAATCAAAATAAGTTTAAAACAAAACATTCACTCTTGTCGTTTGTATCTTTATAGTGTGAAGCTATTTGTTTAATGCTAATTCATTTTCGATAGCAGTTAACCTGTAGTTTCGATACCTTTCAGAATTTCCTGTTAATACACAATAGTTAAAGCGCTTCATTTAACGCTCATTCATTTTCGATATCAGCTTAATAGCAGCCACCCCTAATTTTGATACCTTTCAGAATTTCCTGTACATACATAAGAGTTACGGAGCTTTCGTTGTGTAGATACAACTATGTCGAGTTGTGACACGTTTCTGTATATGCGAAGAAATGTGGCAGAATGTTCTGATAATGTGTAAATATTCTGACTAATTCTAAGAAAAGAGGGTGTACATGATGAGGTAATGGTACTGCTTTTGTAGATACTGGATGAGGTGATGGATTTCACACATAGTAAGTCATCACATTATGAAATGACATAACCCTTTCCCCACCAGTATCACTTTCCTCACCAGTATCACTTTCCCCACCAGTATGACTTTCCTCATCAGTATCACTTTCCTCACCAGTATCACTTTCCTCACCAGTATCACTTTCCTCATCAGTATCACTTTCCTCATCAGTATCACTTTCCCCACCAGTATCACTTTCCTCATCAGTATCACTTTCCTCATCAGTATCACTTTCCCCACCAGTATCACTTTCCTCATCAGTATCACTTTCCTCATCAGTATCACTTTCCTCACCAGTATCACTTTCCTCATCAGTGTCACTTTCCCCACCAGTATCACTTTCCCCACCAGTATCACTTTCCTCATCAGTGTCACTTCCCCAAAGACCTTGTGCGTGTCATTTTATGAGGATGGGATGATCCTAGAGCTGCAGGACCGGGAAAACTAATGGAACTTTAACTGGAAGCAGGAACCTTGACCTCTGCACTGGCAAGCCATTTCTCTATCCAGCACACTGCCACAGCTTACTAGATTCATGTCGTGTCAATCCAAAATCTGGTGTGAAGCCTATGGAACATGTCTCTCTGTCTTTTAGCTTTGACAACCGTGTAAGCATATAAATATTTTATTATGGATAATTTTTCTCATTTATGCAATTTTTCCATGGCAGTTGACATTATAACTTAGAGTATTTATTATTTCCAAGCACCCAGAGATCTTTGGTGTGTGCAGTGTGCACATGGGACCTCATTTTTGCTGGTAGCCAAGAAGGCTAGTCATCTGATCCACCTCATGGGGTCCAGATGGTGTACAACGTCCTTATTTGTAAATATCAAGAACTGAATTTTGACCTGAGTAAAATAATAAATGGAAAATGGAACTGGTTAGCTATACAAAAACACAGTCAGAAGTTACATAATGGACGTTGTTATTAGAAAGCCTTAATAGGTACACAAGAAAGAAAGAGACACCGATATAACTACATGAAAAAAATTACAACACAAAAGTCACTTCTCAAGAGTTCCTGAGGGTCACAAGCTTTATAGATCAGCTGACTGGAAGTGACATATTGAAACATGAATAAAACTAAAACTAACAGTTGCTGTGACAACAACAAAAACTGTAAAAGTGATTAAAATGATAAAAGGGAGATTCTTCTTCTTTTCGTTCATCCGGAGTGTTTTTTTCAGATGTGATTGCGCTGTGTCTGTTATGCGCCCTTGGGCCGAAACCCGTAGGCCAACACATCGACTTTAGCGTGCTTTTTTGACCAGGTAGCATTCCTGGGAGACTCTCACTTTTGTGGTGCCATCTACAAACATGCTGGCCAAGTTAGAACGGTCGAAGACAACGGTCATCCCTCAAAGGAAGGCAGGGACAGTCCATAGCATTTTCCGCCATCCAAGGTTGCTTCCATAGTTGCAGGGCCGACACATAACGCCCTGGTTCTGGGCTAGCCGAGGGAATCGTCACGTCCTGCTCATGGCTGCTTTAAATCCTCACTTCAAAATATTGGTCATTTTGTTTGCCCCGGGCCATTCCCGCACAAACCAGACAGGTTTGCAGACGGTATCCACTCAGCGAGTTTTCGGACATGTGCTTGTCGTTGCGCCCGTCAGAGCTGTTCCAGGCACGACAGACATTCGGAAAACTACCTAGTCAGAGCTGTTCCGAACAAGAGCGGCATTCGGAAACTAGGTAGTCAGAGCTGTTCCTAGCACAAGAGACATTCGGACGAGACGTTTCACTCGGACGTAAATGCGTAGTGTCAATTTTTAGTTTGCCACCCGTAGGACGACGCTTCCGGCGGGCATTTTTTAATGAGGTTAGCCTTCCTCGGGTTTCGAGACTCTTGTTTCGGCTTCCACACAGCAAGCTTTCGCTTCGGGCTGCCACGTAATGGATTCGCAAGACAGGCGTTCCATTTCGTGTCAACGAGACAATTTTCCACCTTTGACTACACTCACTCCATGAGTGGTTACAGACTATCGGACGTCTGCGAGACGTGCGACCGAGGTGTTTTTCCACCTTTTTTACTCACTCACGAGGTAGGCTACATGTGCTGCCGGCTCAGCACCTTACCTCCGTGCGTCTGTGGGCGAGTAACGGTCAGGCCCTTTCATCCGGGGATACCTCATATCCCCCAGCTAAGAGCCATCGAACGAATCTGCGCTGAGCATGTAGCGTTGTCAGCACATCATCACAATTTTGATGTAGGTTTGTGTCGGCCAGGCTCTCACTTCCGAGAGTTTATGGCTTAGAGACGTTCAGCCATACACCTCGGATGGGAACCTTAGAGGTTATGCCCGGACTGAGATTTAGGGATCGTTTGCCTGATTTTGACTGCTATCCTCAGTCTTACCTGCAGAGCAGCAGGTTGTGTCTCTCTTAGTCTGGTCCCTATCCCACGAGCCGTCCGATATGTAGTTTTCACCCATCGGCAAGCACATGGGGTCGATGGGACACGCAAGATCCCCCACCACGGCAAGGTGGTGACACATCGGGGGAGAAAGGGAGATTTAAAGCAAACATCTGCAGTTCTAAGAAAGGGTGAACATGAGAAATGAAATGGGTTGAACTGCAGTGAAGCTGCAGAAATACTATGAGCAAATCAACAAAAAGGAAAGAGGAACTGGTCAGGTTCGCATGTGTCATTGTGGTGAGTTAGATGCAGATACAGCACCTCTAATCCAGTCCTCTTTATGAGGCTACAAAACTGCTCAGCTGTGATGTGAACCTGAGGTTCTGTGCTGGCAACTCACTGTTTTATCAACTGGCTACCACAGCTCCTTGTGTAACCCACTGCCCTGGTATGCAAATATTCCATCTACATATTTGTTTCAAATAAAATTATATACATAGATGGATTTTTTTCCCCCCTAAGGTTTGTGGTTGCAAACTTCATTGACGTAAAGCTTCATGTCTTTTACCAAACATCAGATTCATCTCAGAGAACTATTCAGTTAACTGTGAGTGGAAAACTCTGTAAAGTGAGTGGCATGAGATGTCTATTGCACACTCCACATAACAAGTTGTGATTCACATCAGGTTGAAAGGAACAGACTATGATACTGAAATTAGAATTGAAAACACATTCATTGATTGCTTATATTGCTTGGTGAATCCCCGGAAGACTGCATTCTAACAGTCAAGTCTGTTACAGTGGCATGCAGATCCCGTGAACCCCCATAAGGGCTTGCGTCTAGTGAGGCTGGTGTAGAGGCTTTCTTCTTGACCTAGTACAAAATTACCATCACTGTGGGGCTGTGTTGTGGAAATCTTCCCATCTCCAAGCTCAGAAACCAGCGGGTGTACAGGCCCCTTGCTAGAACTTCACACCTGCACAGCAGCGTATCAGGATATAACCAAGTGATTTTGTTTTCTTTGCGCCTTCACTCGCTTTTAACTCAAGCATGATGATAGCAGGATTAGAAACCAGATTGACTACATTCTGATTAGCAGAAGATTTAGAAACGCACTAACAATAGCAAAAACAGTTCCCAGTGCTGATTGTTATAGTGACCACAGACTACTTACACACTGAGGATAAAGTTGAAGAAAGTCAAGTATATAACAGGAAACACTAAAAATGATTTGTGTACATTGAGTAATGACAAGGAAATACAAAACAAATTCAACATAGAAGTACAGAACAGATTTGATATATTGTCTGATCTAGCGATATTATTCCAGGATGTGGATGATCAATGGGATATGTTGAAGAATTCAATCAGTTTGGCTGCAGAAACAATTATTCCAAAATTAAAGAAGGTGGGTCATAAGAAATGGATGACAGAAGAAATTTTACACCTAATGGAAACAAGAAGACTCAACAAAAATAATCCTGCCAAATATGAAGAAATTCACAGACAAGTCAGAATATTATGTAAGGAGGCAAAAGAAGCATGGCTTGAGGAAAAGTGCTTAGAAATTGAAAAACAACACAACAGTCAAAATACCAAATCAGTGCACAAAAGAATTCAGGAACTTACAAATAAAAGAACAAGTACATCAACAGGCTGTCTAAAAACTAAAGATGGCAAAATCATAATGGAAAAAGATCAGATTCTACATGTATGGACAGATTATGTGAAAAACCTTTATAATGAAAACAGAGAGGAACAGTATGATATTAGATTTAATAATGAAGGGCCGCCAATTTTTAAGATGGAGGTTCGGAATTTTATGATCTGTTAAGTCCCCGCTAATCACTGGTATCATGAAGGCTAATAGACTACAATGGCTGGGGAATATAGAAAGAATGGAAGATAATAGGGAAACAAAACTCGCTTACACTCAGGAAATAAATGACCGTAGACCCCGAGGTAGACCAAGAAGGCGGTGGAGAGATAATACATATACAGACCTACAAGCACTTGGAATCAACGACTGGCAAGAGAAGGTCCAACAGAGAGACGAATGGAGACGGATTGTATCTGCAGCAAAGAACCTCAATGGCTCGGAATGCTGAAGAAGAAGGTTCGGAATGTTCTTAAGCATATGAAAGCTGGCAAGGCCCCCGGTGCAAATAACATCACAACAGAAATTATTAAAGCTGTAGAATAATTTGGACTAGATCAAGTCACCAGACTGCTGAACACATGTGATACTGGAGATATACCTTCTGAATTATATAACTCTGTATTTATTGCAATCCCAAAGAAATCAGAAACCTTGGAATGTGATCAACATAGAACAATGAGTATAATGAGCCACATCACAAAGATTTTGCTACGAATTATCATGCAAAGAGAGGAAGAAATTACAACCTGAAATAGGGGAAGAATAATGTGGGTTTGTAGTAAATGCTGTGTATATGCTGCGAACAGTTATTGAACATGCTATAGAAGTAAACAAGGATATACACCTTTGCTTTATTGACTACACAAAGGCTTTTGATAGAGTTAGACATGTCAAAATGGTAGATATGCTTGCAGATCTACAAATTGATGGGAAAGACATTAGACTTATAAAAACCATATATTGGAAACAACAAGCTGATATAAGGATTGATAATGAAGTGGGACAATATCAACCTATTAAGAGAGGTGTTAGGCAGGGATGTGTAATGTCTCCAGATCTTTTTACCCTATACAGTGAAGATATTTTCAGGAATGTAGAAGATATAAATGAAATCAGCATTGGAGGATGAAACATCAATAACATTAGATATGCAGATTATACAGTATTGATTGCAGACAATGAGCAGGATCTCCAACAATTAGTAGATGTCGTTGTTGTACACAGTGAGCAGCTGGGGTTAGAATTAAATTGTAAAAAGACACAGGTTATGGTCGTCACTAGGAAGAACGAAGTACCACAATGTAATATACGAGTAAATGGGAATATTCTTCAACAAGTGAATCGGTACAATTATCTCGGAACAGTCATAACATCTGATGGGAGATGCCTTGAAGAGATTAGAACGAGAATCGCCATGGCGACAGAGCCTTTAGCAAGTTGAAAAACATTCTGACCAATAAAAAGATGTAAATTGAAACGAGAAAAAGAGTGTTGAGGGGATACATAGAGCCTGTTCTTTTGTATGGATGTGAAACTTGGACAATGTGCAGTCAAGCTGAAAAACATCTGATGGCTGCAGAAATGTGGTTTCTGAGGAAAATGCAAAGAATACCATGGACAGACAGAAAAACAAATGACCAAGTACTACAGGAGACAAATGAAAATCGTAAATTGATTAGAGAAATTAGACGTAGACAGTCAAAAAATTTTGGACATGTTATGAGAAGAAATGGATTGGAGAACTTAGTGACAACTGGCAAGATCGAAGGGAACAGACCAAGAGGAAGACTGAGAGGAAAATACCTGGATGGCTTGGCCACATGGCATAGATGAGACAGGAACACTGAGCTGATCCATGACGCTGGTGATTGAGTGAAATGGCGAGTCATGACCGCCCACGCTTTCCGGCATGGCACATGATTGATTGATAGCCCAAACATGTGCTATTACTTCTAGTGTACTGGACTAATTTTTGCATGTGGTTTAACTTACCCTGTTACCAGCATCCCTCGTGATCTGGTGAACCCACTGTGACTTCCGAAGTACTTGTAATTTACGTTCCCAAGTCAAGGATGAGAAGTCAACATTTTAATCCAACTGACCTGTCTAGGGGTTTAACCCGCTACCCCAGCATCAGTGCATCGGAAGTTTAAGAGTAAGCACTTTATTCATTCAGCCAAGCTTACCTCTAGTTGGTGATGAGTCTATACATACCTGTCGGAATTAGGCTTAGGGTAGTAATGTTTTCTCCGCAGGTTTTAGGTATTTCATTATCAACAGACACCAGTTCAGAGGGACCCACAATTACATGTGTAAACAGAAAATATGAGTACAAGTGATAAGAAAATCGGCAAATAGTTGAAACATCCTGTGCATCTGTGCATAGAACAACTGTGTGACACAAGACAAATGTGAAGATTCACTTGTGAAGAGTAGATATTCAGATGCACGGTATAATGTTAAAATTTGTTTTTTTTTTTTTAACTTTTCTATAATTTTGAATGTATTTAAATAATGATTTTTGTCTTTGTGTTTGGTGGTCATAATATAAATAACTTACATTTTGCTGATAACACCGTCTTGATAGCAACAAGTCAGAAGGGACCACAGGAAATAATAGATATTGTGGTTGTAGATCTCAGTTTGAATAAATGGAATGCAGAAGTAATTGTATTATCAAAAGAAACAGATCATGCTTAACTAACTTACAGTTAACATTAATAATATTAATTTGGGGCAAATACAGAAGTTCATGCACCTAGGCACATGGATAACATTAGATAGAAGATGTATCACCGGGATATAGAACAGAAAATAAAACAAACACTATTTTTTAAAATGAACTCATCTTTTTAATAACTCCTTTTCATTGGAAGTTTAAAAAGATATTAAACCAAAAGAATTCTGGCATGTTACATAGAACCAGTTTTAACATGGTGCTGAATCTTGGACAATTAGTAAACAAGTAAAAAATAATCCCTTGAGGCTTCAGAGATGTGGTTTTAACGATGAGTGCTGAAGACTCATTGGACAGCCAAAATGAGTCCTGTCAATGTTTTGGCTACATGATGAGAAGAGATATACTGGAACTTGTGATAGCTGGAAAGATTTATGGAGAGAGAGATAGAGGAAGACAGTGAAAGAATATTCTTCATAGTCTTTGTGATGGCACGGAAGGGTGTTGACACACAAACTGATGTTGCAGATCACAAGATGTTGAGAGAAGCATGATTGCCCATGCCAATCTGCAAGGCACTTGATGATGTAAAACATATTGTCTGATTCCTCTATGATTTTCAACTTAGGGTTAGTATTGTACGAGGTGCCCCACTACCTTGCACTAACATGTCAAGTAGCATAATTAGCAGATAAATTTAGACAGAATAACGGCTTATTTTAACTGATAATTTTATAGACTAAGAGCTTGGTCCAGCAAAATCTAAACTATATTCTAGAAGTAATAGGACATTGCATGTTTATAAATAAACACCAGGTACTGTTTGGCGCTCATAGAGGTAGAAGAAAGCATCAAACAATACATGTGTGCTTGTTTATGAACTGCTTCAAAGGGTTGGTTCCCCAGTTGGTATTTCTGTATAACACAAGGACAATGTTTGGTCTTATTTTTCTACCTTGCACAGGCAACTCAAGTAATACCAATGTGAAAGAAAGGTGAATGTTACCTGGTCTTATTTTTCTACCTTGCACAGGCAACTCAAGTAATACCAATGTGAAAGAAAGTCGAATGTTGCCTGGTCTTATTTTTCTACCTTGTCCAGGCAACTCAAGTAATACCAATTTGAAAGAAAGGCGAATGGTGCCTGGTCTTATTTTTCTAACTTGCCCAGGCAACCCAAGTAATACCAATGTGAAAGAAAGGTGAATGTTGCCTGGTCTTAATTTTCTATCTTGCCCAGGCAACTCAAGTAATATTGATGTGAAAGAAAGTCGAATGTTGCCTGGTCTTATTTTTCTACCTTGTCCAGGCAACTCAAGTAATACAGATGTGAAAGAAAGGCGAATGTTGCCTGGTCTTATTAACACTGTAATGACTTGGTCTCACAGACCTAAAGCACACCATTCTGTGGCAAGTTCTTTGTAAGCGGTAGCTCTCATCACGGTGAGCTGAAAGGTTTCTCGTTCTCTTGCCTCATGCCTGAGGTGTCTACATTGTAATATGTCCTTCTTCATGCTGGTCCACCCCTGGCCTCTTATTCCAGGAAACATGCCTTCCATTGCTGTTCCATCCAAGTCTCCGTAAAACTTAATATAGGCAAAATATTTTAGTTTCTGAGACACAATGCTGTTTATGGTCCAGTTTTTTTCTTATGTTCAGATCTCATAGTATTTTTCTTCTTCTTGGTCCATGGTATTTTAAGCCAAAGCACAGTATGTTTAATGGCAAATATTGAGACATCAAGGGCCTTATTTCATTTTTAACTTCAAGGGTTAGTTAGGGTTGAGACTTGTAGAAAGTGTATACTCTATTTATTTCCAACCTAAACTTCAACCATGGAGTTTATTGCTTATTTGATGTTCAAACTGTAAAAGACCTCCTTCCCTGCTATGTAGGTAGTGTGGTAGTATCATGCCAGCTGAATTATCTTCCCAGAAAATGGTCTGCCATGTGAATCAAAGAAAAGGGATTGGAACCCAGGACCATGCTGGCAGATATTTGGACAGAAAACAGACACACATTAGTACATTATAACATGAATAATCTGATTGGGCTTTATAAAGTTGTCTCTTAAAAGCTGGTCAGATGTTTTTGTTTCATTTACTGTAGTAAACCTGAAAAATGTGTATTAAAGTTGCAAATAAATCTTCCTACAGCCTTTTGTTTTTACATTTTAAATGTAGTATACCGTTGAAGTGATTATTTCATTTCTGAAGCCGTGTAGATGGGGACATCGACAGTGATCTTCCTGTACTGGTCCTGCATACGCCAGTCGTGTAATTTATCAGGCCACTAGCATATTTGTTGAAACATTTTATGAGTACGCTCCGACTGGTAATTAAAATGAAGAGCTGCAGTGGTGTAATGGCTAGCACACTTGTCTACCAAGACTGGTCTGGGTTCAATACCCAGCAGAGGCAGGATCATTGTTTCTGACCAGTACGGCTGTGGGGTCAACCCAGCCTCATCAACATGGGTACCTGCCACTTTTCAGAGTTTCTGGGACAGAGAGGCTATGAGGAAGGAAACTAGCCACCCCAGCTATGTCATGGCCTGACACTTTTCACCACAATACCAGTATCTGCTATGGGACTTCCTTTTTTAAAGAAAGAATAATTAAAATGAATACATTTAAAGGTCAGAGGGTTGACTTCATTGCACCCGGTTGTATCCTATATGGCCCAGTCTCTTTCTGCTGGGGGGGGGGGGGTGGGGCTGTCGAAAATAGCACACAAAGCATGAACTCCTTAGCTTCAGCGATGACCCCGAGATTATTGCGCTCATGAAGAGAAGGAAGACAGAGGAGCGGCTGGCCGAGAGGCTAGGATGCCGGACTCTCATTTGGGAGGCCCGGGTTCAATCCCTCGGTAAGGTGTCGGATTTTTTTCTGTCGGGGCAAAAAGAAAATCCTAACCTGCACAGTTTGTGGCAACTGCACTAGCCAGGCGGCCTTTATTCCCCAGGCTCAAAGACCCCTTTGTCATACACCGCAAGGTACTATATTGGCAGTAAATGAGTTTTTTGACAGAAGAGAATGACGAAGCTCGGAATCCAGCACCTTTGGATCACGAGGCAGGCAGGATAACCATTTCGTTAGGAAGACCCATATTGCTTGTTTGCTTGTGTTCGCTGGCTGTGATCTCCAGCGCGAAGTCATGTATGTTGGATGAAGACATCCTGTTGTCCAACATCAATGTGATGCCATACAGGACCTGATGTTTGCGTGATTATCCGTTGCCCCATGTCTGGCTTATTGGTGTGCAGACTGGTGGTTCCTCCGGCAGGGTTGCCACTTTTTTTTGACCAAAAGTATCTAGAAACGGCCCAAACAACATCCATAAATATCTAGATTTCGTTGGAAATTATCTAGGAAAAATATCCAGATTGAGAAAGTAAGAAATTACGTATGTATTGATGTGACTGCGGCTCTCCCTGGCGAAAAGTTTACGGCTGCTACCGTAATCCCGTATATTCTCGTGAGTAACGCAGTTGCGCCCGAACCGACAGCGGTTCGAGCCGCGCTGGTAACTTACAGGGTTATGTGAGCCGGTCGCTCAGAAAGCAATGGCAAACTACTGAGCGTAATCTTGCCTTGTACATCAACAGCAGCTGAAAAATTCTGATGTTGATTGCACCGTCCTGTGTGTAAGGGATATGCAACATTAAAAAGAAAATTGATGTGACTTACCTATAGAATCATGTCCTCATCTTCACTGATGCCTGTCTCACAATATGCACTTAGCTTGGATGATGAAGTTGAAGCTTCAGATTCAAAATGACTCTGGTATGCTTTAGCTGTTCCAATTTCTTTTATTACACGATCAGGGAGCTGATACTGATAAGTTGAACAGCATTTTCCTGCTCTCATCAGGCCAAATCTTATTGTCAATATAGCATTTAAGAGATCAAGTTTCATCCTGTTTCTTAGTTTACATTTTGTATAATTCACAGTACTGAAAACTCTTTCCGCATCAGCATTTGAATGGAGTAGTATCATGGCAGACATCGCACATTCAAAGAGCTCACAGAATGGACTGTTATCTGAGACATCTTTAAATTGTCTTACTTCACTCCAAAAAGCTTCAGTTTCTGTTTTGTTTGTCCAGTCAACCAAATTTATTTTTGTTAACTAATATTCTGCTTCCGCCACACTATTATCAGTAGCCCCTACAAATTTAATAACTTGACAATATTTAGGTATGTCCTTTACTGGATGAGCCATTGTTGTTAATAGAAAAGAGTGAAATATTTTTCAATACATCTAAATTTTCAGGAAGTCTCTGCTTCAGTTGATCGAATAATGAGACAAAATCTTGACAGATATTTCTTAAGTTGTTCTCTTCATTTTCTGTTAACAGTCCTTTTGTTTTTAAACCATCAATTTTTGATTCGATTTGGTATCTCAGGTATGGCTTGGGAGCCAAATAGCTCTCTATAGTGCAAGTGAACAAGTCAGCTTTACAAGTTGGCAATATAAGTCTTTTACCAATTGAGTGAAATAGCAAAGTGAGATCGTCAAGTAATTTAACTTTATCAACATTTTGAGATTCAAATAGTTTATTAACTTTTTGCACTTCACTTAAAATGGGTTGTGAAAAAAGAAAAATGCCAAATTTTTTTCATCACTGTACATTCCATATAGTATTTCAGCTGTGTAGCACTTTTCATTTTGTCTTGTTATTTCGAAGTGTGTCTTCAACTCCAACCATAGGTTCACAATTACCTCAACAGCTGGTTGAATTGATAACCATCTAGTTTTGCAATATGACAGAATTTTCAGTGGTGAGGAACTATCATTTAATGCTTTATATAACTTATTATATTGCTGTTGTCTGACAGATGATTTGGAGAACCAGTTATGTGTTTCAGCAATAAGGAATTCCAAATTCCTTGGTAAACATTCTGACTGATGAGGCATGCGATAATGCTAGCTGCAAGGAATGACACGCACATTTTATGAGGATTAAAGATGGGATATCTTCCTTCAATTTTGCATACACGCCATGGTTGATACCGACCATTACCGATGCATTATCGGTTCCAATTGCTGCCAAATTCTTTAAGTTTAAATGTTTACTGACCAAAAGTTTCTTCAGTGTCCTTATGCGCCCGTTTACTCATTAGCCTACCGGGGGGGGGGGGGGGGGTTGCCAGATTGTTGAGCGTTGACCCAAGTCAGTTCAAAGTTTAAATAATGGCAGTTACAATAATTTACGCGCGTCCAGACCAAACATAAAACGGGTAAATGACACCGAAAGAAAAGTAAAATCTAGAAAGTATTCAAAATATCCGACTCCAAATGAAAAGTATCTAGAATTGCATCCAGCATCCAAATGTCAGAAAACGGTATCCAGACGCCGGCAAAAACCTCTAGATCTGGATATAAAATATCTAGAATGGCAACTATGCCTCGCCGTGCGGGCAGACACTATCCAACTTCGGAGGAAACAACGGTCCTACTGAGTTTAGCCAGGATCCCAAAGGGACCTGTTGCCCAGGACGCTCGGCGAGGACGCGTCAATAGGTCTTGGCCAGTATAGAACCAGCCCTGGTGCCTTGGAAACACCTCTGCGTCCCGGAAGACCCATATGAAAATGAACATGCAAGCCAGAAGGTTTGTGTTTTCCTCTTGGTCAGATCCCTGTCTTTTTATCAGGAATATCCTGACAGATAGGACGCAAGAAATGGATAACAGAAGACATCTTAAAACTCATGGAAGTAAGAAGAAATAACAAGGAAAAATATGAAGAGATTCACAGGAAAATTAGGAAGCTATGCAAAGAGGCAAAAGAAACATGGCTTGAGGAAAATTACAAGGAAATTGAAAACCAACACAACACCCAGAATATCAAATTAATGCACAAAAGAATTAATGACATCACTAACAAAAGAACACACATCAACAGGTTGCCTAGAAATCAAAGATGGCAAAATCATAATAGAAAAAGATCATATTTTTACATGCGTGGTCAGATTACGTGAAAGACCTGTATAATGATACAAGAAATGAACAATATGGTCATAGGAATAATAATGAAGGACCATCAGTTTTGAAGGTGGAAGTTCAGAATGCTCTTAACCAAATGAAAACTGGCAAGACCCCAGGTACAGATAACATCACAATAGAAATGATCAATGCCTTAGAAGAATATGGAACAGACCAAGTCACCAGACTGCTGAACACAATATACGATACTGGAGATATACCTCCTGAATTATGTAATTCTATATTGCAATCCCGAAGAAATTAGGAGCCTTGGAATGCGATCAACATAGAACAATTAGTATAATGAGCCACATCACGAAGATTCTGCTGAGAATTATCATGCAAAGAGACAGGAGGAAAATACAACCCGAAACAGGAGAAGAACAATGTGGGTTTGTAGAAGGCAAGGGCACAGTAAATGCTATGTATATACTGAGAACTCTTCTTTGCGTTCATCCGGAGTGTTTTTTCAGATGTGATTGCGGTGTGTCTGTTATGCATCCTTGGGCCGAAACCCGTGGGCCAACACATCCGGCTATAGCGTGCTTTTTTTGACCAGGTAGCATTCCTGGGAGACTCTCACTTTTACGGTGCCATCTACAACCCAGCTGGCCAAGTTGTAACGGTCGAAGACAACGGTCATCCCCCAAAGGAAGGCAGGGACAGTCCATAGAATTTTCCGCCATCCAAGGTTGCTTCCATAGTTGCAGGGCCGACACATAGCGCCCTGGTGCTGGGCTCACCGAGGGAATCGTCACGTCATGCTCATGGCTGCTTTAAATCCTCACTTCTATATATTGGGCATTTCGTTTACCACGGGCAGACGATAGCCACTCAGCATGTTTTCGGACATGTGCTTGTCCTTGTGCCCGCCAGAGCTGTTCCAGGCATAGCGGACATTGGGAAAACTACCTAGTCAGAGCTGTTCCGAAGAAGAGCGGCATTCGGAAACTAGGTAGTCAGAGCTGTTCCTAGCACGAGAGATATTCGGACGAGACATTTCACTCGGACGTAAATGCGTAGTGCCAATTTTTATTTTGCCTCCCGTAGGACGGCACTTCCGACTTCGGCGGGCATTTTTTAATGAGGTTAGCCTTCCTCGGGTTTCGAGGCACGTTGGACTTATTGTTGTGATACCGCCCACATCTCAGCTGGTCAAGATAGAACGGTCAACGACATCATGGTCAACCCTCAAGGGAAGGCAGGGGCAGACCATGGGCATTGCCTAGCTATCCAAGGAAGCTTCCATAATTGCAGAGCCGACACATATTGCTCTGAGACTGGGCTTACCCGAGGAGTTGCCACGTCCTGCTCATGGCTGCTTTAGTTCCTCACTTCCATGTGTTGGGCATTTCGCTTGCCACTGGTCGCTCAGGCACACACCAGGAACGGTCAGATTGCGGGAGACATCCACTTGGTAAGCTTTTGCTTTAGACTTCGGACCACGCAATGGATTCGCTAGCCGTGTGTTCCATTTCGTGTTATTGAGACGTTTTTCCACTTTTGTCTACACTCTCTATGAGTTAGAAACAGTTTTTGTAACCATTTCATTCGACTGGGGCACTTTTTTGCCTTTTTGTACACGCTCACGAGGTAGGCTACATGTGCTGCCGGCTCAGCACCTTACGTCCGTGCAGCAGTGAACGAGAAACGGCCAGGCCCTCTCATCCCTCATATCCCCCAGCTGAGAGCCTTCGAACAAGTGTCAGAACTGGGCTTGTGGCGTGCTCAGTATCTCACCTATATTTTTCAGTGGGTGGGTATCGACCCGGCTCTCAAATCCGAGGGTTTTGGCTTAGAGACGTTCAGCCTCAACCCTCGTAACTGAACGTGCTATAGAAGTAAACAAAGATCTGTGAGTGGCACCTTACAGTCTTGACAGACCAAAGTATGTTGAGTTGGAATTTGGCAAAAATTCCATCACAATGCCTGGGCAGAGCTTCAGAGAACATGTGGTGCCCAAACGACATGTTCCCTCTCTCGGCCTTGCCTTGTTTGATCCAGAGGAATGGGTAACCAATACGTCTGGAACAAGGTAGGCTGCAGACGCTGGCGGCTCAGCGTCAAACCTCCGAGACCTCCCCTCTACGAGCAGGAGACGAGTGATGGCCAGACCCTAAACCCTTGGGATTTGACTTAGAGGCGTCCAGCCAAATCCCGCAGGTAAAGGTCGTATACCTGTTAAATGCAAGTGTCTGGACCTTGAAACCGTGTACTACCATCAGACTCCCCACCTGACTCGTGCGGCTCCCGCAACCAACGAGAGTAGGCCCGGCGGAGATATTGCTCATCTGCTGCGAGCAAATCTCCATGCCTATATCTTTGCTTTATTGACTACACAAAGGCTTTTGATAAAGTGAGACTTGTCGATATGATAAGGATGCTTGAAGATCTACAAATTGATGGAAAAGACCTTAGACTTGTAAAACACATATATTGGAAACAACAAGCTGCCATCAGAATTGATAACAATGTAGGTCAGTATCAGCCTATTAAAAGAGGTGTGAGACAGGGATGTGTAATGTCTCCAGATCTTTTTTCCCTGTACAGTGAAAATATTTTCAGAAATATACAAGATATGGAAGGAATCAACATTGGGGGACGATACATCAATAACATTAGATATGCAGATGATACAGTCTTGATTGCAGACAATGAACAGGACCTGCAAAATTTAGTAGATGCAGTTGTTGCACACAGTGAACAACTAGGGTTAGAACTTGTAACATGCCTGGGTAGCAATGCGACAACATAAACAAGTTCACGGGGTTAAAGGGCATTCTCCGGGGAGGGCTGCAAAAAAGGGTTAAAAGACAGTGAAAAACATAGATGGGGACAGTGAGTTTAAGGGGGAGTGGAGGAGGCATCAGCCCGCTAGTGTGGTTGTGAGGCAGACAGTTCGGGCTGGGGAGTAGTGTGGTATGGAGTCAGGAGACTGGATAAAACAATTGAGTTTTGGGACCCGAAAGTGGAGGTCGGCGGGCTGGGAAATTGAATGATAGCGGAGTTAGCGAGAGAACTCCTCCCTGTGTTTGTCAGTGATAGTGAGTTGAGGCCTAGACCCAGAGTGGGTTGGATCGAGTGAGTTCGGGCCGGGAGAGTTGTTGGTTAACTGCTATTGTGCATGAGATTAAGTAGGCCTGGAGAAGGCAGTGTTATTCGAGTGTTAGGTTGTGATGAGGATATATTCTGGAATTACTGTGACTGGATTTATATATGTTGCTCGTTTCCGTGTTCATTCATCATTAAAGGGTTATTCTGTGCGCAAACTCAATCTTGTTCAGTGACTAATAGATCTGTACTACAGTAATGACTTGTGTTGTGGGACATGGGATTAACCCAGCTTACACTCTGTAGTGATATAGAAGGAGCATCAGGATCTAGACAACGACCAATCTCATTCTGTTGCAAAAGAGATTGTGACAGAACTGAATATTAAGAAGACACAGATTATGGTCGTCACTGGGAAGAAGGAAATACCACAATGTGATATACGAGTAAATGGGCATATTCTTAAGCAATTGAATCGATAGTTATCTCGGCACAGTCATAACATCTGATGGGAGATGCCTTGAAGAGATTAGAACAAGAATTGCCATTGCGAAGGTAGCCTTTTGCAAGATGATAAACATACTGACCAATAACAAGATACCAATTGAAACGAGAAAAAGAGTGTTGAAGTGCTACATAGAACCTATACTTTTGTATGGACGTGAAGTGTGGACAATAAGCAGTCAAGCTGAAAAACAGCTTATGGCTGTGGAAATGTGGTTTCTGAGGAAAATGCAAAGAATACCATGGACAGACAGAAAAACCAATGAACAAGTCCTTCAAGAAACAAATGAAGATCGTAAACTGATTAGAGTCATTACACGTAGACAGTCAACATTTTTTGGGCATGTTATGAGAAGAAATGACTTGGAGAACTTGGTGACGACTGGTAATATCGAAGGGAAAAGACCAAGGGGAAGACTGAGAAGTAAATACCTGGATGGCTTGGCCACGTGGCATGGTCAAGACGGGAACACAGAGCTGATCCACGACTCTGGTGATCAAGTGACATGGCAGTACATGACCACCCACGCTTATCGGCATGGCACATGATGGATGGATAGATCCTGACAGTAATTAAGCTACCACTGGCATAGCTATTGAAAACTCCTCAGCTATATTATGGTGGATGGTGACAATCTAAGTTCTGTTTAAATGCCATACTCTTTCCCCCTCCCTCTCATGTAACTAACATGCATTATAGACGTGCAAAAGATGAGTAGCTGGAAAGGCTGACTAAAATGGGCCTTCATGCTCAATTTCATTTTCTCTCTCAACCCATGCCCTTTTATTTTCCTCTCTAGCTCACTCCCTTTTTCTTTCTCTCCCCCCCCCCCCCCAAAAAAAAAAATCTCTCTCTCACTCACAAATGTTACATAGACATAACAACATTCCTAAAAGACAAAGAAACAGCATATTCAAAATAAATACATGTACATTTTAATTTCCATTTTATTGTCAACTAAAAACAAAACAGAAAAGTTGCTGGTTCAAACCAAAGTAGCCAGGTGCTATGAGATTACAGTCATGTACATGTTTCAAATCCAGATCAAATCAGAAAGCAAAAAACAAGCATGTGACTATGCCAGCTTGTATCTAAAAGTTGACATTGTTGGCTACACTACGCTGGCCACTGACACCACTAAAACAACAAACTGTACATGACACCATAACACATGAAAGATATGATATCATACACATGAGAGAGAAAGATGAAATGTGGCATGTTTATGATGTAAGAACACTCTTTACTTGCGAATCTACTTATTAGGAATAGCCTATTAGCATATACCGACCTCCATGGTGAAGAGGTTACGGATGCCATTCGTAATCCCGTATACCTGGGTTTGAAACACAGCGGTGCTGGTTTTTTTGAAAAAGGTATAGGTGCCAGTCGTTCAAAAAGCAATGGCAAACTACTGAACGTAAACTTGTCCAGGAATCACGAACAGCCAAAATGCTGGAGTTGACTGCTACGTCCTGTGAAAGACATGCAACTAAATTAAATTAGCATATGTCATTTACATACCATTTTAAACTGTTCAGATGAATATACTAAACAAAAAATGAACCATACTTTCTATTGTGGTCTGTTTACTGATGAAACAAGATTTCAACGCTATACCATGACAGAAGAGTAACATATTTTACACAAAGAAAATATCCGCACTACTGCTGTCAGTATACATTTCTTATATAGTTTGTTTAGTTTAGTCGACAGATCAACATCACGGCACACAGGTGTAACCCATAAGTGCTCCGTTCTATTCCTTACTCAAGCCTGAGTCCGGAGAATCTCAGCTCAGTGCACGAACTCTATAGCACCAGCGAGGATCCTGAAATACTTTGGGTAGATTTTTAACTCAAAATTTTGCTCGGGCAGCGACGTTAGTCTACTCTTTTTCGATTTCTAACTGCCAAAGGATTTTTTTTACGTGCGCAACAATACACATGAGCATCCGATCTCGCTACCCAGAGATCTGGGGAAATTTTATTACTAGAAGTCCACGTGAAAAAATCCCAGTCCTCACCGGGGCTTGAACCCGGGACCTCCAGCACTTGAGGTGGACACCATACTTTGAGACCACCCAGCCCCTTCTTACATTTCTTATATACGGCCTATAAGAATATACCAAATAATGGTAAATAATTTGGTGCTATACTACTAATTTTTGTTCTACTGCTTTTGACATTAAGTGCCGCAGTGAAGCTAGATTAGTTTTATGTTTTTGTTGCTTAACTTGTTGCTTGTGGTAATGTCAATGTTTTATTTCCTCAGATTCTTTTTAATCCATCTAGCCATCTCTCCCTGGGTCATCCTTTTGCCTTGTATCCTGATGTTCTTATGTAGAATGCTCTAGCCAAACCACTGGTTGATCTTGTTCCATTCTAGCTAAATGTCTTAACCATTTAATTCTTTGGTGTTCTAACAAGTTAATAATCTGTGTTATCCCTACACTTTTTCTTAGTTTCTCTGTCTCCAGATGTGTTTATTATGCATCTAAATTCACATTATGTGATTTTACACCTGTGTGTATCTATAGCTTTGCTCAGAGAGCTATGATTCAATTCCTTTAATAATACACTGACTGAAATAATGGCTGTGAACATAATGAACATCTCTTAAATAAACATAAGATGCACAATAAGGAGCAGCTGTTAATACACGAAGACACAATCAGCTTTGACAGACAGGCACCCTCAGAATAAGTCAAATTAACATCAGTTTACTACAAGCTAGAGGCCACTGTGGCATAGTGTGCTTGCCTGCCAAATCAATTCACTGCAGAGACAGGATTATATTTCCTCCCAGCCAGTACAGTTCTAAGGTCATCATGAAACAGTGTCAAACATTTCAGAATTTTCTGGGAAGGAAAGACCATGAGGAAGTTAACTAAACACCCCAGCTCATAAACCATGACCTAGAATATGTGACAGCGTAACACTTCACACCCCAACAGCAGTATCTGATATAGGAGTAGCTGTACCTGTTTTGATATCCTCTAGTATCACATGTAGACATGACTAGTGAACTCATGTATTCAGTTACAAGCACAGTGCATACTCTTTCACCAACTTCTTCTGGCTCTCATCTCCTAATTGAGCTTAAACCCTTAACCTGCTCTACTCATGCCAGACCCTGTGTAGATGTATTCATGACTGGTTGTATTTTGCAGCTGAGTTATTCTACAGGGTAAGGTAAATGGTCTCACACCAACCTTCCTTGGTTTTCTCTTAAGACACATATGGTAGGCAACAAGGTTAATAAAATTTGCTTCCCGTATGCATCCTGATAACACACGGGTGTGTTTTACCACTGACTGAAATCTTAAAAGATTGGAGACCAGGAGCTTCAAGAGTTTGTCATGTTAGACGGTAAGTTTACAGCAAATGTTTTGTTTCACTTTGTTGTTGAATATTCCATTTATAACCATATTTACACATGGGATACAAGGACAATTGCTAGAAAACATCATAGCCATGTACCACTCGAGATGAAGTGCAGTAAGAACACAAGAAGGTATATCAGATATGCTCAGTCAATACAGGAGTGAGACAGGGATGTGTGCTCTCTCCTCTGCTATTTAATATCTACATGGTCAGAATATCTAAAGAAGCAAGCCTTGACAGAACAGATTCAGAAAATTTACAACTCTTTACTCCAGATGAAACAACTGATTCATATAAATAAATGAACTTCTATTTTCAGACGATCAGTGCCCGTTTTACAGCAATGAGGACAGACTACAAAATCATATTAATAATCTGAGTTAAACATGCAGCAGATACAATATGAGTATAAACACAGCCAAAACCGAAGTAATGCAAGTTTGCAGATCGCCTGGTCCACTAAGTATACATAACACAACTCTGAAACAAGTTAAAGAATTCAAATATCTTGGAAGTATGATCACAGAAGATGGCAGATTGGACAGAGAAATCGAAATCAGATGTCAAAAAACTAGCGCACTTACATGTCAACTATCACCCTTACTGTAACATCCAAATATACCCATGTCCGCAAAACGACAGATAATAAACAGCATATTCACACCAACCCTATGCTACCACTCTCAAACTTGGACTTATCTTAACAACTTAACAATCCGAGACCGAGTAAGAAATGCTGTTATCAGACAGACAGTGGGATCAACACCTTGTGCCACATTTATTGAAAGACAGAAGATCAAGTGGTTTGGCCATGTTGTTAGAATGCAACACCATCAACTACCATTATTGGCCTTACATCAAAGATCATCTGCGACGAGACCACGAGGACGTCCAAGAAGAAAATGGAGTGACGACATCAAAGACATTGTACAATCACATGGAATGACACTATCCAGTGCCGCCCATCGGGCTCTGGAGCGCAAATTATTCCTCCCCATGACGCTTGACGGCAGAAGAAGATGATGATGATACACACATTGTTTTGAAATAACTTGCAAATGACTGCCCTTTTAACTATCAAACTATACACGATCTTAACAGGAAAGAAGAATCTTGCAGCAAACATGAGAAAACCTTCATGTCCATTAAGAGTTCAGTTATTCTCAACTTGTAAACTAAATAAAGTGGTCTCAGATGGCAATAAATATGTGGTTTTATCATCGTTACATTGTTTCAATCAGAATCATCACCACATGCCATCTCCACAATAAAGGCCACAGGTAATGAGTCTTCAGCACCCTCTATTCTGAGTCTTCACAGTCTCTTGATGTTATCCACCTACAGATGATATTGTCCTCCTCTCTCACGCTTATACTGCACTTTCCCTCCAGCACATCCTTTTACAAGGAGCTGTCCCTCTATGTGGCCAAAGTATCTTAATTTTCTGACTCTCATCTGTATCAGTAAAGTTTTCTGCAATCTCAGTTTTTATAATACTTCTGATACCTTCTCCTACCACGATAATCTATCTAGCCACATATTACAAGCTTTAAATTAACCCTTCCATTGTTGATTTATTGTCCATTTATATGCATCATACAGTAATAAAAGGGTTTAACGTTAATGTAGCACTTAGCTGTTAACATGTGAGAAGCTGTTGCATGTTGAAGGTTACTTTGGTCATTTCCATTCTTCTTGCATACGGCCATTTCTTTTATTTTTGTAACAAAAAAGAATTCAAAACCAAACACGATTCAGTTTAGGCAGCATAAAGGCATATACAAACATACTATGCGATGCTCCAACTATGATTTTAGTTTAGTATTTGCATACTTCCTTCCTGTCAGGAAGTCAGTGAGGTCATTTTACCATTTTATTTAATAATATTTAAACATTGGTTTCATCTTACAGTTCTGTTCTTGTCAATGAATATACTATTTTATCACTTTATTTTAGTAGTATTCAAACACTGTTTTCACCTTACTGTTCTTGCCAATGAATATACTATTTTATTATATTTATTTTAGTAGCATTCACACATTGTTTTCATCTTACTGTTCTTGTCAAAGAATATATATTATTTTATCACTTTATTTTAGTAGCATTCAAAGCTGTAAGCGTCTGACTATACTATTAGATGAAACTGATTTTAGTTTAGTTTATGTGCATACTTCCAGTCAGGTCGTCGGCACTTGAAGTATTTAAGGACTGACGGTATCCATGACAAAATGCTTTAATAATAAAGCTGTAAGCATCATCATGAATGACTATATTATTAGGTTTTAATATACCCCGTAATAACCACACAATTCATATGGGAATATTCAGTGATAATATACAGCTGTGATATGCAATGAACTATATGTCATCATAAATATGAACAAATTAATGCAAGTTTCATGCTATTGAACAAATACTCCACTCATATACTCATCAAAAATATGGGGGAGGGAAGCTGATGCAGAGACTGCTATAATTGTGCAAAGTGTTAGGTCTTCACATGTACCAGGTCACAGTATAATAATGTGGGTAACCAATTCCCTTCCTAAACATCTTTTTTTTTCCCATATCATTTGTAAGGAATTCTGAAATCTTCGTCTTCTTCTTTTGCTTGTCTATAATGTGTCTATAATTGCAATGTTGTCTCTTGCTTGAATTTAACTATTTTTTAGTTCACTCAGTAGTCCATAGAATTTATTTTCCACTGTTTTATTTTTCTCTAGGCCAGAAGGTTTGCTTAGATATGTCGTATTTTGGGCAGTAGTTGAATATGTATCTGCTGTGTGCAGTGTAAATCCACATTTGAACATGGCTGATTGGCCAATTTTGAATTGTGTATACATGTGGTTGTGTAATATATTGTATCCTGTTCTAGGGCACAGAATAATTATTTTTTCTGGTCTGTCCATAAAGTGGTCATCATCTTGAGCTAGTGCTGGTGGCTTTCTGATTGAGTTGATCATTCTTTTCTTTTGGTGGATTCTGAAAATGATCTGGCTCACATTTATTCCTCATCTTTGTTCCTCTGTCAAAGTGTGTGTCACACCTAATCATGCACCTCAGAGGTCAGTGTCTGATTTCAGCATGCATTTCTGTAAGGACTACTACTTTTAAAAGTTAGTTGCATATTCTTTACAGGATGTCACAGTCAACACCAGCATTTTTGTGCTGTTGTGATCTCTTGGCAAGTTTACGTTCAGTAGTTTGCCAATGCTTTTTGAACGACCGGCACTCATACCATTTTGTAAAAAACCAACGCAAGGCTTCTAGACAGATTCTGCTCAAGCTAAAGGGGTAGGTTTTCATTCCTAATAATTATGCCTGGGCTGTGGTCTTATTGCCTACTCAATGTTATTTTCAACTGCGGTGGCATGTCTCCTCACATGTGAAGTTCCTTGTAGATGGGAAGCAGAGATCTGATCCATCCTTGCAGAGATAGTACTTTGGTACAGCCAGATATCCGATCCATCCTTGCCGAGATGGTACTTTGGTACAGCCAGATATCTGATCCATCCTTGCAGAGATGGTACTTTGGTACAGCCAGAGATCCGATCCATCCTTGCAGAGATGGTACTTTGGTACAGCCAGAGATCTGATCTGTCCTTGCAGAGATGGTATTTTGGTACATAGTTGGGAGATCAATCTCTGCACCAGTTTCACTCCTGTCCAAGGTTCAGAAGACCTGAACACCATTGCACTAGAGTTTACCTCAACCTTCCAGAAGATTTAAAACCAACAAGCATCTTCTGTTCAAGAGCACATTCATATATATCTCTCAACACCCTGATGAAGAGATGCTTTGATTGCTGAACAATCTTCTGCCCATTCATTTCAGCTCTCAGTGCTAAAAAGAAATTTTCTAGTGATATTTTGCTTGAATCGTTCAATCTCAGTTGCAATCTACCACATGGTCTTCCTCCCTCTGAAAGCCAGCCATATGCACCTTGTTTGGGTATACAGCCGTTTATTCTTCTGTCTCAGTCACTTTCGTCTTTTAAATAGGAGTGCTAGCCATAACCTTTGGAAGCATGGCACACTCGAGTCCTTCAACGTTTGTTATTTTGTCCTGCCATTATATATTCATGATTTGTCAGCAGTACAGGTGAAAGCATTCAAGTTCTTTTCTACTCTCAACTGGGTTGTCCATGTATCAGATGAATCCAGGAATCCAGTATACCAATATAACACACCTTGTTCTGTTCGTCATCCTCCGCTGGGGTATAGTCCCTCAACCAACGCATGCCGAGCCATGTTATATGCCTGGCAGAGCAGAAACATTCTCTTGAGAATTAGTTCATCCTTGCCCTGGTTATGGGCATGTTTATTTCTTCTTGTTTGCTTTGCTAGTGCATAATACCACATTAAAACAAAAGACAAACTTGCAGTTCTGTTTGCTGATGCAAATTTATCACATTCAAACAAAAGATCAACTTCTAGTTTTGTTTGCTAATATACATATACCAAATTCAAACACAAGATAAACTAAATACACTACAATAACTGTGTGATCAACACACTCTATTTTAACTGCTGTTGTAATATAGTATAATACCTTTGAACCAATACATTTAAGGTCCTTCGTTTTCCATGTTATTGTGGCACAATTGCGGATATAGTGCTAGGTCCATACTTTTTGGACAAACAGCACTCATTAGGTAATTGATCAGTAGTAGGTATGCCATATTACCTCCCAGACAATTATTCTGGTACCCATTTTATAAGGATGAGTTAATCTGGGAGTCACTTGGTTGTGAAACCAATCCCACCTCATGGGAGGCAGAACCAAGGGCCATGGGGCTGGCAGGTGAGTGCACTAGCCACTGTAAGACCACAAGGTGACAGGCAAGTGCACTAGCCAATATGTCACCACAGACGGGGAGACCAGTGTTTTAGCCACTACATCAGCACAGCTTCTACAATACATGGTATTATCAAATGGTGAAATGTGAGATAATACTAACTTTGCTATCCATAAACAACGCACGGTTGTAGTGACTGACGACTACAACTTTGATGCAAACGTAAACAGCTGCATGTACTGAATGAATTAGAGATGACAAACAACTAGTTATGTTGAGATTCCTACACACATTCAGTATCTACTTTACCATCAATAATAAACCAGTAACATCAATAAAAGATGATTGCAAAGCCAGGGGAAGCCACCACATTAATATCACAAGAATAACTTCGTGAGTCACAACTAATTGTGTTTCCCTCTCTCTTTGTTCACTTTGAAATCGAGCTGTCCACACATGTGACACTAGTAGTGAATGCACTGGAATGATTTTTGCATGAGTGTTTAGCGTACCCTAATATTATCGTCCTTCACCATTAGGCGAACCCTCTCTGACTTCTGAGGTACTTGTAATTTACATCCCCATGTGAGGTCAAAATTTAAGTCCAAACTGAAGTGACATGTTAAGAGCAACTTACATTTTCATTAATTACCTGCTTGACATAAGTCATGACATGACATAAGTCATGACATGCCATAAGAACCCTCTCTTTCATATTGCTCTAAGCAATTTTCCATGTTTTTTTTTTAAATTCTTTTCAGGATATTCACCAATGTCTGGTTTGAAATTATGGCTTAAGATCCCCTCTCTACTGCATGGTTTCATCCTGAAGATGATGGCATAAGAGCTCCTCCCACACTTTATAGTCTCATTAAAAGTTCTAGCAGAAATGATGGCTTAATAGCTCTTCAAAAATGCAGTCTCATACATGTTCTAACAGAAATGATGGCTTAGCAGCCTCTTTGACATTGCAGTCTCATAAATGTTCTAACATGGCTTAATAACCTCTTTGACATTGCAGTCTCATACACGTTCTAAAAGAAATGATGGCTTAATAACCTCTTTGACATTGCAGTCTCATACATGTTCTAAAAGAAATGATGGCTTAATAACCTCTTTGACATTGCAGTCTCATACACGTTCTAAAAGAAATGATGGCTTAATAACCTCTTTGACATTGCAGTCTCATACACATTCTAAAAGAAATGATGGCTTAATAACCTCTTTGACATTGCAGTCTCATACACGTTCTAAAAGAAATCATGGCTTAATAACCTCTTTGACATTGCAGTCTCATACACGTTCTAAAAGAAATCATGGCTTAATAACCTCTTTGACATTGCAGTCTCATACACATTCTAAAAGAAATCATGGCTTAATAGCCTCTTTGACATTGCAGTCTCATACACGTTCTAAAAGAAATCATGGCTTAATAACCTCTTTGACATTGCAGTCTCATACACATTCTAAAAGAAATGATGGCTTAATAGCCTCTTTGACATTGCAGTCTCATACATGTTCTAACAGAAATGATGGCTTAATAGCCTCTTTGACATTGCAGTCTCATACACATTCTAAAAGAAATGATGGCTTAATAGCCTCTTTGACATTGCAGTCTCATACATTCTAAAAGAAATGATGGCTTAATAACCTCTTTGACATTGCAGTCTCATACACGTTCTAAAAGAAATGATGGCTTAATAGCCTCTTTGACATTGCAGTCTCATACATGTTCTAACAGAAATGATGGCTTAATAGCCTCTTTGACATTGCAGTCTCATACATGTTCTAAAAGAAATGGCTTAATAACATCTTTGACATTGCAGTCTCATACACGTTCTAAAAGAAATGATGGCTTAATAACCTCTTTGACATTGCAGTCTCATACACGTTCTAAAAGAAATGATGGCTTAATAACCTCTTTGACATTGCAGTCTCATACACATTCTAAAAGAAATGATGGCTTAATAACCTCTTTGACATTGCAGTCTCATACACATTCTAAAAGAAATCATGGCTTAATAACCTCTTTGACATTGCAGTCTCATACACGTTCTAAAAGAAATCATGGCTTAATAACCTCTTTGACATTGCAGTCTCATACACATTCTAAAAGAAATCATGGCTTAATAGCCTCTTTGACATTGCAAGCCTCTTTGACATTGCAGTCTCATACACGTTCTAAAAGAAATCATGGCTTAATAACCTCTTTGACATTGCAGTCTCATACACGTTCTAAAAGAAATCATGGCTTAATAACCTCTTTGACATTGCAGTCTCATACACATTCTAAAAGAAATGATGGCTTAATAGCCTCTTTGACATTGCAGTCTCATACATGTTCTAACAGAAATGATGGCTTAATAGCCTCTTTGACATCGCAGTCTCATACACATTCTAAAAGAAATGATGGCTTAATAGCCTCTTTGACATTGCAGTCTCATACATTCTAAAAGAAATGATGGCTTAATAACCTCTTTGACATTGCAGTCTCATACACGTTCTAAAAGAAATGATGGCTTAAAAGCCTCTTTGACATTGCAGTCTCATACATGTTCTAAAAGAAATGGCTTAATAACCTCTTTGACATTGCAGTCTCATACACGTTCTAACATGGCTTAATACCCTCTTTGACATTGCAGTCTTATACACGTTCTAACAGAAATGATGGCTTAACAGCCTCTTTGACAATGCAGTCTCATACACATTCTAACATGGCTTCATAGCCTCTGTGACAGTCAGTCTCATACACGCTCTAACAGAAATGATGGCTTAATAGCCTCTTTGACATTTCAGTCTCATACACATTCTAACATAGCTTAATAGTCTCTTTGATAGTCAGTCTCATACACATTCTAACATAACTTAATAGCATGTTTGACAGTGCAGTCTCATACACGTTCAAACATGGCTGAATAGCCTCTTTGAAAGTGCAGTCTCATAAATGTTCTAAAAGAAATAATGACTTAACAGATCCTCCCCCAATGTATGGTTTCATAAATATCTTGTGGATGTATTTTGAGAAATTATGTTGTAAGAACTCTTTCCCACTGTAGTCTGACAACTGTCTCGACAGAAATGATGGCATAAGAGCCCCTACTCACCGTAGTCTGACAGATGTCTTGATCAACATTATGTTGTAAGATACCCTCCCCACTGTACAGTCTGACAAATGTCTTGACAGAAATGATGGTATAAAAGCTGCTTCCACTGTACAATCTGATAAATGTCAACATAGACATCTCAAACAAACACATACAGCAGGGATACCCTGTATTATATGAGTACATGAACACTCAGATGTCCATGTGTCCCAGACATCTACATAGCAACCATAGATACATAGACACACACACATAGATAAAATTACAATCTCAAATTTACATAACAGTTTGCTTATGCAAGTAAAAACAAGCAAACAAAAGTTGAACAATTATATTAAAAAATTATCATTAGCGTGATGAACCTCTTCCGTCCCAACCAACGCACCATGTGTGACAAGCATTTTTTCATGTGTACCAATCAAGATCTCATATGTGATTGAACTTCTTACGTTTAGTCAGAGAATACTAAAGACAGGGAGCCATGCTAGTGCAGTGGCTAGCACACTGGTGGTCATGGGTTCAGATTTGCACCAAGGCAGATTTTATAAACTGACCCGGGCTTACGGACCAAGGCAACCTGTCACAGGTACCAGGTAATGTCTTGGTTAGCAGAAGTGTCTGGTGTGATACAGACCATATTACCACTTGAGTGGTGTGATACAGACCATATTACCACTTGAGTGGTGTGATACAGACCATATTACCACTTGAGTGGTGTGATACAGACCATATTACCACTTGAGTGGTGTGATACAGACCATATTACCACTTGAGTGCCACCTGGGTTGTGAATATATGGGACCAGTACCATCTGCCTCAAAGTGTGGAAACAGGGTCTTTGGCTTTGTTTTTTTTTTACATACCATATAAATGAGACAATGTATTTTTTACTGCACAAGGTGAGCATATCTGGCCCCTGTAAAAGTCCTGCACTTGTGATGATGATGTTTTTGTCAACATGTCCCCATTAGACAGTTGTTGTGACCTTCTGGGATGTCAAGAGTTCACTGTTACAGGCCAGGAGGTCAATATTTAGAGCAGCTATTTCCCGGCATTCATGACAAGGGTAACCTCTCGTGAACATTCTGTTTTGTGTTGCCCTGGTTATACATTTTAAATACCGCCTGTATTACCGTTTTGCCTGTTTGATGCTGGCGCCCATAAAGGAAACAAAGCATATTCACTGCAGCCTACCATGCATGCAGCAAGTGGCAACTAAGGTAGGTAGGTGTGCCACTGGCTACTTCATTCCATAAAAAACTGAGCTACAAAATTCAAACAATCATTGTCTACAAAGGGTTTGGTATGATTTGCTTGAGGACTTGCTTCACTTGGAGATGAAAAGGGGGAAAGAGAGAATTTAACATTCAGTGCTCTGCCTGTGCTTTCTGAATGGCCAATACTCATACCATTGTGAAAATCAATACAAGTTGGGATTGAGCAACTTCATTCACTACCCCTAAATCACACACAAAAGTAATGAAATCATGAAATTTCCCACTGTGGTTATTTCTTCCAAAGAAATTGTTTCTCTCCGGACAGTTGCATGTGTGGTCTCCTATGGTTATTTAATGAACACATGTATCCATGTAGTATGTCTAGCCTTCTATTTGTGTTCTGCTGTTTATCAAGATATGTTTAGACAGCTGTAATTTTATCCTGTAGTCTTCTATTTCCATCCAGCTTTTAACTAGAACACATCTATCCGCTGTATTTCTAGTCTTTAATCTTATACTTTTAGCGGACCGTTTACGAGAACACATCCAACAGCCATATTTCTCACCAGCTGTCTTACACCCATCGTAGCGATGTTTTTTTTTATAACTGTTGCATATCCCTTACAGGATGTTGCAGTCAACACCAGCATTTTTCAGCTGTTGTTGATGTACTAGGCAAGTTTTACATTCAGTAGTTTGCCATTGCTTTCTGAACGACTGGCTCACATGCCCTTGTAAGTTACCAGCACAGCGCAAACCGCTGCCGATTCTCACAGCTGCTGTTTCCCCCATGTGGATATATGGGATTATGAACAATGTCATTAACTCCTTGGCCAGGGAGACCGGCAGATGTATGTCTAGTCTTTATCCTTCAATTTCTGTCCAACTGTTTACTATACTATATTTAGGCAGCTATATGTCTAGTCCTAAGGCTTCTATTTCAGTATAACTGTTTACTATACCATATTTAGGCAGCTGAATTTAGTCTTTAGGCTTCGTTTTCTGTACGAGTGTTTACTATACCATATTTAGGCAGATGAATATTTTTTCTTTAGGCTTCTATTTCTGTACAAGTGTTTTTTTTTTTTTTTGTTTTTTTTTGGCATATCCTTTACAGGACATTGCTGTCAACACCAGCATCTTTCAGCTGTATGTTGATTTCTTGGCAAGATTACGCTCAGTAGTTTGCCACTGCTTTCTGAGCGGCCGGCTCACATACCCCATAAGTTACCGATGCGATTCAAACCACTGCTGATTCTCACCGTCATCACGTTACCCACGAGAGTATACAAGATTACGGAGAAAAGTCATAACCTCTAAGCCACGAAGCCGGCGTACAAGTGTTTACTATACCATAATTAGGCAGCTGTATTTCTAGTCTTTAGCCTTCTCTTTCTGTACTACTGTTTACTACATCCATACAACTCTCTTTTTTATCAGTTGTTTTCTACACACATCCTGGCGGGCGCATTTCATTATGTTATTTTCCATGATAGCACATGAAATCAAACTGATACAATATTCATGCGGATGATGACCCAACTGAGGAAAACAAGCTAAATATTACAACAAGCATGATTAGAATTGCATGATATTTTGATACTTCCAACACATACATTTCCTTTGTTTAACATTTACACAATATTCACAGATACATATTCTTCATCACATGTTTATGCTATATATGAAACACTGTCTGGTCACTGTCAACAACAACAGTGTTCATAAATTTCATTTTTGAAAAAAAAAAATCCTTACATAGATTCGTCCAAATTCTATCTACAGACCCTGCCCCCTTTCCCCTGACTGTAAATATTAGAATATGAAATAATAAATAACAGCAAATAATAGAATATGTAAAATAGTAATATTACAAATGCTAGAAAACATGCTTAAAAATATAAACTCAACAGTAAGCTTTTTAAAGTAAGATGATGATAAACCAAATGTGTGTGGAATTAAATCAGTATATTATAAATATCTTTTCTGAATATTTCCATGGTCCGCATAACTATATAAAAAGTCAACTAAATATGTATGCAACCAGAAGTGCAGCTGTAAAACCTGTCTGAGTACATAAAATAAAATATAAATGTATCCTGCTAGATGGCCAGTCTTTCCCTCACTAAGCATATTAACAACACTCATTTATCAAGTTTGGCACAAATGCCATGTGTTCTAGTTTACATATAGAGAAGATTACCTATCTCTTAGTAATATAATAACAAATTACTCTTTCAGTAACCACGCATCTTAACATGTTCATAAAAGGAAATCACGAAAGAAAGTTAACATCAGTAAAATACAGCCTTTTTGTTTTTTAACCTGGCAAAGACAGGACAAAAACATAAAATGAAAGGTAAAAACATAACATACATCTGACAACTGATAAAACTAATGGAAAAAACAGGCAGAGGAAGGCATGGAGAGAATATACTGAACAGTTTTCTATAACGGCATGGAGAGAATATACTGAACAGTCTTTTATAACAGCATAGAGAGAATATACAGAACAGTTTTGTATAACAGCATGGAGAGAATATACTGAACAGTTTTGTATAACAGCATGGAGAGAATATACTGAACAGTCTTGTATAACAGCATGGGGAGAATATACTGAACAGTTTTCTATAATGGCATGGAGAGAATATACTGAACAGTCTTGCATAACAGCATAGAGAGAATATACTGAACAGTTTTGTATAACAGCATATAGAGAATATATAGAGAATATACTGAACATTCTTGTATAACAGCATAGAGAGAATACACTGAACAGTCTTGTGTAACAGCATAGAGAGAATATACTGAACAGTTTTGAATAACAGCATATAGAGAATATACTGAACATTCTTGTATAACAGCATATAGAGAATATACTGAACAGTTTTGTATAACAGCATAGAGAGAATACACTGAACAGTTTTGTATAACAGCATAGAGAGAATATACTGAAAAGTTTTGTATAACAGCATAGAGAGAATACACTGAACAGTTTTGTATAACAGCATATAGAGAATATACTGAACATTCTTGTATAACAGCATAGAGAGAATATACTGAACAGTCTTGTATAACAGCATAGAGAGAATATACTGAACAGTTTTGTATAACAGCATAGAGAGAATACACTGAACAGTCTTGTATAATAGCATAGAGAGAATATACTGAACATTCTTGTATAACAGCATAGAGAGAATATACTGAACAGTTTTGTATAACAGCATAGAGAGAATATACTGAACAGTCTTGTATAACAGCATAGAGAGAATACACTGAACAGTCTTGTATAACACCATGTAGAGAATATACTGAACAGTTTTGTATAACAGCATAGAGAGAATATACTGAACAGTTTTGTATAACAGCATGGGGAGAATATATTGAACAGTTTTGTATAACAGCATAGAGAGAATATACTGAACATTCTTGTATAACAGCATAGAGAGAATATACTGAACAGTCTTGTATAACAGCATAGAGAGAATATACTGAACAGTCTTGTATAACAGCATAGAGAGAATATACTGAACAGTCTTGTATAACAGCATTTAGAGAATATACTGAACAGTCTTGTATAACAGCATAGAGAGAATATACTGAACAGTCTTGTATAACAGCATAGAGAGAATATACTGAACAGTCTTGTATAACAGCATAGAGAGAATATATTGAACAGTCTTGTATAACAGCATAGAGAGAATATACTGAACAGTCTTGTATAACAGCATAGAGAGAATATACTGAACAGTCTTGTATAACAGCATAGAGAGAATATACTGAACAGTCTTGTATAACAGCATTTAGAGAATATACTGAACAGTCTTGTATAACAGCATAGAGAGAATATACTGAACAGTCTTGTATAACAGCATGGAGAGAATATACTGAACATTCTTGTATAACAGCATGGAGAGAATATACTGAACAGTCTTGTATAACAGCATGGAGAAAATATACTGAACAGTCTTGTATAACAGCATGGAGAGAATATACTGAAGTCTTGTATAACAGCATGGAGAGAATATACTGAACAGTCTTCTATAATGGCATAGAGACAATATACTGAACAAGAAATTTGTAAACTATATAACATTTTAAAATGTCAACATTTTAAAATGTTTACTGTAATCACATCACCCGATTTCCTTCCTGGGTGGTAATTTTACCGTTACTGACTTAGATGCCACAGGGCATGTAAATCATGCGGTACAATTAACTCTCCAGCTAATATAATATTTTCAAAGTCACCAGCAATTCCCAGTGAAGCAATGTCCAACTGCTGACTGTCACGCCAGTGTCTGAAGCATCAACAAGCTATTGTATTACTGGCTGGAGACTAAACCAGCCACACCAACATGTGAAGTTAGAACAGTTACATAAACACTTATCAATTAACATTATCATGAGATGAAAACATTGCATTTGTAGCAAGTAATTTTACAGGCTCTAGAAATTGTCCTACATAAGATAATTAAGTTATGAATGTATATTCACCAGCTGTAAACAGGTTAACTCTTAGTGTGGGGCATCAAGCACAAACATTACATGAGTACTCTCAAGTATTCTTGTCCAATCCTGGCTTGATATTGCCAAGGGATACACACATTATGTGTATTTGCCTTAACTTGACCTGTTTCATACTGAACAAGGACTTGAAGTTTAGGAACATAAACAGATAGATATTTCCCCAGAGTTTCTCCTACTTCCCACCGTATATCATCAAGTACCTGGGCTTGATGCAAGTAAGGCTATCTGTTGCCCTATTCCTGCAATACTAGATGCTGGGGGTGTGTCAGTTCTTATCATAGAGTTTTCTCCATACTACACTCCCAATTTTTCAGTCATATTGTAGACCAGAAACACGAAATTAACAATGTCAAGGCCACAACACACACACCTATGGAATGGAATGATCAGCCCAGCGACTGAAATGAAGATGATGATAGGCAGAGACAATAAGTGTTAGAGATTCATTCATTGCAACCAACTTTCATTGTGGAGATGGCACTTGATTGATTTATTATAGTCCAGGCTTGGATATATGCCAGGTGAGATAATGTAATAACTGGCAGTGGCAGAATATGATGAAATAAAAGTATTCATTTAATATTATCATTGAAGATGTGCTGTATGTTAAATGTATGACATAATTCTATTTCCATTAAACATGAATGTAGTCATCTACAAATACGATTCACATTTAGTGAAGAAGTATTCATAAAGTGATTGTGTGGTACGTTTTAATTGTTCACAAATAATATCTACACTTACAGATCATTAATGATAAAGGCAATCCCACATAAGAAACTACTAGTGGAGTGTTGTGTGTTTGGCTTTTGGTACAGCACAATAAATTGGAGTGGTCGACACTCTTCCAAACATTTCCTTTCCAGAAAATTATAAGAATTATCCAGTACTGGTTTTACAAGACTGGGTCAAATACAGGGCCGGCCTTATTATTCTGCCTTGTAAATCCCATTGAGGTTTGGGCCCTCAACCAACTAACTGCAAGCTGTCCTTTCCTGTGCTATCTCATGCAGCTTTGTGCATGTTCTCCCCATATTTTTCATGTCTATAATTATCTTTGGGTGATCAAATAGCTTGATTGTTTATAGCTGAAGTTAGGAAATAGCTTGAATGTCTATAGCTGAACTCATCAAATGGCTTGAATATCAGCTTGAATGTCTACAGCTGCAGTTATCAACTAGAGTAGAGAGACTGGTAGCAGGTGCGGTAGAAGAATTCAAATTAACTGAGAAATTAGAGACATTTTTCATGTTTATATGAAATGCATAAAAAATATAAAACATTTTCATTCTTAAGTTACGTGTGACATAACACATAAGTGTATGTGTATATACCCATAGAATTTGCCAGTATTGTCCAGATATAATCTTTATCACCTGCGGTGTTGAAAAGAGTTTGTAAGAGCTACACTGAGCCAATCCAGATGTATGGAAACGATGCATGAACAATTAGCATACAAGTGAGGAATTATGTGGAAGCTAAAAGGATTTTATAAAAGAATGATGAGATCACTACGGACGAGTAGAAATAGCAATGAACATATCTTGACAGAAGTTAACTAAAAAAGTCAACTGGCTACTCACATCAGAAGAAGACAGTCCATATTCTTTGAACATGTCACGAGAAACAGAAAACTGGAGTATGTCATCACAACAGGAAATTTAGAGGGGAGGAGAGTCAGAGGGAGATCAAGAGAGAAGATACTAGACAGTTTGACCTCATGGTATGGAGAAACATGAGTAGCAGAAGTGATTGGCGGTACACGAGGCAGAGGGCTGTGGACGGACATGATCACTAACACCACATGGTATGGACTATAAGAAGAATTAGTTTGAAAGTGAATGTAGGTATGTTGTGAGCACATCATGAGTGGAACTAGTAATGTTCCATGTTTTCTGTATGTTTCATGATCATAAAGTGGAGTTACTCTGTGTTGCGGAGAAAGCATTTTGAATAGTTATAACAATTTATTTTAAAAAGTATTTGTTATTAAACATGAGTCATGTACAAAATGATATGAGGTGCATACTGCTTTTAGGAGGTCAGTTTGTATGGGAAACACCTATATGTAAACAATATGATCAAAGTTTGATGCGACATGATTTCAAAGATGTGCTGGCGTTACATGAAAATTGCAGGTCTGTCACTCATGCCAAAAACACATTTTGTAATTTATAATCTCAATGTTTTTCCACTAATCACTTCACAAATGTGCAAAAGAATATTAGTTTCTCATCATATTTAAATATTTTGCTACTGTTTGATATAATATAGATTTATCATATTTTTTAACCTTAACTCTACAGTTTGTTATGATCTGCTTATGACAGTGGTGTAAAACCAATCATTGTTGGGATTCAGAAAGCAATCAAAATGTTCAATTACATAGTAAATGCCAAACAAATCTAAAGCAGCAACTCGCACCAAAACATTTATATGAAATTAGAAATAAATGAATATCAAACGATGAAAGAATATGTTGCATTGTGGTCAAGATGAACTCATTTTTGTGTAGGCTATCACATTATAAAAATCACGATTCTAGCTTTTCTGTCTAAAAGAGTTTGTCTTCAAAACAGAGGCAAATTTATACCCCCAACACATCTAACTACCACAAGAATAGTCAGTTATTTGAAAACAAATTGGGAAAAAACAACAACAACAATCAAAATGACAGCCACATTCTACACACAGAACTCCTCTTGATAAAAGCTCCTCAATGAAAACTAAACTGATGAACATTAGTAGCATGTTCTACATGAGACTGCAAAATTCAGTTCAACTATCACATATATTAACTATAGGAGCCTTCGGCCTTCACATAATGTTACAACAATTATATAAACAATGAACTGTCACTAGCCAACCTATGACAACAGTCCACATACAGAAAACAAAATGGTGCTTTTGTTTACTTTATAACTCTGCTCCGTAAGAGGTATTTTGCTGAATAAAATGTTATATCTGTGAAATTGTGGGTAAGTGAGTAAGTAAGTCACAAAATGATATAACACAGTTGAGAAATGGTTGCTGGTAGTGTACAAAGGTGTCATTATGTGGCATACCCATCCAGCTTGATGTCTGCGTGTGGCAAACAATTGTTGCATGCTAACTTTTCAGCACACATTCTTCTTCTTCTTCAGCGTTCCGAGCCATTGAGGTTCTTTGCTGCAGATACAATCCGTCTCTCTGGTGGACCTTCTCTTGCCAGTCGTTGATTCCAAGTGCTTGTAGGTCTGTATATGTATTATCTCTCCACCGCCTTCTTGGTCTACCTCGGGGTCTACGGTCATTTATTTCCTGAGTGTAAGCGAGTTTTGTTTCCCTATTATCTTCCATTCTTTCTATATGCCCCAGCCATTGTAGTCTATTAGCCGTCATGATACCAGTGAAGTGGTGTTGAAAATATCAACTATACATAACGATTGCCCCACTGATGAACAGCGTGCTGTTGAAAATATTGGTCATGCTCAGAGATTGCACCTCCAAAAAAGAGCACATGTGAGGTTTTTTATTTGAATCAGAGGGATTACTGCCATGAATTTTCATAAGAAAATGTTGCCTGTCTATAGGCATGTGTGTGCTGTACACAAAAGCTGTACACATCTGATTTGCAGTTTGCAGATGACAAAGAAGCTGAGCAAATATGGCTAAGGAGCAGCCCAAAGACTCCTATGGTGCAGGTATTGGGGAATGTTAAAACAATGGGATAAATGCTTTAACGTTTGTGGATATTATATTGAGAAATAATCAGAGATGACTGGCACCTTGCTGTCTTGACAGACGATAGTTTGTAAAATGGAGTTATACCCCTCCATAACACAAAGCCTGGGCTGAATTTAGAGACCATGTGTTGCCCATGCAGCATGATCTCTCTCTCGGCGTGTCTAGTGTACTCCAGATGAAAGGTAACACCAATACATCTGGAACAAGACAAGCTGCAGAAGCTGCCGGATCAGCAAAGCAATGCTCTGTCTGCCTGTCGGAGCTTTGATCCTAGACCAGTTGGCAACCAAGGCTTAGGGCCTGGTCTGCCACGACATTCAGGATAAGGCTTGTAACCCCCCCCCCCCCCCCCCCCCAAATTGCGCTCCTCCGCCCGAAGCCGTTGGCATAATGTGGGGTGTCGGGTTTGGTAAGCGTCGTCCAACATTCGGCGCTAACAGAAGCAGGTAGTACCGTCTACTGTCATACGGTAGCTCAGTCATATCTAACTAGGATCTGATAATATAATTAGAGATATAACTGCAACAATAAATGGTTTTCAAGTCTGCATCTCAGATATTATTTTCTACGTACCAATTTGTGACTTACTTACTGACATACCCACATATTTCACTAAACAAATTCTTATCAATCCTATAAAACTACTACTAGTTACACACACACACTGGCAAATGTCAACACTGACATAATGATATGTCTAGCAGCAGATCTCGTCTACATCACTACTTGTTCAACTCCATAACCATAATCTACCTTCAACTCCGATTCTGCATTCCTGTTTATCTAGCAGATCTAGGAGTAACTGCAAATTTGGTTAATCTGATATTGAAGTAGCTACCATTAGTCACCTGCTAGCTGCAAACTTGCTGACTGTGGTGTAAGGTCAAGTTGAGTATGTTATCACATAGGCTGTGTAAAATTATGTGCTACATGAAGACTTAAACCGATGTACCATCCTTGGCCAATTGACGTTTCTTCTGCAAAAGTCTGTCTGCAACAGCGGCTACTAGGGCTGCTCCCTTTCCACTGCCATCATGTGACAACATCAGTTTAAACTAGAGAAACACAAAAGAAACAAATCAGTAACAAGTGAAGAAGGAAAGTCTGTTTGGAGTTGATGATGACAAGAACAATATTGACTTCACTTAAAATGAATGGACAGATGTGGCTAATATGATTGCATCAGGGGCAACCAAAACAGATAGCACTTTTGGGTTTTGCCTTCAGTGGTATCAATTCTACTTATCATAAAGAAGATCATTAAGAACAGTGTCAGATACAGCATTTTCGGATATGTTCAGGTTCATTATGTTCAAATACCAGAATGAATCAAAACAAAGAATAAAGTTCCTCTTGTTCATCCTGAAAAGGTCAGCTGCATTCTCTGTTCACAGAGAAGCTACATCATTTGCACCTTTCAGCCAGCACAACTGACTTCATCACAACAATTTGTTAGGGATGGCCTTCCCTCCTTGACACAATATATTCTCTTGAGGCTAGATTTTATTTTACCTGGATAGCGGCCTTTATGGCCTACTTTATAAGTCTGACTTGCCAATGCATGGATTGCAATGCATACAAAGGATTTCGCTATTTTTCTTCACTTTCATCCAAAAAGGCTCAGCATCTAATCCCCAGCCCCAAGATCAGTGAAAATAAAATATCTGCAGTTTCTGTATTTATGTAATTCACAACTGGACTCTGACCTAACAAATTTCAAACATGATGCAGATGCATAATCTCTACCATTCTGCCCTCATCTTAATATTATGTTGAAAATAGCATGGTCAGCCAAAATGAGCTATGAAGACATTCTAAAAGACACCAAGATGCAAGGACAATAAAAACTCATCACAGACAGCAAAAGGAAGCTATCAACACCCTGCCATGAAACAACCAACATATTTTGTAACAAATGGTAGATTTGTAGACACAAAAAAGAGAATGAAGGAGGGAAAATATACCAGACAGTTAGGCACTACAGCATAGAAAAACAACACATAATTTGATAAACAGCACTAGTGAGTAATTGCTGTAGAGAAGCACAGTTGCCCTCCGCCAGTTTGCAAGGTACTTGAAGAAGACAAAAATTATTGTATGATAGACAGACAAAGACAAACAGAGAGAAAGAGACAAAAACAGACACACAGAGAAAGAGTCACAGAGAGAAAGAGACAGGCAGAGAGACAGATAGAGTAGGAACGACAGGCAGACAGAGATGCATGCAAGCAAAGAAACTAGGCCGATATGCTGTCTCTGAGGTGATGATAGTGAACTCACATGTAAACCTGGCTTTGTCAAAACCTTGGTCTTCTCCATCATCAGATCGTGGAAGAATGGGTGAAACCGATACAAGGATCCATCAACTCCTATTGTTGCCTCTTTCCTATTCATCCTGTTCAGTAGACAGGCTACACCTACAAAAAGGGCACAAACACACATGTAAAACAAGATAAATAGGAATATTAAATGAAGAATCAACATTACTGCACTCAGGACATTCCCATGCGTGGTCCGTCTCCTTCTCTGGTAGCCAACTAAGACTACCCATGTTCTTGGTACCAGTGGCAGCCTGACTGAACATCCACCCGCATTTTCCTCTATGTATAAGTATTGCCCAGACACTCTGCTCACTTCTTGTTAAATCAGCCTAACCAGATGTGGGTCCTGTTTTGCTGCATTTTCCACTCAATCCCAGACAGCCTTCACATCAGCCTTGTTATAATAAAGCTTGCTGCCCAAAGGGAGCTGCGGGTGCCAGCCTATCAGCCTGATAATTTCCTAGCACACCTGCGCGACTTAGGCAGAAAACCTATGATATGCTCTTGACCGTCATCTCTTCGAGTGATGCAGGCCGCTACACACTGAACATAACCAGTTAATACGTAACAAAAAACATATAATTCTGCACTAAACTCCAGCCAATGGAATAAAAGAAGATCAATTTAGCCAATGCTGGAGTCTGAAGATCTATTAGTGTTCTATTATCTGTGTACAGGTGGATAATTTAGCAGTGTTAGACCTTCACTTGAATTTTAAAAAGTTGCTTTAAAATCAAGAGGATTGACTTCATTACACTGGGTTTTAACCCATATGGCTCGGTCTCTTTCCGTCTTTCCGCAGGGTGGCCTGCCGCAAGCTCCGCATCAAGCACGTACTCCGTAGCTTCAGCATTGACCCCCAGAAGTCTCTGAGAAAAATGCACCCGTGAACCAAAAGACTTAGCCCAGAATCAAACCCACAAACTTCAGAGTGTAAGGCAGAAGGCTTGACCACTTTACACAGAGACTCCCAAAATTGTGTACTTGTACTAAGTCATGGCATTATCAGAAGGGGTATGCAACTCACTTCCTTGCCATCTTTCCTTCACAGACAATTTTTAGAAAATGTTTACAGTCATCTGGTTCTCATATTACAAGTATGGCAAATGTATCAGATTATTACATCTTAAAAGGAGCCACAATAACGTAGTGACTAGCATGCCTGCCTGCCATCTTGATGGCCAAGTGTTCAGATTCCTATCGAAGCAGATTTAAAACTGAGGTTGACTTGGCCTATACATGGGTACCAGGAAATGTCTTGGGAAGCAAAGAGTCACATTCACTCCTCAAATAATGATGGTCTACAACATTATGGCACTAGCACCATTTGCCAAATACATCTCTAGGCATGTTTAAAACAAAGGCCCTGTACCTTTTACTACATCTTAATCTCCTAACTACTAAGTTAGGTCTTCATCTCTAGACATCCAAACTAGGTTTTATTCTCCGTTCATCTTCTTAAGACCTATTTCTTTACATTCAAACTAAGTTTCCTCAACTTAAACCAAAGCTAAGTCTTAACTCCTTACATCCAATATAGGTCATCTGTACACCTCAGGATACAAAGAGGACAAACAAAAACAGTATGAACAAATGCTGCACAAGTACAGATCTCTTACAATCAACACTGACAAATGATTCAACCACACAATTAAGTTCAGCTAAAACCATAGATTACCTGCTGAAGCCAAGAATGCAGCCCTTTTAGATACCAAACTGCACACGTGCCTGACTAGTCTGTAGTCTTGTTCGTTGTGTGTCACCAGTTCCAGTTCCTCAAAGATTTGTTTTGTCACCGTGAAATTGTTAACATCATCCCTGCATTACAATTTTCAAATATTAAAAGCTTGAAGAATTCATGATTTCATGTCACAGTTAAAGTGATATTTCTCTTGTCTGGTAGCTTACTTTACAAGAAATCCACATGGCCATTCATACTCAATCTAGCGGAGCCACAGTTGCGTGCCATACCTTTAAGTTACTCCACCCTCTACTACAAATAACAAGATACACCAATATAAGGGTATAAAAACAATATACATGTAACAGGTATAACAAATACTGATGCAGGAGTGTGAAATGATAATGGATTTAACAAACAGGTTAAGGTAGAGTGATCAGTTCATCTTCTCACCATTTTCCCTTGTTAAACACACAGCAGTAAGGTCAAAGCTACTGAGACGCTGACCAGTAGCAGCGTTTGTTAAAATTGTATCTGTAAAGGGTGCTCAGATATGTTGCACTGACAAGAAACCCTCAAATGGTGGCCTGACAAGGTGCCCGGACAATGTGGCCTGACAAGATGCCTTAAAATGGTGTCCTGACAATGTGGCCTGACAAGATGCCCTAAAATGGTGGCCTGACAAGATGCCCTAAAATGGTGGCCTGACAAGATGCCCTAAAATGGTCGCCTGACAAGGTGCCCTAAAATGGTGTCCTGACAATGTGGCCTGACAAGAAGCCCTAAAATGGTGGCCTGACAAGGTGCCCTAAAATGGTGGCCTGACAAGGTGCCCTAAAATGGTGGCCTGACAAAATGCCCTAAAATGGTGTCCTGACAATGTGGCCTGACAAGATGCCTTAAAATGATGGCCTGACAAGATCCCCTAAAATGGTGGCCTGACAAGATGCCCTAAAATGGTGGCCTGACTGTTCAATGGTGATCCACGATGGTGCCCTAATATGGTATTCAGATTAGGTGGTCTAGAATGAAGAGCACATAAGATGCACTAAAATTGTGGTCCGAGATCGTCCCTTAAATGGTAGTCAAAGTTCCATAAAATGAAGGGTATATAAGATGCCCTAAAATGGTAGACAAGGTGCCCTAAAATGAAGGGCATATAAGATGCCCTAAAATGGTAGTCAGACAAGGTGCCCTAAAATGAAGGGCATACAAGATGCCCTAAAATGGTGGTCAGAGATAGTGCCCTAACATGGTAGTTAGACAAGGTGCTCTAGCATGTTAGCCCAATATGCTTTCTTGCTTGCTTGTGTTCGATGGCTTGAGCTCCAACGCGAAGTCCTGTATGTCGGATGAAGACATCCTGTTGTCCAACATCAGTGTGATGTCATACAGGACCTGAGGTTTGCGTGAGTATCCACTGTCCCATGTCTGGCTTATTGGTGTGCAGACTGGTGGTTCCTCGCCGTACAGGCAGACACTCTCCGACTTCGGAGGAATCGGCGATCCTACTGACTTTAGCCAGGACCCCGAAGGGACCTGTTGCCCAGGACGCTCGATGAGGATGCGTGAATAGGTCTTGGCCAGTATATAACCAGGCCCTGGTGCCTTGGAAACACCTCTGCGTCCAGCCCAATATGCTAACTTTAATGATATTATTGGTTATTACAGTGAGAAGCACAGGTCTGGAGAAGGTAACAATAAGAAAGATGAGGGTTTTGGAGACAACATGAAAATGCTAGATGGATTGACAAAAACATGATCAGCGGTTTCATCTATCAAACAGATTTGAGACAGTTGTGAAGAAGCATGCCTGGCTGATGATCATAATCAGTTTGTGCAACACTTTTGTTTTACAGATATTTATTTCTTACTTTTAAAAACCCACATAGATAAAGCAACATACATAACTTTGTTAACACTGATAACAGAATAAACTGACTTACAATAATACATTGTAGGTGACTGTATCTACAGAATGTTACAAAGCTTTACTATTTGTTAAAAATTTTGTTAGCATGTATTGGCTGATGCAAAATGTGACCAGTAATCTATTAATCAAAATGTTACAAGTACAGTAATGTAAACATACCCTTCAATTTCTGAGACGTATTTTGTATAGAATCTTCCTCTTGTTGACAAATGATAAGAACCTTCGCCATCAAAAAGCAGGTTGGCTTTCCTTAGTCTCTCGATGGCCAGGCGGGCAATCTCCCCCATGTACATGCCAGAAATCATCTTTTCGTAGCTGAAATCAACAGTTAGATAGACAATGTATTGCTGGTATGCAGGAGTTGGGAAGTGAATTTGTTAGGAGCTGAAGTTATATAGGCTATGTATTGCTGGTATGCAGGAGTTGGGAAGTGAATTTGTTATGAACTGAAGTTATATTGGCTATTTATTGCTGGTGTGCAGGAGCTGGGAAGTGAATTTGTTATGAGCTGAAGTTAGTATCACTGGATAACTTTATATTAGCACAAGTAGAGATGTGGTTATTGATAAGAAATATGAGAATATCATGGAAAGATAAGAAAGTTGAGAATATCATGGAAAGAGAAGAACAACTCTCAGGTTAAGGCAAGAAGATTGACTTCACTTTTCCGGGTTTTACTCCATCTGGCTCAGTCTCTCTTCACGTAAGTGAAGTAAGTGATGTTGTATGAAAGAATGTATGAGAGGAAGTAGAGAAGAAGGGCAGAATGTCAGACGGGCCTGCGTGCCCAATTCTTAACCCTTTGAAAATAAAGACTTTCGTTCGTTCGTTCACGGAAGGCAAGCTGCCTGCCGAGAGCATCACACAAAGCACTAAATCCGTAGCTCCAGCGATGACCCTCATGGGTCACTGGAAAAACTGCACTTGTCTGAAAACAAACTCACAACCTTCAGAGTGCAAGGCAGATGGTAGGCCACTTCGTCATGGAGGCTTGTAAAAAAACTCTCAAGCACTTTAAAGCTGCACTGTATGCATCCTTAAATCCCTCATCAAAACCATCATTAAAAGAAAGTTTTTGGAGCATACTGTCAGAAGAAATGAAATGGAGAATGTACCCTTCTGTTGACAAACACTGGACGAGGAAGATGTATGTAGAAAGCTGAAACAGCTGGGCGACAAATAATATAAGCAACACCAACTTCTATTAAAACTTCAAATGACAGACAGGTTGGAGATGGAGAGTCATGATCACCAATGTCTGCTCCAGACTATATACAAGAAGTAGAAGATGATATGCCGGTCTCCCTGATCTAGGGTGTACACGACTTTCTCCGTAATCCCACATACTCTCGTGAGTAACGTGACGTGCGCGAGAATTGGTAGCAGTTCTCTCAGCGTCGGTAACTTACGGGGTATGTCAGCCGGTCACTCAGAAAGCAATGGCAAACTACTGAGCGTAATATTGCCAAGAAATCAACAATCAGCTGAAAGATGTTTATGTTGATAGCGATGTCCTGTAAAGGATATGCGAACAAAAAAAAAAAAAGAAGATATCAACATATGACTTTAGACAAGTGTTTGGCTTACCAGCCGCATGGGCCAGCATCCAATCCCCAGCAGCTGCTAGATCTTTTTATGACCAATATGGCCCTGGGATCAGCCCAGTCTCTTCAAATGGATAACAGAGATTGCTCTGGAGGGAAGGTCAGCAATGAAGGGAACTGATCATCCTAGCTGACAAAATCTTAACCCAGTACATGCAAAGGTCTTCAGGTATCTAAAGTGGGTCTGCATTTTTGTAATGTTTAAGTTCTTAGTCGGATATAACTGAGCTACCATATAACAATTGAAGGTACTACCTGCTTCTGTTAGCGCCGCATATTGGACGGCACTCACCAAACCTGACACCAAAGATTTTGTGCCATTGATGAAATGCTTGCCTGGTTTTCACTCTGTGCTTTGAGTATCATCCAGACCCTCTACACACTTCCACCTCAGCAAGTCTTTTCAGATATGGATGGTTTGATTGCTGAATCAACATCACTGCATTCAGGACATTGCTACACATGCTCCATCCCCCTCTTCAAATGCACCAAAGAGGAATGGTCAATTATCTAGAGGAATGATAAATTATCTAGAGGAATTATCCAGGGTATTCAGCAACAGCATCAAAACTGGCATTTTCCATGATGACTGGCTACACAGTTACCGCAGGTCCCTTCCTAAACCTAGCAAAGATCACATTAGGATGAATGGCTACAGAAACATCACTAACTAGGCCTAAGAGAATCAAAGAAACAGCAGCTTAAAGTAGAAACTAGAAGTACTGGGCTGGAGGAAGACATACTGTTATACTGCAACCCTAGCCAACTGTGACGACTACATACACTAGTTCACAGGAATTCTGTGGCGGTTTTATTATATATTTAAAAGAAAACAATGTGACCTATTCAGTCACACTAAAGTATAAAGTAAACTAAATCTGCGATATTTCAAGGGAATTTTGAGAAGAGGACAAGCATGTCCTCTAAAATCACAAACATTTTGACTCATTCAGTGTATCTTCATATGTGACAATTGTTCCTAAACATATCATATACAGTTATACACAACTATATATACATATATTATACAACATACACACACAATCTGCATAAGCAGCTTACATCTGTTTTCCTGGGTTAATGGAGTGCTTGTCAATTGATCTATCAAAGTCTGTCAAGATAAAATCCAAACACCCATCATTGCCAAATGCTCCCCATTCTGTATTAATGAGTACCTGATTGATATTTTTTGATCAAAAAGACAATTACATTTACGTTCAGGGACAAGAATTATTAGCTGAAACTTTCAAAACCTGTATACAACATAACACTAAAACTAATGTTAAATTAATTGGAAAACAACTAGCGATTTAAGAAATATATTTCATTTACTACTATTTTCAACACAAACTGGATAGATGAAACAATTTTCAGACTGCTACAAGCTAATGCAAAATTAGCATTTTTACCCCCAAACACAAGCTCGCTGTGGTAGCGTAATGGCTACAGCACTTATCTGACATCCTGGTCAGATGTATTATTAAAACTCGGCTCGGGAATCATTTAAGCCTCATAAAATGAGTACCAATTTCCTTGGGTGGGGGGTGTCGGATGGTCAGCTTGTTCAGGATGGACCCTTTAACATGCCTTGAGGCGTACTAGGTATTTGATGCTAGTCCCATGTTTGTATGGGTCAATTGGCACTTGACCTGTGATGTGGACAATATCACGCGGGCCACATACCTCCCAGGACATTTTTAAGCTGGGTCGACCTGGGAGCTCAGGTCGATATAAACACTCAATGGGATTTAATCACATGAGCTTCAGACTGGCAGGCAAGCATGCTAGTTACTACACTACCACGGCTCACAAACAAGCTACTGACCACATTATCCATCGAGTACCAATTGGTGATGGTAATATATCTGGCACCATCATTCCCTGGAGATGCCTTAGCCCTAATGTCTCCTGGTGTCTGCACTAGAACTGACACTCTGACCTTGGCGTACCAGATTGTGCTTTTTTGTCTGGGTTGTCTCCTATTGCATTTTCATCTTTGGATGGCACCTACCAAACAGCACATTGGATTGTTGCTATGGTATCCTTTCCCCACAGCTTGAGCTTACAGTGGCTAATGTTCACATAATTCCCCTATTGAAGGACGTATGGTGTATTTCAGTGGGTGCAGCTATCCCACCCATTCTGCTGGAAAAAACACCACTGTTTGGTCCACAATTGCTAATTTGTCCAGGAGAATCCTTCCTGGCTTATATCACAGCTGACATACTATATTTGTAGGATGTATCACGATCCGCCACATGTGGACATTGCTGGTAGGGATTTTTTCCCCGCAGGTGTAAGCTAGAAATCCTATATGATGTTTGTAATGAACAAACCTGTTTAGGCTCATCGTGGTCTCCATCCCACGTTTTCACCTTGTCCAGATCCTCAATATAACATGCGTTAGTTCCAGTACCTGTGAAGTGAAGACATGGATGGAATGATGACTATACTTTATGCTACTTGTTTAATAGGGTTGCACACAAGTAACAACGATTTTACAGATATACAACAATATACCATTTTGAGGTGAGGTGATTGGTTCCTTTCATTTTCACTGATGCCCTTCTTCAAATCAAGGCAAAACCAGTTCCTACCTATCTTAGATTTATAAGCTAGAAAGACTTTACTTCTTGCTGCTAGTATAACAAGGTTGTGGACAAGTAGCTAAAGGATTTTGCAAACATACTTTGACAGCATAACGTCATGAGGTGAGGTGAGAAGTTCCCTTCAGCTCCACTCATCCCTTCTTCAACTTACAGCACAGCAAAGCACCTATCCTAGATATGAATGGAATCAGACCATAGTGCATGCTACTTGTTATAACACACAGTTATGGACAATAGCAGTCAGATTTTACATCATCTGCTTCTGCTGCCTCTAATCTCCCAATGGAGCATACTCCTACAACAAACTCATGACATGCCAAGCTCTTTGCAGGCCTGTTCATGATTGGCTGGATTTTGCAGCTCAAGTTTTCTCTAAGATGGAGTAGCTAGGCACAAGCCAACCCTCCTTAGTAACATCTTACCTCATGCATGGTAAGTTACACTGTTATTATTCTTTGCTTCCAATGTGGACCCTACTAGCACAAATACTAGGACATTAATTATGAAATGTAATGACCAGTTCTCTTCCATACCCTATTTTTGTCTACTCCAACTCCGAGCAAAATAGGCACCTATTATTAGGCACAAAGAAGTGACACCGTGAACAGGTGTCAAACTGGTCAGGTTAAGCAAGGTACAACAGTTAGTTTTGTCACTGAAGCTACACATGCATTCTGTCTTACATGGACACCCCTCTAATGTGTCTCTACCTTGTAGAGGGGCTCACATGTGTTCCAATAATCGCCAAGAGCTATGCCAAATAAAACAACTACTGGTAGGGCCTCTCATTTCAGACAGGTCAAGGGACAGGAACCAGACAAAGAGAACCACAGACCTACTGCCTTGTGGATAGACTGGGGTCAGTCAAAGACAAGAGAAAGCAAACCCAAAAAATGCTTGTGGAAGTCCGATGAAACAGTGCAATTTATTTCAATAAATATCATTTTATGAACGCAACATGAATCTGGTGCAGAAAACAGAACCATTATTGTTACCATGTAACAAATAAAACTGCAGAATGGAAGAATGCTTTAAGCACCTTTACAAATTGTATACATTAAACATAATACTAAGTCAGCAGGGTTACTTTGGCACTGGAAATTATCAGGGAAACTAAACTAAAACTGTCATTTACTGCCTACTGTACCTTGCGGTGTAGGACAGGGGGTCTTGAGCCTGAGGAATTAAGGCCGCATGGCTAGTGCAGTTGCTGCGAACTGTGCAGGTAAGAGTTTTCTTTTAGCCCCGGACAGAAAAAAAAAAACACGCCTTACCGAGGATTCGAACCCGAGTCTCCAGAAGGAGAGCCCGGCATTCTAGCCACTCGGCCAGCTGCTCCATCAGGAAAACAACAACCCAAAATACCTATGAGAACATTAACAGCATTAACAAACTATGCTAACACACTAGGGAGTTTGTGTGGGTGGTGGTTATGTTACACCTGGTATGTAATGAACCTGGGCTGATCAATCGATTTACAAATACAGTGTTTATATATTTTTATCCACTCTTCATACAATGTTTCAATAAAACTAGATAGTGTGACCTACTTTGTTTAAATGAGTGGGTGGGGTATTTTTTGGGGGGTAAGAAGTATTAAGAAAAAATAAATGCTCAACTAATTAATTAATTGTAAGTAATGTTCAATGAAACCACACAAATATGAATTATGTATTCTCAATGATACAGCAATTCAGAGCAAAATATAATACTTTTGAACTTTTTAATTTCTGTAGTAAATAAGGCAAGAAACCAACAGACAATTATTCTAAACAGAGATATATTGTAAAAAAAGAAACAGAACAGTGTGTACAATGTAAATGAACAACACACAAGAATGTAAACATTTATCTTAAACATGAACAGGACCATGGATTTATTGTCAGGATCATGACCTCATCAAGAAAACTGATAACTTTACCATAGAAGCGCCTGTTGTCCATTGGCACTGGCTTTTCCAAAGAGAATCATATGCAAAACAGCCAAAACGTAAGGTTTAGTTCCATCTAAAGGTTATGATATTCCTCCATGACATCATCTCAGTCCATCCAGCATCATCATATCTCTGAGTCTGCCTTTGCCTCTTCTCCTATTGATCTTTCTTTCCAGTAGTCACATTAATGCCTCTCTTCTCATTATCTCTCTCTCTCTCTCTCTCTCTCTCTCTATATATATATATATATATATATATATATATATATATATATATATATATATATATATATATATATATATAGATTTATATATATATACATATATATATATACATATATATATATAGAACACTGTTTGTCTCTTTCTTATAGTCATATATAATGTTCTACTTTCATTAGGCACCCCCAGGCAATTGTCGTGGTCTCTTACCTCTGCCTTTGACAGCAATTTCTGACTGTCAGGACAAGCAAGTGCCCTGCACTTCAAAATATCCAACATGATGATGTTAACTCAGATATGCAGATGATATGGGCTTTATTCTCAAACAGTGTCAAGGGATTAGAACAGTTAATTCTGTCTATTAAGAGACACAGTGAAGATCTAAACTTTTTCTGGATTAAAAAAAATAATGCACATGCAAAATTAAAGGATGATTACGAGGTTTTCTTATGTAAAGTTTTTAGCGATATGAGGAACGCGTTTTAATCTAAGGAGGTTGGCAGGTTTTAATGAGTCAAGCAGGCATCTTATTTTAAAACTAGACCCCCCCCCCCCCCAACCTTAATGTATTAGATACAAGTAAGAGTAAAGGACCCTTTTTATGTGCCTTGAGGAATGTTGGACATATGGCGCTGGCATATTGTATAGACCAGTAAATACTCAAAGGGTTATGTAGTTAATACATTGGTCGCCTTTACTTCTCAAGACATATCCTGGTACACATTTTAAGCTGGGTTGACCTAGGAGCCCAGATAAATTTTATGAATCCATCTCAATGCAAATTCAAACTTATGAACACTGGGTTGGCAAGCCAACATGCTAGCCACTGCCCTATTGCTGCTCCTGATTAGAAACGTAGCGGCAAATTATTTAGCACCATTCTTGTGAAGTGAGCAACTTTTCTTCTGTGAAATAAATAAGAAAGACACGGGAAGGATAACCTGGTCAACAAATGCCTGAAGAAGTCAGTTGTGTGCAGCCGAAAGGTGCAGTTATTGCAGCTCTGCTGTAAACAGGCACAACACAATTATGTTCAAAACAATATTCTGGACGAATGCAGAAGAATAAACAGAAAAATATCAGTAAGTCTTAGTCTCTCTAATATGTTTTTCCAATTTATATGCTTTGGTGAAAGTAACTGCTATTCTAAAGCTTTCCAAACGCAGTTGTTTTATTCTCATGTGAGCAGTGCCGCTAATTTCATGACAATTTTCAGAGTTCAAGCAATTAGGAAGCAATTTTACACATAATCTATACAACATAACAGTTTCATTGCAACAAGATAGCAAACAAAATGGCAAACAAATACAAAAAACAAAAAAACAAAAAAAAAAACAGTTGCAACTGTAAACCAATTCTTGAAACAAAGGTATGGAAACTAAAGAACAACTGATAAAGTACATAGTACATTCTTACCAAGTCTTTGAAATCAGTTTAAATAATTGTTCCTGTTCAAAGCAAAGCAAACCAAAAGTTCTGAATTGTATTTACTTATATAGGCACATATCTGGATATTTAAAAAAAACAAAATAATGATAATGTTCACTGACAAAACTGCTCGACAGCTAAAAATTGCAATCAACAATGAATACTGAAAATGTCACAAAATGTGAATACCTTGTCTCCATAATTACAACAAGGGTAACTGTTCACAAGAAGTCAGAAGAAGACTGCAAAGGCCATGCAGATGTTAAACAGCATGAAGAAGCTATGGCAATCATCTGCTAATGCCGAGGTAAGGGGTTCAACCCCCACACCAGACATTTGGACTAAAATGTTGACATATGGTCCTTGACTTGGGAACATAAATTACAAGTACTTCTGAAGTCGGAGTAGGTTTGCCTGATGGCTTGGGACACTGTTAATAGGGAAAGCTAATCCAAACGCAAAATTAAGTCCAGCATTACAAGAAGTAGTGTGTATGGACTACGCTTGAGTTCAAAGCGAGCGAGCACCAAAAAAAAACAAACCAAAAACAAAGCAACCAACAAACAATCAACAGTGAAACTTCTGAGATCATGGACCATTTCACAAACACCAAAGAAAAATGAGGCTTTGGAATTTAACCCTTTACCGGGCAAAACGGCCGAGAGCGTTTTTACCCCGAAACGGGCAAAACGTCTCAAAGCATAATTGATTATTAAGTGTTGTAAAAATGCGATCTCACGGCTTTCCTAGACTTTCGATTATTTACGTCTGGTGTTCTCGATAAGTAGATAACATGAGCGCCATTTGCAAGCGTTTGCAAGCGATTTGATTGGATTTTTACATACTGTTCATGGTTTTTGCACTTTGTTTTTCAAAATGGATTTTGACGATTGTTTAAGTGATACTGGAGATCTTGCTGGGTTGAATTTAAGTGACAGTGAATTGCACGAAGATGACTATGAATTGCAGCTAGACATCAGTGATACCAGCATGGGCAGTGTACACACTTTGGATCTCTCGGGCTTTGAAGAAAGTGATTCTGATTCTGAGTGTTTGTAAATAGTAAATAGTGTATAAGACTGACAATCACAAACAATATGTTGTATTTTGTAAATATTTGTGTTCATGTGTGGATTACTGGCAACATTGGATTCTTTCATGTGAATTTTAAATCTGCATTAAGTGGAAAAGAAGAAGTAACAAAGACATTTATGATCTGTTTAAGTCCCAGCTAATCACTGGTATCATGAAGGCTAATAGACTACAATAGCTGGGGCATATAGAAAGAATGGAAGATAATAGGGAAACAAACTCGCTTACACTCAGGAAATAAATCACTGTAGACCCCGAGGTAGACCAAGAAGACGGTGGAGAGATAATATATATACAGACCTACAAGCACTTGGAATCAACGACTGGCAAGAGAAGGTCAACCAGAGAGACGAATGGAGATGGATTGTATCTGCAGCAAAGAACCTAAATGGCTCGGAACGCTGAAGAAGATTAAGTTTCCTTCATTCTGTTCTTTATTTCATAACATTCTGATCACTAACACCTTAGATATAATGTTTTTACTAACTTAACCATAAATCTTAGTAAACACCTGAAAAATCTTGCCCGTTCAGAGCTAGAAAAAGGAAAAACGCTTGCCCTGTAAAGGGTTAAATGTTAAGAAAATGCTCAGGATAAAGTGGATCAAGAAGAAAAACTCACAAGACCTGAACATCAAAGAAAACTGACTCATAAACAGTAGTATCATGTCAGAAGAAGTACTTAGACCATGTCAAAAGGCAGTGGTGTAGACAAAATAATGGATGGTATGGCTCACTCCTGGAAGATGAGATAACGGTAAACCAACATGGTGGGGACACTTCTTCATTAAAGACACCCTGGGTAAGGAAATGTATGAGGTAGGGAAACTAGGGGTGGATCAAGAGCATTTCTAGGGGGCTGTGAAGAGAGAGTTGTTCTTCTGGGACTTACTTCCTAACTGATGTCACATACATTAATATTTGGTGGGGGACACATCTTCATTAAAGACACCTTGGGTAAGAAAATGTATGAGGTAGGGGAACTAGGGGTGGATTGAGAACCTTTCTAAGGGGTTGTAAAGAGAGTTGTTTTTCATGGACGGACTTACTAAATGATGATGTTACTTACATTATTATGTGTTACCCAGATAAGTTTAAACCGTCCAAATACATCTTTCTCTATCATCCATTGCTTCTCTTGTCTATACTATTCCAACATTAGGCTAATTTCTATACTGCTTCTTTTTTAGTATGACCCATAAATTTGTACTTGTCTTTTCTTCAAATGCAAGAACAAGAATCAACAGTTAGTTTATGAATCAGATGAGACTTGGCAGAAAAAAGCTGCAAAAAGACCGTCACATTGGCCTGCATCATGAACAATTACATCTGACGTGTGTGGAATTTAGTGACTCACCAAGAATGATACCAACAGCACACTGTCGATCACTATGAGCACATGACATCAGAGCTCCTACTGTGTCATTAATGACAGCCAGACATTTTATATTCCGCAAGTCCTGAAAGAGAGTAATTATTCTGTCAGCTGTGTCCACTTTAAAATGGCATCTATGTTATAATGGCATCTACACACATTTCATTACACTGTGTTCTTAGTCATGAAGACAGCACAAATGGCTGGGAAATATTTGGTAACAAACCTAAATATAACATATAAACTTACAAATATGCTTAGTGTCTGTGTAGCATTTAAAAAAACCTTCTCATGTAAAGTATAATTAAAGTAAATATAAAATAAAATGTTTCATTACTTTATTACAAATGTAAAATTACTGTTACAAATTCAGTACATTTATAAACAGTGCTTACAAATTCATTGGAATTTGGCATTTTAAAAAACATCTCATGTAAAGTATAATTAAAGTAAATATAAAATAAAGTTTCATTACTTTATTACCGAAGCCGAAGCAGCTGCCAGAACTGGAAACAACAGAGCAGTATTCCATATCATGAAGCAACTATGCAATCACTCACCTACACCAAATATACCCATCAAAGACAAACAAGGCAATCAATTGTTATCCGATGACCTTCAAAAGCAACGATGGGCAGAACATTTCAAAGAAATATTAAATAGACCGCAGCCTGACACTGTTCCGAACCTGGATGGAGAAATTACTATGCCCCCACTAGATGCCTCCTGCGAGTCATTCACCATGGAAGAGATTAAAGCAGCCATCAAAAAATTGAAGAACAACAAAGCTGTTGGTGAAGATGAAATCTCAGGAGAAATGCTCAAAGCAGCAGATGAGAACACCTTACAACGTTTGTTACAGCTGATCAATGAAATCTGGCAAAGCGAATCCCCACCACACCAGTGGATAGATGGTGTAATTTTCAAACTGCCTAAAAAGGGCGATATGTCTGATTGCAATAATTGGCGTGGTATCACTCTATTGTCAGTACCAGGAAAACTTTTTTGTAGCATGTTACTTGAGAGATTGAAAAAGGCGATAGATGAAAGGCTCAGAGAAGAACAAGCAGGCTTCAGACCAAAACGGTCATGCATAGACCACATTTTCACCCTCAGAATAATCATTGAAGACTCCGTAGAATTCCAGTCGAAATTAATCACCAACTTTGTCGACTTTCAAAAAGCCTTCGACAGTATCCACCGTCCTTTACTTTGGAATCTACTTAACATCTATGGTTTTCCTACCAAATATACCAACGTCATAAAATCTTTCTACAAAGAAACACGTTGCTGCGTAAGAACAGAAACAGGCAACTCTGACTGGTTCTCAGTCGAAACAGGAGTGAAACAGGGTTGTGTCTTATCACCGATGCTTTTTGGAATAGCTATCGACTGGGTCATGCGCAAATGCACAAACAACACAAATATGGGTATCCATTGGGTTGACAAAATTCTAGAAGACCTGGACTTTGCCGACGACATAGTGCTTTTGAGTTCAACACACCCGGATGCCCAAGAGAAAATAAACCACCTCCAAAATGTTTCAGGGCAAATTGGTCTCCAAATTAACACCACAAAAACAAAGACTATTGATCTTACCAACAGTTCAGATGACACCAAATTGAACAACTACGTTCTTGAAAAAGTCAACAGCTTTACATACCTAGGAAGCAAAATGACATCTACAGGGGACTCAACACCAGAAATATCATCTAGAATCGCACTGGCATCTAGTGCCTTCAATAAACTGTCAAACATCTGGAAGTCAAAGACACTCAGCAAACACACAAAACTTAAAATCTTCAACTCTTGTGTGATTCCAGTGTTAACGTATGGATGTGAAAGTTGGAAATCAACGGTAGCTTTAGATAAAAAATTAGACAATTTTGAGAACAAATGTCTTAGAAGACTTCTAAACATCCACTGGACAGACTTCAGAACCAATTCGCAAATAAGACAAGAGACTAAGCAAGATACAGTATCCAATTTCATTAGAAGACGCCGTTGGAACTACATTGGCCATGTACTCAGAATGGACAAGTCAAGACTCCCCTATCAAGCCCTCATATGGTCACCAGTAGGGAAAAGAAAACGGGGAAGACCAAGAGAGACCCTGCGTAGAACCATCATTAGAGAAGGCTCATTCAATGGCCAAGTAAATATCCAAGATCTACAACAGATAGCAGCGAACCGCCAAGCATGGAGAGACAGGACTTCTGCCCTATGCGCCGCCTTAGGCTCAAGAGGAAAGACTAACTAACTAACTAACTTTATTACACATGTAAAATTACTGTTACAAATTCAGTACATTTATAAACAGTGCTTACAAATTCAATGGAATTTTAAAAACTCAACAAAACAGTAAAGCCATGACACGTATAGACAGAGCCTGTTACCCAATGTGGAATCTGTCTAGAGGAAGAAAACCTTACACAAATGCACACGGAAGTCAGACATGGTGACCTCTGAGGTGTATAACTAGGTGTGATGCATTTCCCTCGAAAGAGGAAAGAAGAAGAAGCAAAGCTTTGTTTAGGAATTCAAGGAAACTAAATTATTTTGTTTTCAATATTCAATGAAACTAAAATTCGACACTTTTTTGGCCAGTATGTGACAGCAACTAGTATTTAAAACCATCTTTCCAAGACATGTCTATGACAGATCAGCATAAAGCATGGGACATATGAACAGTAACATAGCAATAAAACTACATCGACGGAGATACTGACCCCTCGCCGTGCAATAGCCTCATGCAGCAGCTGTACAATGTCATGGCCTTCTACACCCTCACATTTGAAACCCTTCGTCCACGTTGTGAGAATGGCCTTGTCCAGGCCTTCCTGGCGACATGGGAAGGAGAAGGTGAACCCAAGAGGTAGATGGCGATCCTGAAGCTTGTGGTCTGACATGAACTTGAAGATACAATCTGCTATGTGGTCAAATAGCTGTCAATGTAATAACAAAGGTAAAATATTACTGTAGAGTATACATGTGACTGTGTGGTCAAAAAGCTGTCAATGTAATAACAAAGGTAAAATATCACTGTAGAGATACACGTTAATATGCCCCAGCCAGCTAATAATTATACTGTTACCTTTATCTTTATGAAATCTATAAATTAAATAATAAATGACAAAGGAGGGTTATGCAGGGAGGAAGGAGTAGGGATTCAGGGAAAAGGAGGAGAGAGGCAATGGAGAGAGAGAGAGAGAGAAGGAATGAATGAAAAAATTTTATTTTTACTTTATTTTCAAAGGGTTAACAATTATTTACACAGGCCCATTTAACATTCTGAGCTTCTTATCTCTCTCCTTCCATACAGAGGGAGGAAAGAAGTGAGGAACAACAAAAGGGAGGGGGTAGGAGAGAGAGAGGGAGAGAAGGAGAGAGAGAGAGGGAGAGAAAGAGAGAGAGAGAGATAGGGGGGGGGGGGGAGAGAAGTAAGGGACATCTGAATAAACATTTTGATTCCGGTTTCAAGATGGCGACGGACGGTCGTGTTGTTTTGTGTTCGTTAACTTTTTCGCGTAGGGGATGGATTTATTCATCTCTTGCGTGTAATTGGTGTGCCAGGATGTAAAACCAGGAGTTTATACTCAAGATCTGCGCGGGTGCTACGGAGTTCGTGCATCGAGCGAAGCCTTCCTTGAGTGAATTTTCAGCAGCGTGTGTGGTTCTCAGCATTCTGTGTTTACGTTTTTTCAACATGGCGGAACAACGTGTGTTTTCCGAGGGTTCAGCAGTCAACATAACGAAGCGGCGTGGTAGCCGCGCAGGGAGGAAGAAACAAGGTAAGCGCGGTGGTTTGAGGCGTTTTAGACTCAAGTGTCACCGTCTAGGGCTCAGGAACATCCGTATTCTATATTGGAACTGTGCCAGTGTAAAACAACGGGGCTCTATTTTAGAAACCCTAGTTTACAGGAACGACATTGTAGCACTCCAGGAGACGAGACTGGGCGATCAGCCACTCCGAATTGCCGGCTTCAAATGTTTCTACAACAGACGACATCTGGGAACGGCGATTCTCGTTCGCGACAGCATGGTGGCGTCAGAGCTAGACATGTCCAGTTGGGACAGTGACGATATACAAATACAGGCGGTGAGAGTTCATTCCAGTATACCATTCGTGTTGGTTAATGTTTATGCTCGCAATGCGAGTGTGGACGCACAGAAGTGGCAGTGCTTAAGTGGCATATTAGGCCACGAGAGGAATGTTATTTTCTGTGGTGACTTCAACGCTAAAGGCAGATCATGGGGAAACACTTCCTCCAATACACAAGGGGAGGAGCTCGAGACTGCACTGGAAACCATCGACCTGGTTTGTATCAACAGTGGCTGTGTCACCAGGACAGCAAGCCGTCCAGGCGATGAGGACAGTGCTATTGATCTGGCGCTAGTTTCACCTTTACTCACTACAGTGTGTAGATGGGGTGTCCTAGGACACCATGGCAGCGACCACCACCCTTGCAGCATATTGGTGGAGAAAGGCAGAACCAGGCAGCACAAGCTAAAGGTAAAGACGTTCCAGTATGACAGTACAGGGCAAGATGTGGTGAGTAAAATAAGACGTGACAAGCGCAGAACGTTTCAGGGCAGGAAAAAAAGCTGGGAGCAGCCACCGTGGTGGAGTTTCGAGGTGGATAAGGCTTGGGTGGATAAGCGTAGTGCTGTAAGGAGATGGCAAAATGCCAAGAAGAACAGAGCTGGTCATCCTAGTCCCTGCTTGCACTTAGAAAGAGAGATGCACACAAAAGTAAGCTATTTCAAAAAACTGGTCACGGTGGTTAAAAGGGAAAAATGGGCAGAGGTGTGTCAAAGGGTAAGCACAGACAAGTCACTGAAATTGTTCTGGCGACTACATAAAAGCATGAGTGGTGTAGTCAAGAATAAGAGCATTTCTGACTTCCAAGGTGCTGACCTCATCTGGCAGAGGACTGACGAGGACAAGGGCAAAGCCCTCTTTGAACGCTACCTTGAGCAGAGCAACCAGACAGACATGGGAGGTCGAAATCTGGCCAAGGAGGTCACCTCAGACAGATGCAAGGCCCAGAACACTTCGGATGAAGACACAGTGACAGTGAAAGAAATCAAGGCTGTGCTTCGACGATCAAAAAACAGTGCTCCAGGTCCTGATGGCATAAGATACGACGACATAAATAGGTGTACCGACAATGAGCTAGAGAAACTAGCAGACATGTACAACAACAGTATAGGGAGTGCTAGCATCAAGGAGGAATGGTTACACAGCTATCTGATTCCCTTGCCGAAGCCTGACAAAGACCACAAAAAAATTCAGGGATATCGAATTATAACCATGCAGAATACAATAGGCAAGCTGCTGGAGAAGGTAATTGCCAGGAAAATATCAAGCCAACTAGAGAGGCAAGGTGTTTTCCCACCTACCCTGGGTGGGTACCGTCCAAAAAGAGAAACCTGGACCAATGCAGCAGTCTTTGCCCAGGATGTCTATGAAGGTTTCCACTCAGGCACTGAAACCGTTGCTGCAGCGATTGATCTTGAGGACGCATACAACAGAGTACCACTGGATTTTTTAATGTTTCAGCTTCTTGAACTAAACGTAAGTCCATTCCTCCTTAGTTGGATCGCTGCAGCCCTCTTCCAACGGAAAGTAGTTTTTAGATGTGGCAGTTGGACTTCGGAACCAACAACAATATATCCTGGCCTACCACAGGGATCACCATTATCTCCGGTACTGTTCAACGCCTACACAGTGAGAATCACCAGTGAGCAGATCACTGGACCTGGCAGGACATTGTCATTTGCCGATGATGTTTTAGTGTATCGTCAGGGTAAGGATAGAGAGGAGGTTGCTGGGGAACTACAAACCGAACTCAATCGCATAAGTACTTGGTGTGATGAAGCTGGGGCAATGGTCAACCCAACAAAGGCAACAGTGACTTGGTTCTCGTTGAATAATCATATTGTCAACAATCCAACACCAACTGTAATGCTGTGTTCAGAGACGGTGGAAAGAACGCAGGCAATGAATTACCTGGGGATACGGTTTGATCGAAGCCTTGCTTATAATGTGCACATAGACCAGGTGATAACAAAGGCCAAGCGGGGTTTGGCAGCGATGCGGGTGATGGCGGCAGCAAACTGTGAGCAGCGCCATCTATGTCTTCTGTACGAGGGGCTGGTCATGTCTGTTTTGGAGTATGCAATGGCAATCTTGACTCTCAGCCATAAGCAGATAGAAAGGATGGAAAGGATACAGAATGAAGCTATGCGCATTATTCTTGGATGTACAAGAGATACAGCATGCAGGGTGATGCGCTACCTTCTTGATTTTCCAACCATTGAAGAGAGAATACAAGTTTGCAGGGCACGCGCCTACCTCAGAATTAACGCAAACACACAACATCCACTGCATAGTGAAATTAGGAAGGTGAAGGGCAGCAGGTTAAAAAGAGGACGGTCGTGGATGGGTCAAGCCGAAGACATTCTTCAACAGGTGTGTTCACTTGAGGACTTAGAACCTGGCGAGGAGTGGGTGCAAGTGCCAACAGACTTCTGCACATCCTTTTCAGTTTGCATCCAACTAGATAGAAAATGCAGACAAGAAAATCCGGCTGCTGTTGAGGCTGAAGTACAAGCGTTGATTTTCGAGAATTCGCTAGACGGTGACGCGGTCATCTACACAGATGGGTCGGTCGTCCGACATGTGAGAAGCTCATGGGCCTTTACAGCTCGGGCCGGAGGGAGAATTGTGAAGGAGGACTCTGGTGCTTTCACTGAAACCACAAGTAGCCTGACCATGGAAGTCATGGCAGTAAGTAAAGCAATAACATGGCTCGAGACACAGACATTCACCAGGGCTTGTTTCCTTAGCGACTCAATGAACATGATCAAGAGGATAGAGGAGGGGTCGATCCGAAGAGAATGGTTGCTGCCTCTGAAGCGGTCTCGGCTGGCAAAGATTAGTTTCATCTTCGTGCCAGGGCATGCGGGAGTACAAGGAAATGAGCGGGCTGACAAGCTCGCAGGTGAGGCTACTGTGGAGGGCGGACGCGCCATGGACCAGGCTGACATTCTGAATGCTCTACGTGATGTGAGACTTTTGCGAGAACCAAGTGATGACTGTGAATCTACAACAATGGCCAGACTGCTAGAGCATCAAATTAAAAGAGGTGTGGCCAAACAAGAACACTACGCAGGAAGCCAAAGAAGATTGATAAACCAACACAGAACTGGCGTCGTTAGCCGCTACACGCTGCGGGATTTGCTGAGGAGGGGATCCGAGCACTTATGGACTGAATGGTTCGATGTGCAGCGAGGATGATCTGTCGACTAACTAACTAACATGAATAAACATTTGATAATAAAACAGTATGAACAAAGTGGTAATTTGTCTTATGAGATGAACAAGTAATACACATAACCATAAAGTTTATATAAAAACATTGTTACAAGAAAAACTGCAGATACATTATTATATGCAGCATACAACTGCTATTGGAAACAGGTCTGCTCAACAAAATTGTACCCTCACAAAGTAAAATAACTTAGTCTAAGATCAAAATAATTAAACAAATTAACAGACATTGCAAGCAAGCATGAAGGATGTATGTCAGAAAGAATATTAAGTAGATGTTTCTGATCAATATGTCACTAACTTGCATTTCTGAACACATATTCACAATAACAAAAATTGCCATGCAAACTAGTATCGCAACAACAAAGTGAAAATTAGCATGAACATGTTTATTTCCTAAAGCCCTTATGCATATATAGGAATATAGACTGCTACTTGATGATTCATAACCATTCTAACATGATACACTGTGACTTGATGAAACAACCATTCAAACATGATATACTGTGACTTGATGAAACAACCATTCTAACATGATATACCGTGACTTGATGAAACAACCAGCTAACATGATACACTGTGACTTGACGAAACAACCATTCTAAGGTGATACACTATGACGTGATGAAACAACCATTCTAACATGATACACTGTGACTTGATGAAACAACCATTCTAACATGATACACTGTGACTTGATTACACATAATACTAACATGATATACTGTATATTGATGATATATAATCATTCTAACATGATACACTGTGACTGGATATTACATAATTCTAACATGATATACTGTGACCAGTGTTGCCATCTCCCTTTGATGAAAAAGCACAAAAATCGACCCAAAAAAGCACTAAAAAATTTTGAGAAGCACTAAAAAAAAGCACCAACTGTTTTTATTACAAATGTAACAAGGTAGCACAGTATAATTTATTATTATCACTTCATATTACAATGAAGTTTATTCCAGATCCACCAGATCCCAATCAGAACTACTTTCGAGCCAAAAAAGCACCAAAATTGCAATACTATTTTTTGGGAAATCACTAAAACAAGCACTGGTGGTATTCATTCAAAATGTTATAAAGTAGCACATTATAATTTATTATTATCACTGAATATTTGAATGAAGTTTATTCCAGATCTGCCAAATCCCAGTCAAACAACTCCTCTTCAGTTTCTGTAGCTATTTCCTGCTGTGTTGCTCCTGCGATGATGAGGATGAGGAGGATGATTGAAAGAAACATGTATATGCCTCCTGTGATCCAATTTTTCGCAGAATATACTTAGGTAGTTTATAATCATGACAGCATTTGCCATATCTTTTCATTCCATATCTAATACTCAAAACAACTGTCAAACTCTTGATGCTCAGTCTGTACCGCAATTTTGATTTTATAACTCCCATCTGACTGAAAATACACTCCACGCCCGCATTAGAATGAGGTAAAATGAGCACAGTTAAAGCTAAATCTGTAAGATCTTGGAAAGGATTTTCACCAGTGGCATCCCTGTATGAGGCTATTTCTGCCCACAGTCCAAGTGTGTCAGAGGTCTGTGTCCACTGCATATGATGAAGTTTTCTCCACTGGAAATCGATGCGGGTGAGAGTATCTGCATCTTCTACAAACATTTTAGCAAGATCCAATATGCAAAGTGTCATTGGCTGTAGACATTCACTTTCACTAAGACATGACATGGACTGCAACACTCGAACGTTATCGGGTGTGCGTAAACGCAGCTGTGTCAATAGCTCTATTAAAAACTGGATGCACGCTCCACGAATTTCTTTCTCTTCGGGAAACTTGTAGTCTGCTATTTCTTTCTCAAACTCATAACCTAGATTGGGATTAGGATCTAAATAATCTTGAATAGCATCACTTTCTGTTATTTTTTTCCCAGGAATAGCAATCTTTGAACTGATAGAATCAATGAGCTGGACAAGATCGCTGAGTAGTTTTGTTGGATCCTGTATATCTGCTTCGAATTTCTTATTCACACTTTGAACTTCTCTGAGAATATGCTTGAGAAATATGAGATACACATAGTTTTTCATGTCGCTAAACATAGAATGTAGAAGTTCTGCTGTATAACAGTGCTCGTTGAGTCTTGCTACATCAAAATGAGTTCTGAGCTCGACCCACTGCTGCAATATTCTGACAATGGCAGATTGAATGGGCATCCATCGTGTCTGGCTTAATTGAACAATCTTCAGCGGATGGTGTCCATCATTTATTGAAGCAAAAAGCTCCCTGTACATTGCTTGACGAAGACTTGAGTGAGAAAACCAGTTATATGTTTCTCTAATCATGAACTCTTATGTTCCTGGGCAGACAAGCAGCTGCAGCCTGTCACACTGCCAGCTGAAGGGAATGACATACACACCTAATTAGTACCAGATGAGGAACTTTGTATTTTAATTTTGTATATACTCCATTGTTTACACCTGTCATGACAGATGCATTGTCAGTGCCGAGTGCAACTAGTCTTTGCAACTCAAGTCCATTCTTGTTTAAACAATCTTTTAACACATTGCATATTGCCTGTGCGTTGCAGTCACTCAGTTCAACTAAATCTAAGTAAGTAACCACAAACTGCTTTCTTGTCTCTGAATAGTACCTAATAGCTACTCCAAGTAGCTTAGTTTCAGAAATGTCATTGCTCTCATCAATCAATAAGCTGTATTTACTTTTGCCAATATCAGCTGCCAAGTCTGTTGTGAAATATGGTGCAAGTACATTTGAAATAACTGCTCTGCACTTAGTTCTCCTAAGCTTTAAGTTCTTGCAACCTTTGCTGTCACCAAAGTGTACCTTGCAGAGTTCACTTAAATGGTCAACAACGAGAAGCAAACAATGGCCAGCTATGAACAAAGACATGCATCCTTCTGTTTCTTTGACATCATCTTTCAGTTTGTCAAATGCAATTGTTGTTTGCCTTTGTGTACTGAATGGTTGTTCGGCTTTCTGATGTTTCGTTGTGTTCTTGTGCCTCTCAATATCATTTAACCTGGCTGCAATTGAACATTTGCAATATTTGCAAAAACACTTTCAGCTAAATCGTATTAAAGGGAGTTAAATTAGTTGAATATTGCGTGGTAACGTACTAAGACTGTTTTACTCCCTCGCTTCAGTTCAAATTCGGCTTTTTAGTGTTCCCAAAATGATTTTTAAAGTAATTTTTACCCACCCCAAAAAAGCACCAAAAAGCACCCAAAAAATGTTGTGAAGCACCAAATTAGCACGGCCGTGCTAAAAGCAAAATTTTCGCACTAAATGACTTGAAAAAGTACTAAATTTAGTGCGAAAAGCACTAAAATGGCAACACTGACTGTTACTGGATGAAAGATAACCAATGAGTGATAGATAACCATTCTAATGTGATATACTGTGGCTGGATGATAGATAATGATTATAACATAATATACTGATAACCATTCTAACATGATAATCTGTTACTGGGTGACAGATAACCATTTTAATATGATATACTGTTGATGAGATGATATATAACCACTCTAACATGCGGTTCTGTGGCTTGATTACACATAATTCCATCATGATATACTGTGACTTGTTACATAACCAAAGCTTAGGACAGAGACTGCCTACCTGTGCACCAGATCCTAACATTATATGCTGTGGTATAATGAAAATTTTGCTTTCCATTGTCACCTCCTGGCCCTTCAGATTAATCAACAGCACCCTGAAGTTGGTTCCACCAAGGTCAAGGGCAAGGAAATCTCCCTCTTCTGTTAGGTGGACACACAGAGGAAACAATAATTCACTTCACTTTATAACCGAAGGACACCTTGATTACCATCACTAGCAAAACATTTGTAATGAAAGATCATCTAAAAAGAAAGTATCCATTACTGAACATAATTTTTGTTCAACAGTTAAGACTAAAATATTGACTTCTCATCCTTGACTTAGGGAATTAAATTACAAGTACCTCTGATAGCAAGAGACATTGGTAATTGGGAAAGCTAATGCACACATAAAAATCAGTCCACTGCATTATAAGAAGAAGCACATGTTTGGACTATGCTTGCGTTCAAAGCGATCTAGTGAAATACAAAAACTGACAAGTTAGTTTTATACTGAAGCAGCTAGTCATTCCTAAATAGTGGCCTTCTCCAACAGTCATGCTACATTAACATGTTACTATTCTTTGCTTCCCTTATAGGTTCACAGTAACACAAGGGTGGATGTGATAAATAATTGAATATACTCTTTTCTACAACTGCTATTTTGATAAGTTTTTGATCCGTTTCTAAAGATCATCTTTATAAGCAAGCTGATGACAATCTGTTCAGTGGATAATATCTGTTACTAAAGGTTATCTTTTCCACAACATTATTTTTATCTTTTATTTTCACCAGCAGTTTCTAGTTTAGCGTGGGTCAAGACAGAGAAAATGACTGACATTCTACAAGATCTAAACATGGAAGAAAACTAATTCACAAACAGTATCATGTCTCTGAAACTGAAATACTTTGATCATATTAAATGACACAGTGGCTGGGAGATGTATTTGTGTTACCTTTCCTCTGGAGTAAACTAGGAATGCCCAGAGAGGGATTATGCTGCCTGGGCAGCATATGGTCTCTTTAATTCAGCCCAGGCTTAGTGCTATGGAGAGGTTATTATGCCTTTTGTTGAAGCACAATGTAACAAACTGTCTGTCTAGATGGCATGATGCCAGCACAGTATGGGTTTGGAGAGCACAGTGACAGCTGGCATTATTTCTGGAAGAGGGGGCAGGGGTCAACCAGCACGAAGTTCAACAGAGAACACTGAAGATACCTTGTGAAGGTCATTGCATGAGGTAAGGGAACAGTCATAGGATCAAGAGCAATTGCAGTGGGCTGTGATGAGATCGACATTCTGCAAAGGACCAGATACATGAGTTTCTAGATTGGTGACCTAGATATTTTCATCTAGATCTATTTAAAAACATATTTTTAAAAGATTGCTCCATTTATTTAAAAGAAAACATCCTAAAAACAGATAAAGTCAGACTAATTTCTGAAACAAAGGACATGTGAAACTTCAAAACTCAGCAGATGTTGGAATATCACAACATATCATGTCAAAGGCAAACATCACTTTCCTAAAGCAAAAGATCACCTTATCTAAGACTGATTAAAGCCCTGCCGAAAATAACATTTTATGAGTATGGATTGACCCCACATCCTAAGCAGAACTTTCTCCATAATTTCTGTAGTATTCTAGGTATCTGTACAGAAGGTAGTGTAGTGTGCCACTGCTTACCTTCTTGACAGTGGCCATACTCGTTGGTGAGAGATCCTCTGCCTACCGTTTTGAACTTGACACCATATCTGTCAGCTGCTTTCAAGCTCAATCAGTCAACTGCTCACATTTTCCCCATATACAGACTATAATAATAGCAATAGCCTCCTTCAGTCACAGCTGACCATGGCTGATGTGCCCCATGAGTCCAGTGTTCGTCTTAGTAAGTTTTTTTTTTTCTACTCTGCTTATTGACGCGTTTGAAACACAGCTGCGGGAAATTTGGCAGCAGACCGCCTTGCGCTGGGTTTTTTATACAATAGTATGGGTGCCAGTCATTCAAAAAGCAATGGCAAACTACTGATTGTAAACATGCCTACAGATCAAGCAGCCAAAAAATGATGGGGTTGACTGCGACATCCTGTAAAGGATATGCAACTTTTTTTGTTGATGAAGTCTGAAAGTTCAAGATGATTCCATACAGTGCATCTCAATGTATGGTGGTCAGGAGCCTTTTCTTTGTCCTCCCAGGTTGTGGTATCTATACTCAACATGTTCACGTTTTGTTTGAATGTGTCTTTGAATTGTAGCTGTGGACTACTAAAAAATGTGTTTATGCAATTCCTATACCAGGGCACCTGTGGCTTATGCTTGCCTGCTTGTGTTCGCTGGCTGTGAACTCCAGCGTGAAGTCCTATATGTCAGATAAAGACATCCTGTTGTCTAACATTAGTGTGATGTCATACAGAACCTGAGGTTTGCATGAATATCCGTTGTCCCATGTCTGGCCTATTGGTGTGCAGACTGGTGGTTCCTTGCCATGCAGGCAGATAGTCTCCGACTTCGGAAGAATCAGCGATCCTACTATGTTAGCTGCCGAAGGGACCTGTTGCCCAGGATGCACGACTAGGATGTGTTAGTAGGTCTTGGCCAGTATAGAACCTGGCCCTAGTGCCTTGGAAATGCCTCTGCATCCCACCTGCTGGTTATATGAGAAGTATTAGGACCATAACATTTTTGTAGACCTGAGTCAAAACTGTCAACTGTCATTTACTGCCTATATAGTACCTTGCAGTGTATGGCGTGGGGGTGGGGGGTCCTTAAGCCTGAGGAATTAAGGCCACCTGGCTAGTGCAGTTGCCACAAACTGTTCAGGTTAAGGTTTTCTTTTTTCCCCCGACAGAAAAAAATCTACACCTTACTGAGGATTCAAACCCGGGTCTCCCAAAGGAGAATCCAGCATTCTAGCCACTCGGCCAGCCACTCCTCTCAGACCTGAGTGCACGGAGGAACAGGTTTTTCCCTCCCACTGCGAATGCCAAGCACAGGCACTGAATCTTTGACTGCAGTCATGCCATTGTCAGCACAACCTCCTAACATTTACACTAAAGCACCAGCTACTTATCTGACAAAATCCTGTCATCAGTGGGGATTTCAAGCACACAAACTAATATGCCACCATGGATTCCTGCCTAGGGTAATATTAAAATGCAAAACAGTTTGCACCCAGCATGACATTAACATTGGTAACTAATCTTTACACTTTAGACCTCAATCCTTCTAGTTGTGCTTATGTTGGCAGAGGAGCTCTGTGGCAAAATTATCAAGCCGACTGCCTTCCACTACAAAAATTGTGGTTTCTTTTTCAAACCTCATCATTTTATTCACATGCACATTTTTCTCGGAGACCCTTGCAGATCATCACTGGAGCTACGAGGCTGTGCACTGTGCGACACTTTCAGCAAGCCACTCTGCAGAAAGATCAAGCCAAATGAGATAGAACACAGAGCAATGAGGTTGATCAACTTGTCCTTAACGCCTATAACCTTCTAGATAGACATCAGCAATGGTAAATAAACCTCATAATAAACCTTTAAACAAACATTTAAAACATTGTTTAAGAATGATAACTGCACGATTCAAAACAAGGCATCTGAGTATGTACCTGTCCCATCTGGAACTGTGCGGACGTATGTAGGAAAACACTTTATATTGGCTGTAGCATGTGTTTCTGGTGTTAATCCCTTTTGTAAATCATTCTCCATCAGGTCCACCACTTTACGATAATGCTCATCTGACAGCTCCAAGGGTCTCAGTATATTCTCCACCTGGGAAATAAAGTCACTTATATAGTACTTGTTGGTCTTCACTGAAATTATTTGTGTGGTCACTGGAATTATTTGTGTGATCACTGGAATTATTTGTGTAGCCACTGGAATTATTTGTGTAGCCACTGAAATTATTTGTGTGGTCACTGGAATTATGTGTGTGGTCACTGGACTAACTTCTGTGGTCACTGGAATTATTTGTATGGTCACTGGAATTATTTGTATGGTCACTGGAATTATTTGTGCCGTCATTGGAATTATTTGTGCCGTCACTGTAATTATTTGTGTGGTCACTGTCACTGGTTAATACAGCCAGTATTGCTTGCCTGAGGTGGACTATGCTGGTGTCTATGAGTTTGTGTGTGAGAGGGAGAGGAACAGAGAGAATGGGAAAATGTGAAGGTGACGAGGCAGGGGTAGAGAAAACCACCAAGAGGAAGTGGCGTGGTATATGCCTGGACTGCCTAAAGAGTAGTTAGGACTTTCTTCCGTTCTTCTTTGTCTAATGTTCCCTTATGCATGTGCATGGGTATGTATATGGACAGACAGACAGACAGACAGACAGACAGACAGACAGACAGACAGACAGACAGACAGACAGACAGACAGACAGACAGACAGACAGACAGACAGACAGACAGACAGGCAGGCAGACAGGCAGACAGGCAGGCAGACAGAATACCAAATTCATTACTAAGACAAATAAAAGACATTAAGAAACATACATAAAACGAATGGTAAGTGAAAATTACAAGAAGACTTGAAGCTGCATGAAATAAATCCACATAAATATCTGACAGTTAAGCTAGCACACAACCACCAAAAAAAAAAAAAATTAAGTTGGCATAAATGAATATGTTAATAAAGAAATCACATGACTAAATACAGGTTTGAAATTACCAGTTTGTGCTCAGTGTCTGTCACACCGTTCAAGTGTGTGGTAACCTGTGTTTTCATGGTGTGGCCCTACTTGCAATCCGATGCTGTTGGTAACAGTTCAGTGATAGAACACACTAATCAGGGAAACAGCTCACAATCACTACTTTATGTGCGGTAAAATACACCAACTGGTCTTAGAATCTCCAACTGCTTTCACAGATAATAAAACTATTTTGTTCAGGATAAATTCACTCGGCTGTACCATTCAACGTTACTGGTTCTGAGATTTAACCCTCTAAAAGGCACAATTAAATACCACGGATCAGTCTCTGATACACAGGCAGTCCAAAGTCACGTTACTTTACAGAAAGAACACAAAAACCATGTTTAACAAAGGTGGAATCTCATAATTATGTGACACTTAAATACTGCATGTCCCTTTACAGGACGTTGCCATCAACCCAATGGTTGTTGGTGATTTACTAGGCAATGTCATGTTCTGTAGTATGCCATTGTTTTCTAAACGAGAAGACATTTAAATCCAACTGACCAGTTATGTGAAATGAACCAACTATGCCGCGAAGTAAGTTTAGGCCCGGATGAGTTAAACCTCTCAACCACGCCTACTTCTACACTTGTATGCGTTTTAGAGGCAAGAAGGTCGACATCATTGCACCGGGTCTTATCCCATACTACAGCTCGATCTTTCCGCAAGACGGCCTGCTGAAAGCGTTGCCCGAACTTCGTAGCTCCAGCGACGACCCCAAGGATTCCTCCAGAAATATGCACCCGTGAACCAAATGGCGCAGGCCGGCAAAGAATCCACAGCTTTCTAAGCTGGTTGCGTGTTGTAATCATTTCGCCACGGAGCCGTTAAACATCCCCCTCCCCCACCCAAAATGTTATATACACACACAATAGTCTCATAAGGAAGTATAAATACATCAGTACGCAGGTTTTTACATTATAATTCACGTAATGCTAAATCTACAATGGCTGGGGCATATAGAAAGAATGGAAGATAATAGGGAAACAAAACTCGCTTACACTCAGGAAATAAATGACCGTAGACCCCGAGGTAGACCAAGAAGGCGGTGGAGAGATAATACATGTACAGACCTACAAGCACTTGGAATCAACGACTGGCAAGAGAAGGTCCACCAGAGAGACGAATGGAGACGGATTGTATTTATTTGCAGCAAAGAACCTCAATGGCTCGGAACGCTGAAGAAGAAGAAGAATGCTAAATCACTTCGCTTTACGTGAATCTTTCCATTCTTCTTGTTGCGACTTGGCAAATAATTACAAATTACAATAACTGAAACAATATAGGAAAACACATTAACTAATTCACTGTCGTGGTAAACTATATCATCTGAAATTAACTTCCCTGAACTGTCGTGGTACACTATATCGTCTGAATGTCGACAGTTTTTTTTTTTTTTTTTTTTTTGCATATCCTTTACAGGACATCGCTGTCAACACCAGCATCTTTCAGCTGTATGATGATTTCTTGGCAAGATTACGCTCAGTAGTTTGCCATTGCTTTCTGAGCGACCGGCTCACATACCCCGTAAGTTACCGATGCGATTCGAACCACTGCTGATTCTCACCGTCATCACGTTACCTACGAGAGTATACGAGATTACGGAGAGAAGTCGCTAACCTCTAAGCCACGAAGCCGGCTAATGTCGACAGTGCGTTATTCATTTCATTTTCCGCTATCTGCAGTGTGATTAGAGCGCTTGCCTGCCGGCCCACTGGCCATGTATTAAATTCCCCATCAAACTAATTTTGGTTTTTTAAAGTGACCTAGGCTCTCAGGCCGACTCAGCCTGAAAGGGTACCAGGAAATGTCCTGGCAAGTAAATGCGGTCGGTGTGGTACTGATCATATCACCCAAATAATGCCGATTGTTATATAAAAAACTATGGGAGTAGCACCATATGACGCTAATGTCAAATTATTCAACAGTAAATCCGTTTATGTCAAATTATAGACCCGGATTCGAATGCTCGGTAAGGTGTGGAGTTTATTTCTGTCGGGGGCAAAAAGAGAAAACTTAACTACTCTAACCTGCACCATTCGCGACGACTGCGCTAGCCAGGCGGCCTGAGTTCCTCAGGCTCAAGACCCCCCTGCCACACACCGCAAGGTACTTACTATATTGGCAGTAAATGAGTTCTTTTAGTCAACAGCAAGAACGTTTATGTCAAACTATACCAGTCTCTAATAGACTATTAACTTAAAAACGTGTAACCAAAAACGTTTATATCAAATTATTCAACAGTAAAACGCTAATGTCAAATTATTCAACAGTAAAACGCTAATGTCAAATTATTCAACAGGAAAACGCTAATGTCAAATTATTCAACAGTAAAACGCTAATGTCAAATTATTCAATACGGAAGCTTCTATTAGAAGCCCCGGTATCGTAGTGCTAGTGAACTCGGCCGCGCGACCCCGACACCAGTTTTTCGTGTAAACATCACCGTTACCATACATAACAACTGTAAAACTATTCCTCATAATTGGATTGCCATTAAACTCAATCGTTAATCTAAAACAAACACTGTTGCTTTATACGTTACAATCCACGTGCGATAGCTAACAGAAGACAGAACTAACTAGTAACTTATGTAGCCGCAATATTTCACAGTAAAACACCAACAATATAGCGCAGTGACGTAATGTAACAGTTGACTTGCATGTAGGCCAGGCCGTTCGAATAGTTCAAACGTCGAAGGAAAGGTGGTGGGGAGACTGTCGCGAACCTGGTGGTGGGAAGAAACCAGATCGTTTGGCAATTCGACATGCTTAAGAGTAAAATTTACACCTAGCTTTGTTATAAGTTGGGGGAGAGGGAGGGAGGGGGAGAGGGAGGGAGGGAGGGAGGGAGGGAGGGAGGGAGAGAGAGAGAGAGAGAGAGAGAGAGAGAGAGAGAGAGAGGGAGAGAGAAGAATATCAGTCATAGAGAGTTGGCCACCTAAACCCTAAACTCTCGTTATGCAGCTTTTAGCATTCCAAACGCCTACACCAGTAGGGAATTGGATTATCTTTGCTTGTCTTCACGAAAGAATCCGCGTGGCGCTTCTTTTACACATACACAATGAAGCTGAGACCGGTGTCGAGTGAGTTTAACTACTGAATAATTTGACATACACTTCTTTGGTTAGAAACGACGTATTCAGAAGTATGGCTTCGGCAGTTTCACATTAATTACACAGGGATATCTCCATTAGTGCTCCAGTCTCCACTCTAGGCTTTAAAAATACCCAGCACAGAGCACGAACTCCATAGGCAATGAATGAATCACCAAAAAAACGAGAAGTAGATTATGAGCTTTACTGAAACACGACTACAAGAGACAAATTGGACGTTGCGCCCAAGGCCTTCTTCAGCACAGGACAAACAAACTCAAACCGACACAAAACTACATGAAATACATGACAATATTAAACTAATTAAAGGTATCATCATAGATTGTAATCATACAATCCACTGACAGCCCAACGCGTGTCAGTCTCTCCTAGAAAGGAGATAAGTACCGTTAATTAGATTAATATTGTCATGTTTTTCATGTAGTTTTGTGTCGGTTTGTGTTTGTTTGTCCTGTGCTGACGAAGGCTTTGGCCGCAACGTCCAATTTGTCTCTTGTAGTCGTGTTTCAGTAAAGCTCACAATCTACTTCTCGTTTTTTGGTGATTCATTCATTGCCTTTTTAAGCTTTACTGCAGTTCCCCTCATTCTTGTTTACGAACATAGCAACGGCGAGGATCAAAACGTGTGCTTTAAATATTCATTTTTTGGGTAGGTTTAATTTTGAAATGCTGCCTGGTCATATCTTCACGCTTCCCATCTGCCGTGGGGATTGTTAACGTACAAAAGTGCCCTACTAACTATACAACCTCATTCGATCCACTACCCCGTGATTAGGATGGTGTACATCACACGTTTTGTAATCCAGTCTGTCTACACAAGCCAAGGGAGGGGGGTTGTGATAATCTCTAGACCAGTGGTTCTCAACCGGTGGGGATTTCCAGGGAGGGGGTGTGGGAATTAAGATTATTTCAAGATCGCGTTAATACAAGAAACCGAGTACTTGATACTGTTTTTCCCTCCATACTTTACGGTTATGTACTTACCGCCCTTATTAAATTCGTTTTATAACGTAAGTAGACCCGCAAATCACGTTTTATGTAGACGTATAGACGTGTTCTAGTATGTGTTACTAAATTTAGCTTCCATTCTTATGTATACTGTGTAGGGGCGGGGGGGGGGGTGAATTTTTGGGAGGAAATATGAAAGAGGGGGGGGGGAAGAGATGACATTCTGAACATATGGTGAAGGTGTGCATGGGCTAAAATAAAAGGTTGAGAACCACTGCTCTAAGCCAAGTAACCCCATGCACTTAGCAGTAACGAGAATGAATCACCAAAACAAACGAGTCAGCTTCACGGTAGCGTAGTGGCTAGACGCTAGCCTGGCGGCCTGGTAGTCAAGGGTTCGAATTCGCATGGCGCAGATTCTAAATCTTGACCTAGCTTCGCAGGTCGACTCTGTCTAAAATGACTACCATAAAATGTCTCGGTGAGTAAAGGCGGCCGGTGATTGACCACATCGATTCTGGAGTGCCCATTAGTCTTACACGTGTGGGGGTCTAGCACACAATGCCCAATACAGGCGTGTGAAAGGGTCCTTTCCTTTAATTTACACTGGGTAGTAAAGCGGTCCCGTCTCCGTGGCGAAGGTGTTACGGCCGCGATTCCTAATCCCGTATAACCGGGTTCGAAACCCAGCGGTGCTGGGTTTTTTTTTTCGAAAAAGGTATAGGTGCCGGTAGTTCAGAAAGCAATGACAAACTACTGAATGTAAAACATGCCCAGGAATCACGAATAGCCAAAATGCTGAGGTTGGCTGCTACGTCCTGTGAAGGACATGTAACTAAATGTTAATTTAGTTACGCATGGATTCTCCTTCGAGAGACCCGGGTTCGAAGCCTCGGTAAGGTGCGGATTCTTTTGTCGGGGAGGCGGGGGCCGCAAAAAGAAAACACTAACCTGCACAATTCGCGGCGACTGCACTAGCCAGGCGGCCTTAATTCCTCAGGTTCAAGACACACACATCCCCCCCCCCCCCCTCCAGTCATACTCCGCTTGGTAATAACTATACAGGCAGTAAACAGTTTTTCTGACAGTTATGCGGTTGTATATACACAATGAGTTATTTCCTTGAGGTATACAGTGAAAACCATGCATGAATGACTGAATGAGCCAGTGAGTGAGTGAGTGAGTGAGTGAGTGAGTGAGTGAGTGAGTGAGTGAAATATTCTCATCTTTTCACAAACTGAACAAACATATTTTCGTGAAAACAACAGCACGTATTATTAAATTTAAGCGAGGTAAATACCGTATATGTTTCGGATGTAAATGCGTCTATCTATACTAACATAGTGTAGTATATAACAGTAACTTAAAGTAAACACGTGAATATATTCCCCTCAAAAACCGACTCAATGGAATCAATCCGATGTCAAAAAACACAAACCACGAAGCAGCAGACAATCCTACGAATGGCATACTAACGAGCATTCGCCCTCTTTAAATCACACACATCGTAAACTACTTGTACGAAATCTAACAATCACCCACTGTATACATTCAGAAATGAAGGATACAACATCTAATCGAAAAGTAGAGGAAAAACCCCGACCAGACGTGACAGTTTTGCGATTCGCCGAGACAGTTCCGGGACCCAGTTTTTCCGTGAAACGGTCAATAGGCACACACCTACGTTGTTCATACTGTTACCCTTCCTCGCAGTTATGTGATGTAAATGTTTTCTCTGTCTGTGATAGACGTGTTGAATGAATGACACGCAATCAAGTGCAGAGGCGTCCGCAGACGTCGACACCAGCATGTCCCATACTCAAAACTGTATGGAGGTTTAAACTGGTTGAGGCAGACAGCCAGGCGTGAAGCTTTATATATTTTAAACATAGAAGCCAAAAACAATATGTTGCACGATTTATTGCCTGGCATGATTCGCTGCGTCTCGTCAGGTGCATACTGCAGACTTATATGTCATCTGAAGTGAATAAATTAATAATACTTCAGCTGAAACAATTAAAACACACAGCCACAGGTATTGTTTTGGTTAGCCGTCTTAGGTTTCTGGTAGTTGGTTATGTGTTTAAGTACATTTGTTCCTGCAGCGAGGCGCTTTTGTCACTTGGAGGTGACAGGTTCGAATCCCGGTCGGTAACTATAGCCTTCCAGTTTTATGTTACCCAGTGCGTCCTCTAGTCTCTACTTCCGTCGTATCACCTCTATGAGGTGGGAAACAATACTAATCGTGTTTATTTATGAACTATCTTAGGTATCATACCGGAGATGCAAGAAAATACAAAATATGCCTGGCAATAAGTCGTGCAACATATTGTTTGTCTTTTGTGTTTAAATTCACGAAGGGAAAAGATTGTTTTGAATATGACCTCCTCCCTCTCCCTCCCTCTAACCCTTCCTTCCCACTCATTCCATACCCTACCTAAATACCTACCTACCTACCCGAGGATTTCCGTGGTGAAGTGGTTAAGCTATCTGCCTCGCGCTCTGAAGGTCGTGGGTTCGTTCCTGAGACTGCGTCGTTCAGACCACGAGTCAATTTGCCCAGAAACCCCCGAGTGTCATCGCTGGAGCAACGAGTTTGTGCTTTGTTGCGATGATGCTTTCGGCAAGCGGTTAGCCGTTCTACAGTAGAGAGAACGAGCCAGACGGGGTAAACCCGGTACAATGAAGTAGACTCTCTCGACATTAGTACTTTATACATATCTACCCTACTTATCCACCACCCAGACACGTAGTAAGTAGTAGAAGCACACACCATTTACACGCCACTGAGTATAATAGAAACACGATGAGAGGTCCAAATTTATCATGCCCGAATGAGACGGGAGAGGGGCGGTAGCATATCCAAATCGTCTTTCCCATAATTCTGGGACACAATTTATAAGACTGCGTCGCTTCAAAGCGATGAGACAGTTCAACTCTGCATCTGCTGGGTATCGAACAACAAAACTGCAAGTAAGCTAGTACACAAAACAGTACGTCATTACGGTAGCACCCACAACTTTATCATCTCATCGCGCGAGTGCGACGATGTGTTGTGATGAAATTTACTCCACAGTAAAATGTAGGCTCACTCACCACATCAATGCAAGAAGCTCACAAAGCCTCTCTCTCTCTTCATATATCTCTCACACACACCTAAATATCGGTGTGTCTGCTATTTATAAACCCATCTTATTTTGCCTACATTCATGAATGCAATTACCAAGCCGTCCACCCATTCATATGTTCTGCTGAGAGAGAGAGAGAGAGAGAGAGAGAGAGAGAGAGAGAGAGAGAGAGAGAGAGAGAGAGAGAGAGAGAGAGAGAGAGAGAGAGAGAGAGAGATGTTTTCTTTCCCTACCCACACAAAAATAATCAATACACAAATCTCCGCCAGCCATGTTGTGTCTACGCAACTCTGCTGCAGCAACAGACAGCGAATGTGGGCGTATGCCTGTATGAACGAGCGACACCTAAGACGAACAATAGCGATATATTTCACCATAGGCTCGTCAAAGCGCATACAAAACCTGTTTATTAAAAAAAAAAATACAATACAATGCGATACAGTTAACTATAATGGTCGCTGCATAATTAAATTTCAGAATCCCTATAATCAAATTCGTCTGTAAGCAACCAGGTAAAAAAAAAAAAAAAAAGGTCGTCCTATAGCCGATATTGCCGTTTCGGGTGTGAAGGTTTAATGTTTAACCACATGTACTCTAGTCCACAACACGAGGTTGGGTGGTCAGTTCCCTTCCTTGTCGCTTTCCCTCCTCTGTGAACAGAATAATCACCAGTACTAACACGAATGCGGCGGCATAATGATTAGTTGTGTCTGTCTGCTAATAAAGTGCTCCGGATTCAATCTCCAAGCTCAGGCAGAAATAGTTTGTTTTTTTCCCCTACCAGAACGGCTCTGTGGTCAACCCAGCCTCATAAAAATGAGGAGGGAGGGGGGGGGGGGGGCGGGGGGGGGGTTAAACCAGATAATTTTAGAATTGTCTTGGAAGGAACGGCAGCGAGTAATGGAATTGGTCACCCCACCTCAAATGTGGCCTAGAACAAGTAACGGCCTAACACTTCACACCCAAATGGCAGTATCTGCAAAGGGACTACCTTAATCTTCCACTTAACACGACAGAAAGCGCACGAAGTTTGAGAACACAGCTTGGCAGCAACAATATGTCTGTACACAAACTCATTCGTTAGCAATGCAGCCTAATGACGCTGTCGACAGTCCCTCTTCTCCTAATAGTGTAGACTAAAAGATTACTAAGAAGATACGAATGAATTTGCCCTGATCAAAGCGTAATAAATTAATGGAGGTCTGGCCATTAGGATACAGAAAACCAAACAAAATGGAGGGAGGGGGGAGGCACTGCCCACATGCATCAGGGCTTTTCGGTAGATCACACTGGACCGAAAGGTCACATGTGGGAGTAAGAGCGCTCTCTCTCTCTCTCTCTCTCTCTCTCTCTCTCTCTCTCTCTCTCTCTCTCTCTCTCTCTCTCTCTCTCTCTCTCTCCTCTTCCTCCATCCCCCAATCTCATCGACCTGCGTATCAATTGTTGACAGAATGAACTGAAAATACACCGTACGCTGGACAGCTATCAGACGTGAAACAACCTACATCTCCCTAGGAATTTAATCAATATTCACGCACGGACGCGACACATGTGACATGTTTGTTGCCACCAGCGAATAGACATTTTTTTTTTCTTTTACCTATGGAGGCATTACATAGCTCATTGTGGATTCTTGGTTTTATGCACTGAATTCCCAGGAAAACTCACACATGCAGTCTCCCCCAGTAAATGTAAGATACATAATGCTGATGGTTCCAGCAACACAAAAGTTGTAAACACGTTGAATTCATCCTCTCGTGCGCCCACCCATACCAGAACTCTCGTGCGCCCACCCATACCAGAACCACTTTTAAATCAAAACCCAAGCAGCTTTAACTCTTTCAGAGTCAGAAGTTTTGGCAACAGATGTCCAAATGGGACAACAGTCAAAATAAAAATCATGTGCCTATTGTTTTCAAAGACAAGCGGCATAAACACCGTGGAGCAAGCATAAAAGGAAGCTGTTGATCATCAGAAGCATCCCCCTCCTCATTTTCCAAAGTTTCGGACTCTATCTTCTCCACTCTCGGAGGCGGACCCATCCGGGTAATGACTCCCAGGTATCGGTCTCCTGTAGTCAATTCGAAACTTGTAAGACAGCTTCAAGCCAGGCTACCATGTTTACAATTCCCTCATACCGGAACATGTTGCAAATTAAAACAGATGGAACATATGCGATCAACAATAACAACAACTCATGGGTGTGTAGGTGAAGTGCCTCGTGCGGTCGTGACATTCAACATAACTTAGCAGGCGGAACTAGGCAGACAATTGTATCGTTATTATTAAAATATCCGCGACAGGGCAGAAAAGCACAAACACTTGAGACTATTTTTTTTCTCACGAATTCAACAGCATTCGGTGTGTACTAAAAATATGGCCAGGCGGCTACAATTAATCATTACCTGTTAGAAAATATTGGGATGTTGTTTAAATTGTCTTGGACTCCCGGGCCGAACCAGTCTAGAATGGGTACCAGAACACGTTCTGGAAAGTAAAGAAGGTCGGTGAGACATTGACCACATCGCCCATAGACTGTCGACTGTCTGTATACAGATACAGGACTAGTACCATATACCCGATACGCCTTTAGACGTGGGAAGAGTCCTTTATATCTTAAAATCGCAAATTATTAAATAGGGGTTTGTACATCTCTGTTTCGCCTTTGGGCATCAGGGAAAAAGCTTTAGAGTGTGCTTAAAACATGGTGATATTTCCCAGCCTAAGATATTCCATCTATGTATCGTCTGCCGGAGGTGACCTTGGCTTTGTCTCCTATGTGTCTAAGTGCCAGAGTATATGGCCAATCAATGAAAGGTGTATTCATTCATTTAGTTTTACACTGAGTTTTAACACTGATTCTGTCGCCACAAACTTACTGATGTCGTTTCAATATTCAAACGAGGTCCTTGGGGCTGATACCACAGGTCAGCAGTGCCAGTGGCTGCTAGATTTTCTTCGAGAAAGTGAAAAATAATAACACACTAGTTTACATTGTTTATATAATGTTATATATCTTTTGAGTTTCAACTTAATTTTATTTATCACTAGAAAATCTAAATCTGCAACTCCAAAACCCGTTAAGTCATGTAGATGAAGATCGCGAATGCAGAAGTGATCAATTTGATTTTCCTTGGTGTGTTCTGGTTATACCCGCTGTGCTTTACGTACTCTTTTATGTGGAAAAACACTTCCTTCTGACATATTTATTCAATGCGCAACAAAATTGGTTAATAGTTCTATATTTCTGTTCATTTTTCAAAGTCTTTGTTTTCCGGCGATCTCTTCATAACCCGATTTATCCGATTCAGCTCGGCATTCAGATCACCCGTCACACAATGTTGACATTATTATTTCTTTGATTATCTAAAGTACTTTGAAGTGTCATGTACAATTCCTCTATAACTGAGTAATTCTTATTCGTTCGTGTGTGCTACATCGGATCACATTCATGTTTACTTTGTCTTTTTATGGCTCAAAATGTTGCAGTAATTACTCGTGAACTCTCTGTCTCTATAGACAGCATTAGATTAGTGCCGTGATGGACAGTCTCCTCTGTATGTTTCATGAGTTTCATGTCTTTAGAAGCTTTTTGTCTGCATCCTTCCATCTTGTTTCGTGTAACATCAAAAATGCTAGTGTTATAGTACTCAGCCGGCTCCATGGCGAAGGCGTTAAGGACGAGGCTCGTAATCCCGCACACCACGTTCGAAACACAGCTGCAGGCGATTTGGTAGCAAACCGCCTTGCGTTGGTTTTTTTATGAAATGGTTTGGGTGCTGGTCGTTCAGAAAGCAATGACAAACTACTTAACGTAAACTTGCCCAGGAATCACAAACAGCCAAAAAAATGCTGGGGTTGACCGCTACGTTCTGTAAAGGATATGCAACTAAGTTTGTAGAACTCTGCCTTTCACAAATCATACATAAGTTTAACAAACATACACGGTGATTTATACAACGGAATAGTCAGTTCCTCTTTTACCTATATTGTGGGTTACAGTGTTACTATTCCTTGCTTCCATTATGGGGTCCGGTATCACAAAAAGTCCCTCACAAGACAAGCCGCTTGTATGGCGATGATCACTTGAACAATAATGGCCGTTATCCCTTTTCATGCCTGGGGGAGTATTGAGCATATGGTGCTAGCCCCATTGTTTTTAAAAAACCAGTAGATGGGTAACTCTAGGGGTTAGCTGTCAATATGTTGAATAAGTACCCGTGGTTCAACACAGGCGGTAGTTACCGAGACAAGGCGAGTTAGCTGCTGGGGCTGCTAACTATAAAAATTCCTCAAAACTCTATGGAATCAGCGGGTCAGAGGCGCCAAACATAATCACAACCACTCCCCCCCCCCCCTCCCGGGCCAGCCTTGTTACCTTCCCTTTTTAGAAAAAGGTTAGTGGAGTCAACCTTACACACAACAAACCGGGTGAAAACAAGGGTAAACCATCCGAAGATAATCATGCTTCAAGACGAAATTTACTGGACATTTTGAGGAAGGCTAAGTGAGCTAAGTCGCAAAGACAACTTATCACAAACATCAGTGTCGTATATTTTGAAGGGACTGGCAATCACTAAAGTGCATGACCCATCTCTGTTAAAGGTAGCTGGGCCCCATCCTCTTCTTATATGTAAATAGATCAAGAATACGACCCTTGAAAGATTTACAGACTCGGATTTGGTTATTTGTCTAAGGGTGTGTGGTCCTCTTTTAATAGAAAAGTCATCACTAGGTTTGTCCCCTGTCTTTCCACCTGGTATTTAATGGTATAGCTCACGAACCCCCTTCTTCCATCTTAAGAAATTGTCTGAAAAGACTTTCTCAATAAGAATCAGGTGCAATATAACATGGATTTGGAACAGTTAAAGATGAAGAGTCTCCTGTTCTCTCTCTCCAACTAAGAATTTATCTTATGTGAATGTGTATCTGTTAATTAAACATTCAACAAACACAAGGGAGCATTGAGACATGTTCCACACACAAGATAGAGATTTTCCCACAGATAGTTTGGACTGACAAATTAAGTGGAAGAGATCTTCACATTTAAACAAATTTATTGACTGTGCCAGTTTCTTTTGGCCTATTTGACATTTTCTTTGTTCCTTCATCAGCTGTTAACATTTACAGAATGAAATAGAAAAAAAAAACTTTCATAGGACCAAGTATAGTCAGTCAATAAATAATAACATTCATTGTGTAGTGAGATATTTTAACTACCAAAATGTGTTATAGTTAACAATTTCTACATCCAACAATAATTCAAGAAAATCATTTTCTGAGAGGGTGAAGTTTGTGGGAGTGATAAGAAAACCTGGTGTGATGAGATGTGGATAAGCCTGGGTCCATGGTCTGATGGATCCACTTCAGGTTGGGCCAGTTTAGCTTCACTGAAGACTTCTCATTCTCTGCTTAAGGCTGGAGTCATCTGCCATCACAGGTGTTGATCATCTCATTCACTCCTCTTCCCTCCTTGTTGGTTAGGTGTGGCACCAAGACATCACTGTTTAAAATTCATACAGGTATGTATAATCCTTTACAGCATGTTCATAGTGTGAACACAACATAACAAAACAAAAATGATAAGATCAGAAGAAGTATTGTTGTGTTACTTTGGGGTGGGTCAGAGATTATTACACTGGATGCAGCTTCTGTTGTCTGGTACCTGCTGTATGCATTTCCTCAGTGGACCTGTAGTTCAGTGAGTAGTGTACAGTCAGACACAGATAAGAGTGATAATGTGATGTTCCCTGAATCATGGTAATCAAGCTGACAGGCAAGATCAACACAAGTATGAGATGCATTTGTATAAATGGCATACATTTAAACATCCACATTACTCTATTTGTTCTACATTGTGTATATAATTGTTTATCTGTACTTTCCAAGGCAACTACTTCCTATTCTAAATCATTTCCTTGTTCCTGCTGTTGTGGTGTGGAGTTGTGTGGTGTGAAGTGTATTGTGTTGAGTTAACTTCTGTTGTGTGGGGTTCCATAGCTTGTACTAATTGTCCTCACATCTACATCAGTTAATATGAGTTTAACTCATCTAGTGTGCTTTTATTGTGGTTCATGTCCAACATACAGAATTTCTGATGTGTATTTGTTACAAAATGTAATCTATACAAGGTCATGACACAATATATTAGAAAAAAATTATTACTTAAAGTATTTTTCCCTAATACTCTCCTCCTCTCTGTCTACTTATACTTCTCCTACATCTTTTACCAGTGCATATCATGTCCATTCTGTTGGCGACACAGTTGGCTATAGACCAAGGTAATTATCACCCGTTAGTCTGAGCAGATTAAGTAGGTCGGCTATCACAAATGACGTTTGTGAACATAAACCTATTTTAAGCAATGCAGTTGATGTAGTGCGTTGTCTAAATAAAATCTGACACATGAATAAACTAATTTCTATCAAATACTATTTGTTTTCAATCCGTAAAGAGAAAAGGAAGAGTATAATTCCTGTTTCATTTCTTTAGATTGCAAAATAGACAGAATTAAGTACATTTTTAAGCAAGGTAGTGTTTCGTTTGCACCAGCTGACTATCTCTGCAGAAACGTTTTCCTAGAAGTTTTTGATGAAAAGCATTTGAGTGCATTGGAAATTTCATCTTGTACATTATTCTGTGATAGATTATAGTCATATGCACATAGTGAAGTTGTTAGATGTAGTGTAGAAAGTCAGAGTTTTGCAGTTTTGAGAAATTATAAGATGTCGGTTTCGCCGGGGAAGTGGCGCCAGTATTGAAGTTGCGATCGGCAGTTTTTCACATTTTCAGAGATTTATTTTATCAAAAATACAATTCATTGGACGCACAACACTGGATACCTTTACGTTATACATCTTGGTACCACTTAGATCTGAGAATCACGCGCTTACCTCAGACTAGATCAAACTGCCCGTTGTAAAAGTTTGAAAGTTGGACAACACATAGCTTTGGCGACTGCTCGCTCGCTCTGAAGTCATAGAAGTGCGCGGTTTTATTAAAGCGGCGCCCAAGCTGGGGGACGCTATATCCACGTGATGTGTCTCTACCAGTCACATTCTATTCTGTTGACGCTAACCCTTCTATTCTTATCCTGGCATCTGTCTGTCATTAGTATCGCTTAGTGCGTTCGATGTTCTACGGTGCTGTAATTGTTTCGATAATCTCTGGGTTGCTGTGTAACGTTGACGCGCTGAAAATGATGGATAGGTGAATATGTCACATAGCCCCACTCCAGATTGTTCTAGGGTATGGAACTAAGTTTCCAGCATTTACAGTGGTCAAGCTTTTTCTATATGATTTACTCCAATGTATTCTCTCCTGTATCTGATTGACCTGGTTCATCAGACACTGGGTGTCGACTTAGAAAGTCTGCTCCCACATTCATCTTTCCAGGGACATATTCTATCTGGAACGAGTATGGTTGTAGAAGTAGTGACCACCTCATAAGTCTTGCATTCAAATTTTTGGATGCTGCGAGAAACATAAGTGGTTGATGATCACATTGTACAGTGAAGTGTTTTCCATATAGGTATGCCTGAAACTTCTGTACACTCCATACGAGAGCTAAACATTCTCTCTCGATAACACTATAATTCTTCTCCGCTGCATTCAATTTCCTGCTGGCATAAGCTACAGGGAATAGCTCTGATGTTTCATCTCCTTTTCTCTGCAACAGCGTTGCCCCAATTCCTATGTCACTGGCGTCTGTACGCAGTACGAATGGTTGGTTGAGATCTGGCAGATGTAAAACTGGGTGATTGGTTAAGGCTTGTTTGAGTGCTGTGAAAGCTCTCTCACATTCAGCAGACCAATTGACTTTCTCTGGGTTCCCTTTTTTGGTAAGATCCGTTAAAGGTGCTGACAGAGTATTGAAGTCTTTAATGTATCGTTGATAGAATCCACCCAAAGATACGAATGATCTCACATCCTTCTTTGTCTTTGGACGAGGTGCTCTCTGGAGTTTGTCCACGTTTCCTTCCTGTGGAGTTATTAGTCCATGAGATATCTTATGACCTAAAAAGTCAAATTCTTGGAATCCTACTTGACATTTCTTTGGCCTAGCCGTTAATCCAGTTTCTCTGAGTCGTCTGAACAAAAGATGTAGTGTTTCTACATGCTTGTCAAATGTTTCAGTTGCGATCAGTATATCATCCATAAAGTGACTAATGTCTGGATGTTGTAGTGGGTCAAGTAATTTTCTCATCATACGTGTAAAAACGCTAGGAGCATTACTTAATCCGAATGGAAGTACGTTGAACTCATAGTGTCCTCCAGGCGTACTGAAAGCTAACCATGGTCTAACCTCCTCCTTTACAGGAATCTGATAATATCCCTTACTGAGATCAATCCTAGTAAAGTACTTCGCTCGGTTGAGTGCTGTGAAGAGTTTGTTCTGATCAGGCAGAGGTTCTGCTTGAAATTCAGTAATAGCATTGAGCTGTCGATAGTCGATGCACAATCTATGTTCTCCACTTGGCTTTCTCAATAATACGACGCTGGCACTGTAAGGTGATTCAGATGGTGAAATTATTCCTGCGGTGAGTAGCTGTTGTATTTCTTCCTCTAAAGTCTTTTGCTTTGCATAAGGAACTGGGTAAGTCTTGACTCGCACAGGCACTGTGTCATTTAACTTCATGTCAAATTCCTCCAAATCAGTTCTTCCTGGCTTATCTGTAAGTACGTCTGCATACATAACCATAAGTTCCCGAATCTGCTCCTGCTGATCCTTTGTTAAGTTGGGATTAATTTCCACATCCTTAAAGGTTTCTTTGGCTTGCAGTGGGTACTCGACTCCCATTGTTGATCCTTCTTCGACTTCAGTAGCCACACTCATGGCCATCAGATGTGCAGGTTCGGTGGTTGAGGGTCTTTCATTATATTTCTTCAGAAGGTTTATGTGAAATACTTTCATCTTGCCTTTGACAGAAATCTTGTAGTTGGTACGTGAGATTTTCTCCGTCACTACATAAGGTCCTCTCCATCCTATTTGCAGCTTATTCTGACTGGTTGGAAGCAGCAACATCACCTTCTCTCCCACCTCTAACTCTCTATCTTTTGCCTTGCGATTGAAGTAGCTAGCAATTCTTCGTCTGGCTTTACGTAGATTGACATTCGCTTGTTTCCAACTGTGTTGTAAACGATTCTTCAACTCGGCAACATACGTAGATGCAGTCACGACTGTATCGTCTGTATGATCATCAGTCCATGTTCGTAGCAATGCCTCCAATGGCCCCTTGATTGGTCGTCCAAACAACAATGTTGCTGGAGCAAAACCTGTTGAGTGATGGGGTACCTCCCTATAAGCGAATAGTGCTGCGGGTAAATACAAGTCCCAATCCTCCGTATTCTCCTGGGCAATTTTGCGCAGAATACTAATCAAGGTCCCGTTCCACCGCTCCACAAGTCCGTTGGATTGCGGGTAATATGGTGAACTAAAGATATGGCGTGAATGAAAAAGTCTAAATGTCTCCTCCATAAGTTTACTACGAAACTGTGAACCGTTGTCCGTCAAGATTCTTTGGGGGAATCCTAGACGTGTGAATATTCCTAATAATGCTTCAGCAACGTGTTTGGAGTCACAGCTTGGCATAGGAACCGCTTCGGCCCACATGGTCGTTGTGTCCACAAGCGTTAATATGAATCGATTTCGCCTCTTCGTTGCGGAGAGGGGTCCGATTATGTCTACAGCTACCTTCTCGAACGGTATTCCTGTTATGGGCAGATCACCCAACATTGCCGGTGGTGTCCGGTGTTTTGGTGATACTTTCTGACACTGTGGGCATGATTTTACAAACCGTTGTATGTCTGCGTTCATCCCTGGCCAAAAGTAGTGAGTTGCAATGCGCTGTGTAGTGGCGTTGATACCCATATGCCCACTAAAGGGTAGACTGTGGCCCATTTCAAGAATCTGAGCCCTGTGTGGAGTTGGTACAACAAGTTGGTTGAACTCTTGTCCAGCTCTCCCTGCTTTCCTGTATAGAAGTGCTGACTTCATAAACAGCTCACCTTTACGTGGAGGTAAATGTGATTTAGGCAGTTTCCTGAAGCAGGGTTCCAAGGTGCTATCGGCTTCTTGTGCCCTCTTCAGTTCCTCCTTTCGAGGGATTGGCGTAGTTGTTTCCGGAGTCTTTTTCGTCTGGGATCGAGTTGTCATCGTCGACATCGCCACAGGTTGAACAGGTTCTCCTAGAATTATAAATCTACAGCCAAGAATTACGGGATATATAGGATCTTCTAAGACTGCAGCCTTGATTGTCCCAGTGACATAACGAGATGCTATGCTCACCTTTGCCACCGGAAGAGACATAGTCGCAGAGCTCTTCAGGGGTCCCTGTAATTCGACGATCTCCTCTGTCACCTGTTCCGGGTGAACTAAGGATGATGATACAACACAGTCGTACGATAACCCGGTATCATAGAGACAGGTCGTCTTGAATCCATTCAGCAATATGGACTCGACAACCGGAAGATGAGATGCGGTGTCTTTATGAGGTGTCTGGTTGGACGTTTCATCAGTGTTCACTCCTTTCTCTCTTCGGCTGGCCAAACAAGCAGCTGGGTGTGGAGGTGGCTTCTTCCTACAATTCTTCAATGTGTGTCCTTTAATTTTACAATTAGTGCAGAATAATTTTTCCTCCTTCGCTGTTGTTTGGGCTGTGTTCTGAGGGATGTTTTTGGTTTTCCCATTTTTCTTGGTGCCTAAGTTGCCATCACCTTCCTTTGCTTTTGAAGTTTTATCCTGAGGGGGAATGTTGGCCGAACGTCCCTTACCTCCGATTTCCTTCTGAGATTTCTCAAATCTCTCGGCTAGGATGATGATGCTTTCTAGTCGGTCAGCTCCGTTCTGGGTTAAGAATGCTTTCATTTCATTCGACATCTTTCCTTTTAGCTGATCTATGATGATCATCTCTCGGGGCCCTTCGAAACTCTCATCAAACCTACCCAGACTTGCCCATCGTTGAACATAAGATTTCAGCCTTTCAACTAATTGCGCATAACTTTCGCCCGGTTCTTTCCTTGCGGTTTTGAATCGAACTTTGTAAGAGTCCCCGTCCACTTCGAATCGGCTCAAGAGTGCCTTTTTGAGTGTTTCGTAATCCTGTTGTTCTTCTCGAGTGAGTCTAGAGAACACGTCATACGAGGTAGACCTTAAAGCTTGCGATAGTTTCGTCGCCCATTTTTCCTGTTCTAGACCACAACTGACGCACATAAGTTCGAAACGTGATAAAAAAGCCTCGACATTGTCCGTCTGTTCATTAAATGGTTCTAGTGGAAATGACATCGCTCCGGAATTTTGGTACGAGACGTTGGAATGTTGTTCTGTCACTGGAAAACCTAGTGAGTTTGAGGGGGTGGGGGGAATCCCTCCCTCTAGTCTTCGGATCTCCAGATCAGTCTCCATTCTTTTCAACTCCAGTTGATGTTGACGTTCTCGTTCCCTATCCCTTATTTCATCTTCATGTTTCCTTTGTTCTAACTCATAAGCTTGTAGGCGTTGTTTCTCCTTTTCAGCGATTTCAGCTTGAAGTTTCTGTTGTTCTAATTCATATGATTGTAGGCGTTGCTTCTCCTTTTCAGCGATTTCAGCCTGCAACTTACTCTCCTTCTCAGCTATTTCAGCTTGAAGTTTCTGTTGTTCTAATTCATATGATTGTAGGCGTTGCTTCTCCTTTTCAGCAATTTCAGCCTGCAACTTCCTCTCCTTCTCAGCTATTTCAGCCTGCAGTTTCTCCCTCCTGTCAAATTCATCTGATACAAATTTAGCCAGCTCAGGGCCGTCTAAATTGCATAGCTTGCCTATTTCAACTGTCTGGGCACGGAACTTAGCAGCCTCGGCCATGCTCTATTTTTGTCTACCCTATCTTTTTGTAAAAAAAAATAATACTGTGCAGTTTGCTCAGGTCTGGGTAAGCCTGTCACTTCCCGGATCTGAAATTATACAGCATAACATGCACAATATTAACAAGCAAAAACTAACTAATGTCCGCTGACCCAAGTAAAATAGTTCTTATACACCACGAGAATCTGACCTAAGAAATAATTGCAACTTAAATTCTTGTCTTTCTGTCAATGCTCCTCAAGCTAAAGACAGAAGCAAAGAAGTACCCAGAATGATTGCACTCTTCCCAAAAGAACCTGAAATTTTGATAGAGATTTCCCTATGGAGAAAAATTTTCCCCAGTCGGTGATGAAATTCTCTAAGTCCAAATTCCTCTATAGAAAGACATCTTCTCGAAAGAGAATAATGTTGTAGATGGTAAATTCTCACTCTATTTCCTCTGGAACACCTTTTTCTGAAATATAGACCTATTTGAAAGAGGCCCTCCTTTTTTCAGAAGAAATGATCAGTCACTTGCCATATTCTATCTATAATTGTCATTCATATCATATGGAGGTCAATCAGTACCCCACATGATGTTCATTTATCATATGTGAAGTGACAAAGTTAAAAATCTTAATTTGTTTAACAACCTCTATAATTGTCAATCATATCATATGGAAGTCAATCAGTACCACACATGATGTCTATTCAACATATGTAAACATGACAAAGTTGGAAATCTAAATCTGTGTAACAATTTCTATAATTGTTCAAAACAAGTACAATGTCACCAATTCACACATGAATACTGTTCACATCTAGTGTCACTGATCTACTATAGTTTAGAATCCCTCGTCAGATATCTATCTATTCCCAGGGTTTATCATCTAGGATAATAGTTATCTAAACTGTCTGCTGGGTTTCAAAATCCCGGACGAGCCCCCAATATATGTCGTATATTTTGAAGGGACTGGCAATCACTAAAGTGCATGACCCATCTCTGTTAAAGGTAGCTGGGCCCCATCCTCTTCTTATATGTAAATAGATCAAGAATACGACCCTTGAAAGATTTACAGACTCGGATTTGGTTATTTGTCTAAGGGTGTGTGGTCCTCTTTTAATAGAAAAGTCATCACTAGGTTTGTCCCCTGTCTTTCCACCTGGTATTTAATGGTATAGCTCACGAACCCCCTTCTTCCATCTTAAGAAATTGTCTGAAAAGACTTTCTCAATAAGAATCAGGTGCAATATAACATGGATTTGGAACAGTTAAAGATGAAGAGTCTCCTGTTCTCTCTCTCCAACTAAGAATTTATCTTATGTGAATGTGTATCTGTTAATTAAACATTCAACAAACACAAGGGAGCATTGAGACATGTTCCACACACAAGATAGAGATTTTCCCACAGATAGTTTGGACTGACAAATTAAGTGGAAGAGATCTTCACATTTAAACAAATTTATTGACTGTGCCAGTTTCTTTTGGCCTATTTGACATTTTCTTTGTTCCTTCATCAGCTGTTAACATTTACAGAATGAAATAGAAAAAAAAAAACTTTCATAGGACCAAGTATAGTCAGTCAATAAATAATAACATTCATTGTGTAGTGAGATATTTTAACTACCAAAATGTGTTATAGTTAACAATTTCTACATCCAACAATAATTCAAGAAAATCATTTTCTGAGAGGGTGAAGTTTGTGGGAGTGATAAGAAAACCTGGTGTGATGAGATGTGGATAAGCCTGGGTCCATGGTCTGATGGATCCACTTCAGGTTGGGCCAGTTTAGCTTCACTGAAGACTTCTCATTCTCTGCTTAAGGCTGGAGTCATCTGCCATCACAGGTGTTGATCATCTCATTCACTCCTCTTCCCTCCTTGTTGGTTAGGTGTGGCACCAAGACATCACTGTTTAAAATTCATACAGGTATGTATAATCCTTTACAGCATGTTCATAGTGTGAACACAACATAACAAAACAAAAATGATAAGATCAGAAGAAGTATTGTTGTGTTACTTTGGGGTGGGTCAGAGATTATTACACTGGATGCAGCTTCTGTTGTCTGGTACCTGCTGTATGCATTTCCTCAGTGGACCTGTAGTTCAGTGAGTAGTGTACAGTCAGACACAGATAAGAGTGATAATGTGATGTTCCCTGAATCATGGTAATCAAGCTGACAGGCAAGATCAACACAAGTATGAGATGCATTTGTATAAATGGCATACATTTAAACATCCACATTACTCTATTTGTTCTACATTGTGTATATAATTGTTTATCTGTACTTTCCAAGGCAACTACTTCCTATTCTAAATCATTTCCTTGTTCCTGCTGTTGTGGTGTGGAGTTGTGTGGTGTGAAGTGTATTGTGTTGAGTTAACTTCTGTTGTGTGGGGTTCCATAGCTTGTACTAATTGTCCTCACATCTACATCAGTTAATATGAGTTTAACTCATCTAGTGTGCTTTTATTGTGGTTCATGTCCAACATACAGAATTTCTGATGTGTATTTGTTACAAAATGTAATCTATACAAGGTCATGACACAATATATTAGAAAAAAATTATTACTTAAAGTATTTTTCCCTAATACTCTCCTCCTCTCTGTCTACTTATACTTCTCCTACATCTTTTACCAGTGCATATCATGTCCATTCTGTTGGCGACACAGTTGGCTATAGACCAAGGTAATTATCACCCGTTAGTCTGAGCAGATTAAGTAGGTCGGCTATCACAAATGACGTTTGTGAACATAAACCTATTTTAAGCAATGCAGTTGATGTAGTGCGTTGTCTAAATAAAATCTGACACATGAATAAACTAATTTCTATCAAATACTATTTGTTTTCAATCCGTAAAGAGAAAAGGAAGAGTATAATTCCTGTTTCATTTCTTTAGATTGCAAAATAGACAGAATTAAGTACATTTTTAAGCAAGGTAGTGTTTCGTTTGCACCAGCTGACTATCTCTGCAGAAACGTTTTCCTAGAAGTTTTTGATGAAAAGCATTTGAGTGCATTGGAAATTTCATCTTGTACATTATTCTGTGATAGATTATAGTCATATGCACATAGTGAAGTTGTTAGATGTAGTGTAGAAAGTCAGAGTTTTGCAGTTTTGAGAAATTATAAGATGTCGGTTTCGCCGGGGAAGTGGCGCCAGTATTGAAGTTGCGATCGGCAGTTTTTCACATTTTCAGAGATTTATTTTATCAAAAATACAATTCATTGGACGCACAACACTGGATACCTTTACGTTATACATCTTGGTACCACTTAGATCTGAGAATCACGCGCTTACCTCAGACTAGATCAAACTGCCCGTTGTAAAAGTTTGAAAGTTGGACAACACATAGCTTTGGCGACTGCTCGCTCGCTCTGAAGTCATAGAAGTGCGCGGTTTTATTAAAGCGGCGCCCAAGCTGGGGGACGCTATATCCACGTGATGTGTCTCTACCAGTCACATTCTATTCTGTTGACGCTAACCCTTCTATTCTTATCCTGGCATCTGTCTGTCATTAGTATCGCTTAGTGCGTTCGATGTTCTACGGTGCTGTAATTGTTTCGATAATCTCTGGGTTGCTGTGTAACGTTGACGCGCTGAAAATGATGGATAGGTGAATATGTCACAATCAGAAAGAGACAATCATCGTTTTTTGGCCACATTATGAGAAGACAAAACACGTTAGCATGTGACAACCGGAAAGATTTGTGGACAGAGTGCGAGAGGAAGATAGCGATAAAAAATTATTGACAGTCTTGTGCCATGACACGGAAGGGAGTCAACGCATGAATGTGGCCATGCCGTCGGAGATCGTAATTTGTGGAGAAGCATGATTGCCCACGCCAGCCGACAAGGCATTTGATGATGATGATGACGACGACGATATGAATTAACGTATTTAATGATGGGCGATGCTTTTTCTTCCCATAAAAGTTCTTGGTACCCATGTTGAACTGGATCTATCTGAAATAAAAACTAACAAGAAAAAACAGCCCCGCCTCGATGTGGAATTAAACAAATGATCTCCGAGTCAGCAGGTAAGATCATGCTTGTATATAAACAACTAGGTATGCTAGTTTCTTCTCCCGGGTTCCACGGGTGCAGGCGTCGACTCGCTTCTGCATTAAGTTGTTGAAAAAACACACTGTTTGGTATCCCACCATTGGCCCGGGAAGGCTAATCCGGTCAACAAACGCCCGCAGAAGTCGGATGTGTCGGCCTGACGGCGCAAGAATGCAGCTCTGCTGTAAACAGGCACAGCGCAACTACGTCCGAGTGAGAGTCGAATGTCTTTCGAAACACACGGGAAGGCTAACCCAGTCAACAAAAGCTTCCAGAAGCCGGATGTGTCGGCCTAACGGCGCAAGGAATGCAGCTCTGCTGTAAACAGGCACAACGCAACCACGTCCGAAAAAAACCCTCCGGATGAATGCAGAAGAAGAAGAAGAAGAAGAAGAAGAAGAAGAAGAAGAAGAAGAAGAAGAAGAAGAAGAAGAAGAAGAAGAAGAAGAAGAAGAAGAAGAAGAAGAAGAAGAAGAAGAAGAAATATCCCTCCGTTATGACGTAAAGTAATGCATATATGCCATGCCCAAACTGACCTGCTGAAAATCACATTGTTCACTTTAACTATTGCGTCACAGTTGTATGTGAATTTGAAACGGCTGCTATTTTCCATTTCAACCATGAGAAACTAATTTAGAATGTAACCCCTGCTAACTTCTATACAAGTGAATTTTATCAAATTTTCCATCTCTCTCTCCTCTCTCTCTCTCTCTCTCTCTCTCTCTCTCTCTCTCTCTCTCTCTCTCTCTCTCTCTCTCTCTCACGCCCTTTCTCCCTTTGGTATATCTCTGTCTTCTGTATCTCTCTCTCTTTCCTCTGTTTCTTTTATATCTCCATCTCAAAACCTATAGATTTCTTCTGACCTAAAGCCTACATACGCAAAATGCCAAATTGCCTATTCATCAATCCTTCTGTCTATCTGCCTGCTTGCATGCATGCATGCATATCTGTCTGTGCAAATATACCTACCTACTGCCACGCCTGTTTACCATTACCAATATTAGTGAACAACGGAGATATCGAGAAGCTTAGAAATACTTTCTCAGTTTTTAGAATTGTGTTTTTAGTCTGATTTTTGTTTCCACCTCATCTTTTGAATTAATTTGTTTTCTTCTTCCAGTATTCTTGGTAAGTAGACAATTCAAACTAAAAGTTCTTTTCTAATTTAATTTTACTTGTAATTATCTATAAGTAAGGGAATCTATTAAATAAAGGTTTAATGTTGTTTTTTAGATATATTTTTTCTATCCTTCCTTTAGCGGTCTGGATTAATAAGACTGGCATACATCCAGATATTTAATTAAAATATTTACTAAGTTAATAATTTGCCAGTGACCTTGTTACTACCGTATCACATTTGTCGTATGAATCTGTTACTAAAGGGGATGATAATTTCTACAAGACGTCTGTCTGTCGGTCAGTCGGTCGGTCGGTCAGTCGGTCGGTCGGTCGGTCGGTCAGGCAGGCAGGCAAGATGGCTGTCAGTCAGTCAGTCAGCCAGTCTGTATGTTTTGTTAGTCAGTCAGTGTGTGTGTGTTTTTTTTTGTGTGTGTGTTTTTTTGGGTAATCATAGGGAAAGGCTTTCTCAAAAGAACTCACTTTCCGACCCAAAGGTCCTCTCATTTTCTGGATTAAAGGGGTGGCAGCCTTGCAGCTCTGTGATACGGCATGATGGGCACGTACAGCCCGAGGTGTGTACACACATTTCAAACCACAGTTAATAATCTAATGAAGTTTTTGTTTCAATGAAAAACACTTGAGCAAAACTACTGCAGCAGCCAAACTTGTGGTCAACAGCAAGCATAAGTAAACCCGGTTCCTGTACCGGACAACGACAAGAGACGAAGTGGACGGATATACTTAAAATGTGTACGTGATTTAAAACAACTGATAGTTTTATCGGTACACAGAACGACGACGACGATCAAATTGGGACAACAGGACAAAGAATCATCCTTCGGGTCACCTGGTAAGTATCCTGTATTTAGTTAGTAAAGTAAAGAAATATGTCTCTAACTTTCCAAGGAACTGTTTTCTCAAATGGGTTGGATGAATGAGTCAACTGTCTTCATGTCCTATTGTCAGGCAATCCCCCCTGTTCAGGCGGATTCTGGTATGATTTTATAAGATCACTACTTTAATTTACCGGGTCCGGTTTGTTTAGAACTTCTCTAGACAATAACTACTTGTCTTAAGAACAGTATACATTTTATGCAGAGGTAGGTTAGTTCATTAATCCCGTATATCCAGGCGAGGAACGTGACCTGCGCGAGAATCGGTAGCGATCAAACTACTGAGCGTAATCTTGCCAAGAAATCAACATTCAGCTGAAATATGCTGAAGTCGACAGCGATGTCCTGTAAAGGATATGCGAGAAAAAAAATCCTGTAAAGGATATGCGAAAAAAAAAAAGAAAGATTAGTTCATCAATAAGATGGTTTCACTTTCTTGGCTGTTGGGGCGACTGTCGAAACTAGCCAACGCATCCAGGCCTCGATATAAGACCAGTCAATATATACTATAAATTCCTGTAATAACATTTACTAAAGGCAAATTTAATATCACCAACTGCATGAGCCGGAGCGTCACCATTTTCAAACAGTGAATATCAAGTAGACTGTAGAAACCGGGAACTACTATTGGTATTTCACTCTTTCGCTTCTCTCCTTGCCATCCCAGTATTCTATCCTCTACTGTCTCTGCACTATATTTATCTTCACCCCTTTATCTTCCTTGGCAATCCGGATTGTCTACAATGAATATCATCTTTGGTGTTTCAGTTTATCTTGATGAGTAATAGTTGTCGTGTACTGTGCATACATATCACTATTGCCCTCTGTCCGTGAACTCTTCAAAAGTAGAGTAGCATATCTGTGTGAGTGGCACCTTGCAGTCTTGACAGACCAAAGTATGTGAGTTGGAATGTGGACAATATTCCATCACAATGCCCGGGCAGAGCTTCAGAGAAACATGTGGTGCCCAAACGACATGTTCCCTCTCTCGGCCTAATCTTGTGTTTTCCAGAGCAATGGGTAACCAATACGTCTGGCACAAGGTAGGCTGCAGACGCTGGCGGCTCAGCGTCAAACCTCGGAGACCTCGCCACCACGAGCAGGTGGCGAGTGATGGCCAGACCCTGGAACCCAAGGGACCCGGCTTAGAGGCGTTCAGCCAAGTCCCACAGGTGAGGGCCTCGTAGGCGCCTGGACCATAAAAAGGTGTACTTCTGTCAATCACAAGTGTCCGGACCTGTGTAAAGCGTGCACTGTCGTAAGACTCCCCGCCTGACTTTACCGGATCCCGCAACCAGCGGGAATAGGCCCGCCGGAGATATTGCTCGTCAATTGCGAGCAAATCTCTCATCCTTCCACTGTGCGGATCTCGCGACCGGCGAGAATAGGCCGCCGGAGATATTTCTCGTCTGCTGCGGACAAATCTCTACCGAGTTGACTGAATAAGTGAAGAAACGATAAAAGTAGTGGCATTTCAATTGCGCTTGCGCTCCCACCTAAGCTACACCCTTCATGTGTCTTCACTAAGTCGGACTACTCTCTCTCTCTCTCACACACACACATTATATATATATATATATATATATATATATATATATATATATATATATATATATATATATATATATATATAAATTCATCCTTGCTGTCTCTACTATACGTGGATTTATGATTTCTGCTATATAGATACACTCCTACACATCAAGAGAGACGCTGTGTTGTATATTTTCAATGCGATACAGTATAAGTATCATTCGTTGATCTGAATTGCATCATGACCCGCTGACACTGTTCGAAACTCACACTATGAACTCCTCCAGTGGTCAATTTCTTCTTATCTTCTATTCCCCTTCCTCCTTATCTAATCTATATATTTTTACTTCTGCCTTTTTTCCGTCTTATCCTATTCTCCGGGCTTAAAAACCAGCGGGGTGTACAAGACCGGCCTGAAACGGAACTTCACGTCTGCAAAGAGCCATATTAAGATGTAACCATGGCATGATTCAACAAAGCATATGCGGACCGGGCTGGCTAGACTTACACCCCCCCCCCCCCCGGGCCACCCCCGAGAGAGAGAGAGAGAAAGAGAGAGACCCCCACCCCCGAGAGAGAGAGAGAGAGAGAGAGAGAGAGAGAGAGAGAGAGAGAGAGAGAGAGAGAGAGAGAGAGAGAGGTTGTAGGTCTTTCATTGTTAACAGGGATTGCAAATACACAGTAGCCAGGCTCTGGTTGTACAATAGTACTATATAGCACCAACAATTGAAACACAGTGTGTACTGAGTAGCAGAACAAGTAGCAAGTACAGAACACTCCGCGGCCACTGATTGCAGAAATTCTTATCCGAAAGACCTCTCTCATCCCACGGCGTCATCATAAGGTGAATGACTTTGCATTGTTTCCTCAGACCTGTAGTTCAACAATCCGCTTCCGGCTACTATTTCTTTCAGCGCTGACTAATAACTGTGTCCAGTTAACCTGCGGACTAGCGGTTTTGTGTCTGTGTGAGCCTGGTACCTTAATTAAACGGATTATGAGACACTCCCACAGCTATACTTCCGCTGACATACATTTCAGTGTAATAATAGGCACATGTCAGCACCTCTAGACGTCAACGCCGTAGAAAGAATAACAGCGTTGGCTACTAAACTTCCGGTGCATTAATAGTGAGGTAGGCGGTTCAACTCCTACACAGGCATAAAGTGGGACTTCAACGTTGACTTTGTTCAAAAAGCAATGGTAAGTTAGTTAGTCGACAGATCATCCTCATTGCAATCGAACCATTAGTCCATAAGTGCTCGTATTCCCTCCTCAGCAAACCCGCAGCGTATAGCGGCTAACGACACCAGTTCTGTGATGGTTTATCAATCTTCTTTGGCTTCTTGCGTAGTGTTCCTGTTTGGCCACCCCTCTTTTAATTTGCTGTTCTCGCAGTCTGGCCATGGTTGTAGATTCACAGTCACTTGGTTCTCGCAAAAGTCTACTTCTCGTAGAGCATTCAGAATGTCAGTCTGGTCCATGGCGCGCCCGCCCTCCACAGCAGCCTTACCTGCGAGCTTGTCAGCCCGCTCATTTCCTTGTACTCCCGCATACCCTGGCACGAAGATGAAACTAATCTTTGCCAGCCGAGACCGCTCCAGAGACAGTGCGTAGTGTTCTTGTTTGGCCACCCCTCTTTTAATTTGCTGTTCTGGCAGTCTGGCCATGGTTGTAGATTCACAGTCATCACTTGGTTCTCGCAAAAGTCTACTTCTCGTAGAGCATTCAGAATGTCGGTCTGGTCTATGGCGCGTCCGCCCTCCACAGCAGCCTTACCTGCGAGCTTGTCAGCCCGCTCATTTCCTTGTAATCCCGCATGCCCTGGCACGAAGATGAAACTAATCTTTGCCAGCCGAGACCGCTCCAGAGACAGCAACCATTCTCTTCGGATCCACCCCATCTCTATCCCCTTGAGCATGCTCATTGAGTCGCTAAGGAAACATGCCCTAGTGAACGTCTGTGTCTCGAGCCATGTTATTGCTTTACTTATTGCCATGACTTCCATAGTCAGGCTACTTGTGATCTCAGCAAAAGCACTAGAGTCCTCCTTCACAATTTTTCCTCCGGCCTGAGCCGTAAAGGCCCATGAGCTTCTCACATGTCGGACGACCGACCCATCTGTGTAAATGACAGCATCACCGTCTAGCAAATTCTCGAAAATCAACGCTTGTACTTCCGCCTCCACAGCAGCCGGATTTTCTTGTCTGCATTTTCTGTCTAATTGGATGCAAACTGAAAAGGATGCACAGAAATCTGTTGACACTTGTACCCACTCCTCGCCAGGTTCTAAGTCCTCAAGTGAAAACACCTGTTGAAGAATGTCTTCGGCTTGACACATCCACGACCGTCCTCTTTTTAACCTGCTGCCCTTCACCTTCCTAATTTCACTATGCAGTGGATGTTGTGTGTTTGCACCAACTGTTAATCTGCGTTCAGAGACGGTTGAAAGAACGCGGGCAATGAAGAGGATACGTTTTGATCGAAGCCTTGCTTATAATGAGCACATAGACCAGGTGATAACAAAGGCCAAGCGGGGTTTGGCTGCGGTGTGGGTGATGGCGGCAGCAAACTGTGAGCAGCGCCATCTATGTCTTCTATACGAGGGGTTGGTCATGTCTGTATTTGAGTATGCAATGGCAATCCTGACTCTCAGCCGTAAGTAGATAGAAAGGATGGAAATGATACAGAATGAAGCTATGCGCATTATTCTTGGATGTACAAAAGATACAGCATGCAGGGCGATGCACTACCTTCTTGATTTTCCAACCATTGAAGACAGAATACAAATTTGCAGAGCATGCGCCTACCTCAAAGATAACGCAAAGCAATGGTAAACTGCTGAACAGCTGCTTAGAAAATCAAAATGGGATGGATCATAAAGTCCTACAAAGGGCTTTGCAGAACGTCGCTCTCATCGCAGACAGCTAAAAAGTCTCGATCTCTTGCCATATAGCCTGCCTCACACCCATTCATATCTAAGGTGTCTGAAACGTCCTGGGTCCATCTTCTTGCCGGTCGACACCCGCCCTTTCAAGCACCTCTATTGCTGCAAAAGGAAGTCTCTGGCGAGCAGGAAAGAATACACAGACTTTGCAAGTCCGAGACAACTTAAGAGTGGCAAACCTGCGGCTGATGTTATATTTACACTCGTAAAAGAGCCGTACATCTAGTATAAGATGTGATCGAAATAATCAATAAGGAACGATCATTTACATATATCTGCATATAAATGGTGCTAACAAAATACAACTGTACACGGATTTCAAAGTAGTTACTATATCACAAATGAAATTTCAGCTTCTATCCTTCAGTGCAAAACACAGACTCGAGCAAAACTGTAGTAGGCCAACTGATGGCCAATAGTATATTAACCCCAGGATGAATGGCCCGATGCAGCTGCTGTTACTTAGGATTTATCACCTACGGCGTCAAGTGATCGAAAGCTGATGGTCAACAACCTGTCTGAAAACGATGTGAAGTTTACGTCAGCTAAATTAATTAAACGTTAGTTAGGTCCATCGGTTTTGTTGCTGGGTGAACTTGTGTTGCTAGGTTTACTTTTCTTCTTCGTCTTTGTTCAAGTAGTTACTAATGATATACCTGCGGTCTTACTGCCAAGATGAGGGTCGCCGCCTTCTCCAGGTCAACGTTACAGGCCCTTACTTCTGCTTAAGCATTGTATCTCCCAAGGGCTCTTGTCAGTTGATAAGTCTTATTCATGGTTTGATTTTGATTCCTTGCTCATATTTTGCCTTCCTTGTCAGCTTCTTTCCTTATTATTTGTGGCTGTCGGTTGCGTTAATTTGTAATCGCATGTCCTGTCCACCATCAATTGTCAACACAACGATTTTATACATATCAATTATGGTTATACCCACTTTCATAGCTTTGCATTTGCTACATGTGGTGAAAATTTCAACCGAATAGTTTAATGGTCGCCCGTAAGTTACTGGCGCCTTTAAGTCCAGAATATAATGAAAGACAAAGGTATTTGTAGATACCACGGAAAAATAAATGTAAACATATATACTTAGCTGACCCATTTTATAAATCCACAGGATCTAAAAAATACCTATGTGGTTCATTGTATATTTGAAATACTCAGGTATGTAAATGTGTTTTATTTATTTTTCCGCAAGGCCTAAAAATACCTTTGTGTTTCAGGATGTAATGAAATATCCTGTTTCAGTCCAGATTTTTTCTTATCTGTTAAGTACTATAAGTAATCAACAAAGGAGGCGTTTTAGACATGTGGTGCAGTAAACTACCTGTGCTGTGTTCCACTAGACATTACCACAACTGTCTGTGTGTTGACACAATCTGGCAGTAAATCCAGACACGGAGAAACATCATCAGCGTCGCGTCCCCACTTACACACCAACAATACTTACTAGCTGCCATGTGCTATGCAGCAAATGAGACTTATCGGTAGAAGGTAAAACCATTCCCATGTCAGCAAGTGTCGTAGTGTCCCCTCCTCCATGTTTTTTCTAGAGGGGTGAGCTACATCTGGCTATGCATGTCGGAGGTGCATGTATGTAAGGTGTCCTTCCTCTACACAGATTTCATTCAAGGTAACGAGTTCTGTCTAGGCGTGAACGGCGGTTTTATTCATACCAATTTTTTCCCGGGCAGGCGTCTTACGATCTACTTTTATGTTATTCCCAGCTGCCACTGAAATAGTTACATACAATAACCAGGCGATGACTGCCTGAACAAATATACATTTGTCGCCTTCTTTACAATACTTATGCACAGTCACTTATTCAACCTCCACACTCGCTATCTCTAACTGGCTCCCTAGCAAACTAAACAGTTGCGCTCGGAAATACACAAGTGTCCTCTCTAGAAAGCTGTCGTGTCCCGTCTGACGGTATTCAGCCGGCTGGTTGGCCTTGCCGTCCTAAATCCCGTGCGGTCAGTAAAACCCCGTGCTATTGTACCTGTCTCGTAGTACAGCAGTCTGTCCGTGTTAATCCTGGGTTACACTAACGTCTAGTCTGTTCAGGGTGGTATTCCGTGAACTAAGCGTTGCCTCCCCTCCTCGGGGTTGGTCCTAGCTGGGTCCTAGTTATGACACGTCCGTGTCCCCACCTAAGTCCTGTCTTATGACTGTTCTAAGTCCTACCTTGTGTTCTATCTATACTCTATCTACACCCCTGTAGAGTCCTGATCTATGTCCTATCTGTCATTCCCTCTATTCTGTCCCTTGTCCTATCTATGTCCTCCTCAACATCTTGACACCAAGACAGCTGAGGGGATGTGCGATATCCTTACACATTAATGGTTCTTGCCAATATTCCCCGGTACTGTTGGGATTCGAACCCGGTGCCTTCTGAACATTCGGCTGACATCATAACCTCTCAGCCACGCCTCCTTAGTAGTGTGTCCGATAGTCACCTTGACAAGAACAAATAAGGTCACCCGCTTTTTCTTTCTTTCCTTCTTTCTCTTTCTTTCTCATGAAAACAGAATTAATGAATTAATAATACACAATAAATGAATTCCTTGGCTGTGTTTAATGTTGGAATTTCTCGTTTTATTTAATATCCAATACATATTTCTAACCTCTTGATAGGCATCGAGTTATTTCTACTCTGTCATTAGTAATAACCACAGTTGTTCAAGTGCTCCCCTGAACCCATTGCATGACTGACTGCTTGATATTGCCAAGTGTTTCTATTTCCTGCCTGCCTTACAAAGTCAACAACAAACACAGGGAACCAGTTGTTGCTTACGTCACTCAACAGATGTCGCAATAATGACTCCTGCCATTTGGTCTCATTGCATGTACAAAATGAACTCATTCGCATCAGGTCTATTTTTGGCTATCTAAGGGTCATTGGTTGTAATGTAGTTTTATCAAGATATTATATTTAGGAATCGTGGTAAATGCACTTAGCTACCGACACAATCTAGGAAATGCAAGTTTTTTTTTTATTCGACTAGTGCGGTTCTGTGGTCTGTTTCATAAAATGGATTCAATCGCAAGCAGAAAAAAAGTAGGACAATTGAGATCCTGGTCGGTTACAGATGCCGTGTGTCCCATGACTATTGTTTTAACGGTCTTGCGTCAGAGAGAGAGAGAGAGAGAGAGAGAGAGAGAGAGAGAGAGAGAGAGAGAGAGAGAGAGAGAGAGAGAGAGAGAGAGAGAGATAAAGAGAGAGAGAACGAAAGGGATAACGTGAGAGAAAGAGAACGAAAGAGATAGAGAGAGACAGCGAGAGAAAGAGAGAGAAAGACAGACAGACAATGACATAATAATGAACTGGCATCCAGGTACATGTGTGTCTGTGTACACTCGGCGATGTGGATCCCACCCGTACGTGCCTTTTTCAACCCCTCTACCAACTTCCTTTTCTCTGCCTATAATAAAACCTCTCCAGCGTGCACACCTAACTATACAAGTAACACAACCATCTCTCTCTCTCTCTCTCTCTCTCTCTCTCTATATATATATATATATATATATATATATATATATATATATATATATATATATACTAGCTGACCCTGCCCGGCTTCGCCCAGACCCTGGTGGGGAGCATCTCATTTAATTCATATAAGTAGTCATATATGTTCTCGTTCCCGTTACCGACTGACTGTCTGTCTGTCTGTCTGTCTGTCTGTCTGACCCGGCCCGGCATTGCCCAGCTCCTGGTGTGGAGCATCTCATTTAATTCATATAAGTAGTCATATAAGTTCCCGTTCCCGACTGTCTATCTGTCTGTCTGTCTGCCTGACCCTGCCCGGCTTCGCCCAGTCCCTGGTGGGAAGAATCTCATTTAATTCATATAAGTAGTCATATAAGTTCCAGTTCCCGTTACCGACTATCTGTCTGTCTGTCTGTCTGTCTGTCTGTCTGACCCGGCCCGACATCGCCCAGCTCCTGGTGTGAAGCATCTCATTTAATTTATATAAGTAGTCATATAAGTTCCTGTTCCCGACTGTCTATCTGTCTGTCTGTCTGTCTATCTGTCTGCCTGACCCTGTCCGGCTTCATTAAATTCATACAACAACAAAAATGTAACTTAAAAGAACGTTCTACCACACACCATCCATTATTTTTAATGAAAACTCTTTCTAATCACCTGCATGACTACAGTAACTTCTTAAGCAAAAAAAGATGAGTTACAATGTTATGCATTGTGCATCATTTTTATGAAAACTTTGAAAATGTCTGACAGATTGTATCATTATTTATTATAACTCATATGCCGGTATATAACTATGGACAAAGAGTTTATAAATCTTTGAAAACGATGCCACAATATGACTATAAGTTATACAGAAAAGTTATGCCCCTTGAAATAACTTTTCAGAGTTAGGTCCCCTGAGATATATGAAATTATGATGAAAAATGAAAAATGAAATAATACTGAGTAAGCAGGCGATTTCACACTAACAAAATATCACAGTTGACAGCTCTGGAATGAAAGGAAGGCGTGTAGAAAATTTCATCTCAATCGGATGGGCCGTTCGCGAACGAATAAAGGACATACATAGATACAGAAATACGGACGCACATCCTAATTTATATATAAGATATATATATATATATATATATATATATATATATATATATATATATATATATATATATATATATATATATATATATGACTATAGGGCCGAACAAAGATACTAGGCCTATCAGCTCACCCGTCTTCTTCTTCTTCTTCTTTTTCTCGCTCGAAATTTTACTATAACTCAGCTGCAATGTTGTCTCTTTTATGAATGTAACTAATTTTTAGTTCACTCAGTGGTCAGGCCATCATAGTTTCCCTTGCTCCTATCCATGTCTACCTTCAACACTGTACCAACGAAGATCAACCTCAGTTATATGCCATCTTTGTATATATTACCATTATTATGATAACACTACATTCGTTTTAAAAAATGTACGCATATGCACATGTTTTTCTACACATACAAAGGGCAATCTTCTGTTGAAAACACGCGCACGTATACACACACAAGAACTTTATGACGCCAGCGTCTGAACCGATGGTACTAATAAAGGTCATGGATGTTTACAAACAGGGAAGTTGTTGTTGTACACCCTCGCCCCATCTCTTGGGAAAAGGGCACAGAATAACTAGAAAGAAGGGCCGAGTTCACGCTTAGCACGTTTAAAATCCCTCGGCAGTTGGAAATTAAGAGTAGGTCGAACTGGACACTGCACGGCCAAAACTCAAATTCAAAATTAGAAAACATACCCATCCCACACACACACAGGCAAAGGTAGTCCCATGGCAGATACTGCTATTGGGTTGCGAAGTGTTCGGTCTTCGCATATTCTAGGCCACGAATATGAGGTTGGGGTGGCCAGTTATCTTCTTCGCATTTCCTTCACAGACAACTTCTTGGAACCCAATTTGTGAGGCTGGGTAAATCCCAGAGAGAAGGAAGGAGAGAGTGAGAAAGTGAGAGAGAGAGAGAGAGAGAGAGAGAGAGAGAGAGAGAGAGAGAGAGAGAGAGAGAGAGAGAGAGAGAGAAACATAATGTGTTATTTCTGGTTTACACACGTTTAGATTCTCGCCGGTGCTAAGATATCACTGTGCGAGTATCTCTCAGTGCATTCTATCTGAGGAGATCGGGACACTTGATGTTTTGGCGTGCAATTAAGGGTGGTCCTTACCACACAAAACCAATCTCTTAGCATCCGTACCACGGGATCTGGCACAGAATTACCAGAACAGAAATGCATGCGTCTGAAGGTTTGTTTACCAACCACCTCAGCATCGAAAAGGATTTCGGTATTCCGGCCTACGCGCCATGGGTGGAACTCAGGTGGCGGTAGCGCTTCCACGTCAGCATTTATCTAACACTTCTCTGAGCAGTGAAAATAGGACACGAGGAAGAAAATTGGTGTTCCTCCCTCGCAGAACCCTGTGCTGCTTGCTTAGATTGTGTGAAATCCGTTGCGTGCCTCATCTCATCCCACATCCCAATAATAGGCGAGCTTACTATCTATATAGGACTGCTTCAATGTGTAAACATCCGATATTGTGTATGTGCTTTCTATCAGTTAACTAATTCTTTAATTCCCAAACATTTCCACACCCATGATTTTCATTGGGTCACATTCTGTGAAGGAAAGTTGTATGCCTTGCACTTACATTTCTTATTTACAAGTTCTGAAATGTTTACAAATATTAACTTCGTGGAGCAGCGGTGTCATAGCGCACTAATGCAAAGACAGTGGGTTGGAGTTCAATCTCCACTCACCATCTTCCTGTAGCAAGTCCTTGGCGGAACGTCGCTCATCGGACAGCTGAAACCTTTCTCGATCTCTGGCCATGTAGCCTGCCTCATACACTTTCATATCTAAGGTGTCTGAAACGTCCTGTGTCCATCTTCGTGCCGGTCAACCCATGCCTCTACCCCAGGATCCATGTCTTCCATCACTGTTTTTCAAGCCACGGTGACATGTAATATGGCCAAAGTATGTCAGTCTACGAGCCATGATAATGTATATGAGCCAGTTTTTAAAACAATCTATTTCACTGTTCAGTTGTAGAATGTCAGTATTCTGATTCCATGTGATCCACAATATATTGAGAATTTTTTTGGGGGTAATATTTCAGCTACTGAGCGTAATCTTGCCAAGAAATCAACAATCAGCTGAGAGATGCTGATGTTGACAGCGATGTCCTGTAAAGGATATGCAAAACATTTTAATATTTCAGCTAAATAGGCCCAATTTTCTTCTTTGGTAATTGCAAAATGGTCCATGATTTACGTCCATATGTTGCCACAGGTAAGATGCATATTTTCACAAATGTTATTTTTCACTTGTTTGCTGGTGTTCTGCAGAAGGTTCCTAGTACTGTTTAATCTCTGCATTGCTATGTCCATCCTGCGTCTGATTGCTTTTGAACAGTGCCCAATGTTACGTATTCTCCTTTCTGTCACAGCTCCAGCCACCTTCTGGTATGCTGAAGGAAGTTCATGCATCGCTTCCTCCAAACTGAAGTATCAAATTGTGTATACTGCTAGAATCTCGCGCGCGCGCGTGTGTGTGTTTTTTTTTTTTTAAAACTCCGCGACATTGTCAGTGTAATACACCAATGACAACATTTATTTTTCACCGCATGTGCCTTTAAGTGATAGTCAAGAGTCAGGCCTGTTATTTGTTCTTTTATCTATTCCACTGTCTCTCTTTTGCCCTTTTCATATCAAGTTTGCCAGTTGTCACTAAATTTTTAAACAGGTCATTCCTTAGCAGAAAAGGAACCATTGTACACACATTAAAGTGTATTGGGCATGTGGTGATATACTCACATTTCATAGACCAATTGGCACATGTGAGTGACGTGGTTAGTATCACACTGGCCGCTTTCCCTTCCCAAGACATTTCCTGGGACCCATTTTAGACTGGATCGACCTGGGTGCCCAGGAAAATCTGTTTAACCCGCCTCGGTGAGAATTCTAACTCGACAACCGGACCAGCAATCGAACCTCTAGCGCAGTGGTTCTCAACCGGTGGGTAATTCCCCCCCCCCCCCGGGGGAATTTTAGGGTTTCCGGGGGGGGGGGGAATGAAGACCATTTCAAGATCGCGTTAATACAAGAACCGATTACTTGATATTGTTTTTCCCTTCATACTTTACAGTTATGTATGTCTCATCCTTCTAAACAGTTATGTATGTCTCATCCTTCTAAAATTCATTTTATAAAGTAAGTAGACCCACAAATCATGTTTTATGTGGATGTCTAGACTTGTTTTAGTATATGCTATTAAATTTACCTTCCATTTTTACGTATACTGTGTAGGGGTGGGAGATTTTTAGATAGGAAATATGAAAGGGGGGGGGGGGTGACGTTCTGAAAATATGGTGAAGGGGGGCTCGGGCCAAATTTTTGATAGGAAGGGGGAGGGGGAATGACGTTCTTAAAATATGGTGAAGGGGGGCACGGGCCAAAAAAGGTTGAGAACCACTGCTCTAGCGGCTAAGCTATCGCTGCTCCCCATTCATTAACACGTCCACCTTTGGGCTATCGCTGCTCCCCATTCATTAACACGTCCACCACTAGCGGCTAAGCTATCGCTGCTCCCCATTCATTAACACGTCCACCTCTAGCCTCTAAGCTATCGCTGCTGCCCATTCCTTAACACGTCCACCTCTAGCCGCTAAGCTGCTGCCCATTCATTAACACGTCCACCTCTAGCCGCTAAGCTGCTGCCCATTCATTAACACGTCCACCTCTAGACGCTAAGCTATCGCTGCTGCCCATTCCTTAACACGTCCCGAATTGTTGACTGGTCCAGTTACCCAAAACGTGAAAAGGGGAGTTCAAGCCTGAACGACTTTAAACATACAAGTATGTTTGTTATTGCGTCTCTAATCAACTTAGTTTTCGTTTGCTATTTGTTAGGGTATGCATTTTTGCCTTGAAATCTTTCCTCAACACAAGCCAGTCTAGGCGTTACATCAGCGTCACACACAGAAATTACTCATTACTACATGTCGGTGAGATGCATAAAAGCTACGCCAGTTGACAAGGCACGTGATGATGATTACATGCTCAAGATAGGTCTACATTGCTAATTCAAATTGAGTGTTTTTGTCTGTTTTTAATCTCGCATGTTCATGTTGCGCCCAGTCGTCAGAGATATTAATTGTCTGCTGGTTATATTAAAGCACATTAAACAGATAACAGGTATTACAACGTAGTTAGACGCATGTCACGACACCTGACTATCTCTCCATGTATTCTTCTTCATACGAGCTTCCAGTGACTGACGCAATCGCCTGGCTCAAAGCCAAATCTCCAAGCACAGCTAGGTCGACAGCAACAAGAACAACACGGTGAAGTGACTGTGTCAATCGATGTCGACAGTCGACACACTGGACTCAAGCTAGAGACCGAGACCATCCTTCCAACTCCGCAGCGATTGGTCTAGCTGGCGCATACATAATGAATGAGCTAGCGACCCGACAGACAAAGCTTAATGGAGTTTGGGAAAGCTGCAGGCCAGACAGCGCTGCGCGGAATGGCTGATGATGAAATGCTAGGTTTCATAAACAAACACCTGCATGATGCAACCGCTGCGTTCCCGGCCCCATTTTGCGAGAAGTATTCAGGTCCTATTTCGAGTTACGTAGTTAGCAGGGGAGTGAAGGAGAAAATAGGTAAGGTGGGTTATAAATGTGCACAATACAGCTTGCACAGGCCTTCCTGTCTATTCTCTACTTGCCTTGTTATTAAATGTTTATCGGCGTTTAACTATCTCTGGCGGAGAACTGGTGTAGATGTTACGTTGTCTTGGTCTAACTTAAGGAGACCTGGTTTACGACGTGGACTACGAGGATTTGTACAAACGAAACATGATGGTTTACTCCCCTGTTCATAGGATAATGGATTGAACATTTTGTTTTCTCTGACAACGCCGAAAAACTGGACCAGTGTGCGTGATAAAAATCGCACGGTAGTTGAAAAGGCACTCTTCCGACAGACGGGTCTAAATAGTTCTGCAGTGAATAAGTAGTTAGGGTTAGTGTTAGTTATATAAAATTATTCACTGCAGAACTATTTAGACCCGTCTGTCGGAAGAGTGCCTTGAAAATCCACAAGCGCAAGTCGAATGGAAGGTTGCCAAGGTCAAATTTCAAAATTAGAAACCCACACACGAAAGGACGCGTGTATAGCACATGTGATTCTTTTGGACCCTCTCATGTGCACGGAGTTCGTGCACTGTACTGAAATTATACTTGGGAAGAAAGATTTATGGAGATATCCATGTGCAATCCAGTAAGCGAAACTATCGTTACGGTACTTAGTACCGTACTCTCGGATGTGGCGAATTTCTGCTATGAAGAACAATTTGTTTATTCTCGGCAATTTTTCTTCTTTGTCTCTTGTCTCTTATAAGGGGTATTTCTGATTATTATTTAACGTTGCATGTCCTTCACAGGCCAGCTCCATGGCCGAGGGGTTAGCAGCTTTCTCCGCTAACCCCGAATACTCTCGTCACGTGACGCGACGAGAATTAGCAGTGGTTCGAATCGCAAAAGTGACTTATGAGAGTATGGAGCCGGTCGCTCAGAAAGTCGTGGCGTGCTGATGAGCGTAATCTAGCCTAGGAATCAACATACAGCTGAAAGATGCTGGTGTTGACCGCAATATCCTGAAACAGGATGGAAACGCGGGAAAAAAAAAAAATGTCCTTCACAGGACGTAGCAGTCAACCCCAGCAATTTCGCTGTTCGTGATTCCTGGGCAAATTTTACGTTCAGTAGTTTGCCATTGCTTTCTGAACGACCGGCTCCTATACTTTTTTCGAAAAAACCAGCACCGCTGTGTTTTGAACCCGGGTATACGGGCTCACAAACCGCGTTCGCAAGCCCTTAGCCACTGATACGAAGAACTATTTCATGGGTCCCAGGTGAGTTCGCATAATCAGGTCTGTATTGTATCATCGCTACTGTACGCACGTATGCGGGACTTTCAAATAGAGATGAGAAAACAGTAGTTGCTTGCCTAAGCAGTTGTAAGCAGTCTTTAATCGTATTCTTTTAAGCGTATTGTTTGCTGAATATTTCAGCTTGAAGGATTTATCTAATTATTTTAGTTTATGTTGTATGATTTCTGCGGTATGTACCTGACGAGATGCAGCGAAATATGTCAGGCAAGAAATCGTGCAATCTAATGTTTGTGTCTTCGTTATTCTAATTCACTACGGGAAAACAGTTTCGTATTCTTTGTGTTTACATAAATATCTCTTGACTTAGACTGGTGATTAGAACCACCAGAAAACACGGGTCCTTGTACTTCGCCACAGTTACGCGAAGTTTAAAAAAAAAAATAACCACTAAAGAACCGGACCCTGTTCCACGCCTTGGGAATATGGTGGTATCCCCCATGTTTGTAAAGCTTATCGGTGCTCGAATGGGCGATGTAGTAAATATCACGCCGATCCCTTTACTTCCCAGCAAATATCCTGGTGCTCATTTTTGGGTTGGGGCGAAATGGAGCTTAGGCCAGTTTCAAATCAAATCCGGGTACAGTACGCGGGCCTGCTAGCCACTACCTACGTTACCTCAGCTCCCCGAAGACTATTAAAAAAAACATAGTTGCGTATCCTTTACAAGACGTTGCAGTCAACCCCAGCATTTTTACTGTGATTTCTTGGCAAGTTTACGTTCAGTAGTTTGCCGCTGATTTCTGAACGACTGGAACTCATAGCATTGTATTTGAAAGCCAACGCAAGACGGTCTCCGCTGCCAATTCGCCCGCAGCTGTTTCAAACGTGGTATGCTGGATTACGAATTGCACCCGTAACCACTTGGCCGAAGACCCGGTTTCTGTAAAACCAAAGTCTGTAGAATACAAATAAATCTCCGCCCGTGTAACACAAACACAGAAAGTCACCCGGAGTATTGACCCGCCAACTGGCTGGCGAGTTGCCCAACTGCGTCGTTGCTGACGTCAGTTCACTACACTGTATTGAACGCCTTCTTTGCCCGGCTTGTCTAAGGTCAAGTTACAACAAGTACACATTAATGGTAATGGGCTGGCTACTCCATATTGTTGGTTATGGTCTGCACTCTACGGCGACAGGCAGATGATCACATCAGTTGAGACGACGGCTATGGCCATCGACTAGTACAATCACTGCCCAGAATGAAAGCAATGGCAAACTACCTTCTGCAAAACTTGCCAAGAAACCTTAACAACCATGATAGAAGGGTGTATCGGACGTGGGACATCTTGCTTATGATCGAGAGGTTTTCCGGAAGGTTCTTATGGGAGCGATGTTCTGCAAAGTACACGCTACTGAATGAATGAGTGAAACCCCATATAGCTATTACCTCCTATGGACAACAATCCCTTTCAAATTAATAACCGAAATTGGCAGATTCGGTAGCAATATTATTTTGAATAACGAAGACACGAAACATAGATTGCACGATTTATTGCCTGGCACATTTCACTGCATCTCGTCAGGTTGCTTGCTTGCTTGTGTTCGTTGGCTTGAGCTCCAACGCGAAGTCCTGTATGTCGAATGAAGGCATCCTGTTGTCCAACATCAGTGTGATGTCACACGGGACCTGAGGCTTGTGTGAGTATCCGTTGTCCCATGTCTGACTTATTGGTGTGCAGGCTGGTGGTTCCTCGCCTACAGGCAGACACTCTCCGACTTCGAAGGAATGCTCGTCAGGTATGAACAGCAGAACTCACACAACATAAAGTAACATAGGCTGTCCAGAAATGAATGCCTTCATTCACGATCAATTATTTTGAAAACTGTCTGTTGCATCGTTATGAAATTTTCCCGGCCGTCTTAAATTTACCCCCACCCAAGGAATATGTCTTTGACAGGTCCAAAAGCAACCTAACTCATGGAAAGCGGTGACATTTCTTTGATATTTTGGTGAAAAACTAGTGATTTCTCGCTAACAAACATATTTTACAGTAATGCCCCGTTCCACTACGCGAGGCTCTTGTCATAAGGCCAATCCCATGTTCCATGAGAAAATTAACTATTCAACGCTAATGTTTCCGTGTGAAGTCATAATACATTTAATAATGCGCACTTAATCTCTGACCCGTAAATTATATACCGCATATAAACAAACTTTGAAATCTGCTGTAAATCTCCAGAACAAAACTCTTTTTGTTGGGTGGACATAATGATAAGGTTATACGCTAAATCTCATCATTTTCCCTCAGTTGGTTACTGAGATATGGAATTTTATATTGGGATAGACAAAACTAAACAGACTATAGATAAATTCTTCTATATATACATATATTCGTACAGTAATTTCAAATGTCCACTACGGTAATTCTAAGCTGACTACCAAGCCTTTCTGTTTTGCACAGGTTCGTGCGCTTCCTAGGCTTGGAGTGATCAGGTTCTCGCCCCGTCTCATTGTGGTCTTCTTTCAAGGAGTGCTTCATCGATAGTTGAGCGCCTTTTGTCGAGCTTCTTATTTATATTCTTGGTGGTTTTTTTCTTTGCAATTTTCGGTATCAGCAGCAGTCACGTTTTTTTTTTTAAACATAAAAAATACCATTGTAGCTTAAACTGAATACGGCCTGTGTGTGATGGACCCAAATTGTCAGTGAACCTAAGATTATGTATGGTTCGACAAATTTTACAACACGAGTATTGACTATTGTGACCGATTTGAAATCAGACTGGAGTATTGCTCCGACACACTTTATTTAAAAAACAATTATCCGGTTTTGCTGTATACATTCTTATGGAGCAGATCTTTTGCAGAATGTCCTTATCGCCACGGATCGCCAGAAAAACGCTTGGGGGGGGGGGGATATCATCATTGTAGCAGAATGGGTATCGAGCGGTTACATCAACAACAGTTGGTGAAAACCGCAGCACAGCAGGATAGGTCTGAGGCAGTGACCTAGTATGTTGACACGTAATATAAGACACACTCTGGCAGTGTTTCATTAGATTACTTTCCCTAAACACCCGCACCCCTCTCAACTTCAATATTCAAGCTTATAAACACACGGTTCGACACAGTTAACCGTAGTAAAGGTGAGGTCCTTGCAAGATTATTTCTTTGTTATTGACTTTGTTAACATTTTTTTTCTGTTAATAGTGTTGGCGATATTCCAGTCTGGAAATCTGCAATTCAAGTATATGTACGAAATATATGTAAGAACGTGTAATCACAATCCAGTCCGATGAATTGAAGCCGTTAGAGAATTGAGCTGAGTGACCAGGTTAAAGAGACCTTTCTATCAACACTCATTCAGGGGGATTTCACAGTGTACTATGGCAATATCTTTCACATCTGTATTCTCTCTCACTAACTTTCTGTCTCTCTGACTCTTTCTTTTGTTCAATTTCTTCCTCACACACACTTACACACGATATATATATATATATATATATATATATATATATATATATATATATATATATATAGAGAGAGAGAGAGAGAGAGAGAGAGTGAAAACCACGAAAACGTCAGTAATCATTGTACACAGCTGCACTTATCTTGATGCCCTATGTCTACGCCCGACTGTAACCTTTAGATGTACTGTTTACGAGCAAAGGTCTTATCCTACACACAAACCACCCTACACAGACGCTATCAGCCTACAATAACGCACTTAACAGATAAGAACAATTGACGTCAAGAGAAAGGGCGCGTTTCTTTTTCAGCTCACCGCTGAATATGATCAGATTAAGTCATGGTGAGTGGGCCACGAATAGAGGGCGAGCCGGGTGATCGAACTTTTTCCAGACAATATTTTCGTTCTATTTTCGCTCAATCCAGATATAAATGTGAAAAAAGAGTAGTGCTAAACCAGCAGAAGGGAACCGTAATTTGCAGTTCCTTTAATGTTAGAGTAAAGAAACTTATGGACGAAAAATGTTAACACAAGTGCAAGGTTCTTTTCATCCTCATCTTCTTATTCTTCCTCTTCTTCTCCCCTTTATTCCTCATTTCAGTATAGGACCTCAACCAACTCAGACCAAACCGTCCCATACTCCACAACCAACTCACACCAAGCCGTCCCATACTTTCCTATACAGTGCAGACTTGATAAGGCGACCTTTCCTGGGACCCAAGACCCAGCTCTTCTTACAAGAAACTCCTCATATAAGAGCTCAAGCACACAATAATGCATTCACAACGTACAATACAATATTGTTCTTCACAATATAAATTCGCCACATCCGAGAACGGCTTAAGCGGTTTGCACTGTACTACCCTGTTGCTCCCCCACAAGCCGTCACCATTTTATTCATCTCTATCTCTAATTCTTTTTTCCGTGCGATTTTGGTCTCCCTCTATTTCGCTTCAAACTACTGAACGTAAACTTGCCAAAAGATCACAAACAGAAAAAAAAAATATGCTGGGGTTGACAGTGACGTCCTGTAATGGATATGCAACTAACCTTAGCTCTATTTCGCTTGACATGGATTCCAGAGGAAGGAATTTCTAGGCATACTATACTTTGGTTTCCGTAATTTGTGTCCTATCACCTATCTAACACAGGCGCCATGACCTCGCCTCTTGATTCGCTGGAATCTGTCTAGTTCTCTGCCTAAGCTCGGCATTGGTGATTCTGCCATGACAATTTTAGTCCGCGTCTGTGCAATCGAAGGGAAGAGAGCAATGGGGAAGACCAAGAAGTAAATACCGTTCTTTTTTTAAAATCTCAACCTGCCTCCCCCTCCACACCCCATACATACCCTCGCATCTTTGTCCACATTGCTACTGAAATAGCTTTATGATTCCAGCTCCTGAAGTGAGGTTTCAGTAAGGGAGATGTATCATGTATTTACTTTATTTATTCTTATTTTATTGTTTTCCTCCTAAGGATTTTTCGTCCTAATTGCAGAGACCTCTAATCAGGTGCGCTTAGTTTATCTTGCATCTGATTTCGTGTGTGACAGGCGAGGGTAATGCCAGCGAAGTCCAGATCATCAAGCTGCTCTGTCAGTGTCCTCTGAATTCCAGCTGTTATCATAAATCAGTAAGAATAATAACGGTGAAAAAAAAAAAGAAGGCATCCTTGTCTCACTCCTTAATACAAATGTATGTTAGTTTCCGCCCGTGAAGAAATCTGCATAAATATTTATATGTCGCCCTTAAGATATTTTGTTGGTGCAACAATTTCCAAAGGGATTACCCATCAATGCTGTCAAAGACCTTTTCATAGTCTATACGTTCAAAATAAAGTGGCAAATTTGATTTAACGCTTTGCTCTATTATACGCAATGTGGCAATCTGGTTAGTGCACGATCATTCTAGTCGGAAACTAGCCCGTTCATTACTTATTTGTGAATTGTATCCCTAAATCTCTCCAGACTGATCCTGCTTAATATATTCTCAGAAACTGACATTACTCCTCTAAAAGTTTCGCACTACTGCATGTCCCCTTTATTTGGCTTCTTTGCAAGATATCCTTGTCTGAAACGTCTTTATTGTGTCTCGCAACAGGCAAAATAAGCTTTGTAGTAATTCACTTGGAGTGTTTATACTGGCTTTCACGGCTTCTGCTCGGATACCGTATAGACCAGCAGCTTTTCCACCCTTCAGGCGTTTGTTCGATTTTCTAATTTCTCCTTTAGGTTGTTTCTCACAGTTGATTTCTACTTCTGCGGGCTAGACATATGAAGTGTCATTTAGGTGGTGGTCAATTCAGAAATTCCTCAAAAAATTCACCCCAGCGAACAATGCACTATTCTAACAAAACTTATTAAAGACATTCACGAAAAACTGATGTGTCATTACTAAAATTGAAACTAGCCAGCAGGAAGAACAAAATACAGCACATTGAGAATTCATCATTGCCATCGAAAACAATACTTTAGTTATACCATGCCTTTCTCAGTTACAGGCAGTTGTTACTTTAACTAGTTTTATATTAACCAGTGATTACTTTAAACAATAAATGTCTGGATGTAAAGGGCTTGGAATAACAAACCTATGAACCAAATGAGGAAAGAGCAATTAGGGTTAGTTAGTTAGTTGTGGTTCCAACTTCACGGCAACGGGTCATTCCCATATTACTCCGTTCCTGTGCCAGTGAATATCACACAAAATGCTCCTCACTGCCTAATGTGAACAATGGAATAGACAGGAGTCTCGACAAGCCAACATGGTACACTGTGCATAACGCCACCGCCAGATTGCCAACACAAAAGTCCTAAATGAAAAATACAGTTCATCGTCGATGGAAACGGCAGTCACCAAAAAGACTTCACTGATCCAGGTGTTATCCCATATGGCTCGGTCTCTTTCCGCAGGACGACTCACCGAAAGCGCCGCACAAAGCACAAACTCCATAGCTCCAGCGGCGACTCCCAGGAGTCTCCTGAAAAATGCACTCGTGAGCCGAAAAGGCAAACCAGTCAATCCAGCATCAGCCGGCCGCCATCGTTCCAAACATGCAGTTCACGCTACAAACAACAGCGGACATATGTAAAAGCATTTCACGTGAAACTCACAGCTCACAGTGTGGCGCCACGCACTCACTCAGTAGCAGGGCGACGGAACCATATCCTCCTTAGTCGCCTCTTACGACATACATGGTAGGCAACAGTGTTACTATTCTTTGCTCCTTCGTATGGGCCCCGGCAACACACGGGCAATTAGGGTATAGTTGGTTAATGTGCGTAACAACTTGATAAACAAGAAGAGCTAAAAGTGACATTAGTATATAGCTGGCTAACGTACTAGCTGGATAAAAGAAGACTTAATTGGCAATAAGGATATGGTAACTTAATCTAATAACTGGATAGGACAGACCAAGTTGAGTGAAGCATATATATGGAGTAACCAACCAACACACGCCGGTCTTTCTGGCTAAGGGTTTAACGACTTTCTACGTAATCCCGTATATCCACGTAGAGTAACGCAGCTGTGCGAGATTCGGTAGAGGATCGCGTCGCGTTCGTTACTTACGGGGTATGTGAGCCGAGCGCTCAGAAAGCAATGGCAAACTACTGAGCGTAATCTCGCCAAGAAATCAACAACAGCGGTAAAATGCTGGTGCTGACAGCGATGTCCTGTAAATAGGATATGCGGGGGGGGGGGGGGGGGGACACACAGGGCATTTTGGTACAGAATAAAGTTGAAGATAAAAGAAGAAATTTTTTCTCTCTCTCTCTCTCTCTCTCTCTCTCTCTCTCTCTCTCTCTCTCTCTCTCTCTCTCTCAATTGGAACCTTGACCCTCAACTCACGCCAAACTGTCCTCTTTAGACATTTATGGTTGGTTGGATTTTGTTTTTGCAGCTAGTTTTCTACAGGATCTCTGCCAACTCTCCTTGGTCATCTCTTACGACATGTTTGATAGGTCACAGTGTTATATTATGGGCTTCCATTACGAGGCCCGATAACACACGAGCGACATGTTGGAATTATTACATCCTTAATTAACTAACAAACGAATTTAAGACACAGTATGGGAGTTAGTCACTGCTGTACTATACAGAAACTGAAAACACGAGAATACAATATTCATACATATTTGTAACTTCCCAATTAGGCAATAAAATTGTGGGAACTAGTTAAAGCAATGTCACTTATAATATATACAATATACAGTCTGGGTTTAGGAAAAACTAACACAACAAAACAGATTGTCAAGATAGAATTGAGTAAGCGAGAAGAGAAGAGAGAGAGAGAGATAGAGAGAGAGAGAGCAACAGGGGGAGTTAAGAAACAGAGCACCAAACAGAGAGAGGGAGAGAGAGGAGGAGGGGAGAGCGAGAGAAGAGAGAGATAGAGAGAGCGAGAGAAGAGAGCGAGAGAAGAGAGCGAGATAGAGAGAGCAAAAGAAGAGAGAGAAATAGAGAGAACAAAAGAAGAGAGAGAGATAGAGAGAGCAAAAGGAAGAGATATGAGACAGAGCACCAGAGAGACGGAGAGAGAGAGAGAGAGAGAAGCACCAGAGAGACGGGGAGAGAGAGAGAGAGAGAGCTCTTATAAAGTTGAAATAAACATTGGAATTACCATAAAAGCATAAAATTCTGAGTTAGCATGCTTTCTGCAAAGATACGTCCAGCAAAATTTTTCAAAAAGCAACCAGTTTAATAAAAATAACACAATCCTCCTTCCCCCCCCCCCCCCCCCCCCCCAATATATCTTTCAATACAACTATTATCTGAAAACAAAGACATGGCTACAAATACTACATGAAAGTAATTTAGATTTTAACTTTAAGATCCAGAACCTGATATCCGTTAATATATAGCAATAAACAGTAAGCGAACGTAAAATAAAGGACTTCTTTTTGCACCATCAAGCATAATGACAATTTGCCTGCTTGCTTGTGTTCGTTAGCTTGAGCTCCAACGCGAAGTCATGTATGTCGGATGAAGGCATCCTGTTGTCCAACATCAGTGTGATGTCATACAGGACCTGAGGTTTGCGTGAGTATCCGTTGTCCCATGTCTGGCTTATTGGTGTGCAACTGGTGGTTCCTCGCCGTACAGGCAGACACTCTCCGACTTCGGAGGAATCGGCGACCCTACTGACTTTAGCCAGGACCCCGAAGGGACCTGTTGCCCAGGACGCTCGACGAGGACGCGTCAATAGGTCTAGGCCAGTATATAACCCAGCCCTGGTGCCCTGGAAACACCTCTGCGTCCCATAATGACCATATATACCAGCTGCTTTTACTTCTCAGAAAATGTCCTGCAATAAACAATAAAATCAAATATGGTGCATGTCCGTCGCGATCAAGTCCAGGTTGATTTTCTTGGCAATTCTACGTTCGCTAGTTTGCCATTGTTTCTGAACGAGAAGTCGTGCGCGTCTATTATTCATCCATGGAAACTTAAAAATCCAGACACTGTCTGACTACGGGCACTATTAATATAAAATCCAATTCCACAAATAACAGAATCAACTAAAGGGAATTCCCAAAGATAATATTGCCATTTTCAAAAATGGGGGGGGGGGGGGGGGGGGAGAGAGAGAGGAAGAGAGAGAGAGAGAGAGAGAGAGAGAGAGAGAGAGAGAGAGAGAGAGAGAGAGAGAGAGAGAGAGAGAGAGAGAGAGAGAGAGAGAACAGGAGGAGAAAAACTAGGAATCGAAATAGATATTCTGAAATGATCAAAGAAGCTTGTGGGAAGTGGATAAACAGTAGTAGTGCGATAACCTCAACCTGGAAGGGGGGGGGGGGGGAATAGGCGCCTCCCTGACTTTGGCAGAGCGTTGGATGCCTGACCTTACAAGGACAAGACTGGAATGGTAGCTAGTCCCCTGGGAACATTACACATTTCTAGCAATGAAACAGGATGTCGGGGCTAAACTTCTTTGAAAGGATACACCTCAACTGTTGACTGACCCTTGAGGGAAAAGTTGAGGAGAAAAGGAGCAGGTCACCCAATCTCATAAAACCGTGATCAAGAATACATCCCTGACAGAAGCATCTACGAGGACAGCATGGCCGAATGGATACAAGTGCTTTCTCTTAAACTTCTGGTGTGAGGATGCCGAGGTAGCGGGTTCTACCCCTACACCGGTCAGTTAGACTAAAATGCTGACTTCTCGTCCTAGACTTGGGACGGAAATTACAAGTACATGTACCACTGAAGTTGAATTGGGTTCACCTGATGGCGAGGCACACCGGTAATAGGGAAAACTAATCCACACGCAAAAATCAGTCCAGTGCTCTAAAGGTAATAGCCCGTGTATGGACTGGACTACGCTTGAGTTCAAAGCGAGCGATCAAAACACACACGCACAAATAAAAAAACAAAACAGAAACAGAAGAATCTACAACGCAATGCCCTGTACCTTACACGCGTTAAGAAGAAATAAATACCAGCAGGTATGCTGTGGGTATGTGTGCATTGTTAGAACAATCACATTTTTATAGGCCTGTGCCCACGGATGGGGTGGCTAGTCTTGCCCTCGAGAGCTGACGTCGAACCCATGTCCGATTGTCGCTGTCAGTTTAACGTCCCAACCGTTACCCTTGACTTGTGAAAACACGACGAGGAACCACGGCATCGTGCCTGCCTCGCCCAAAATACAAGAAAAGTACACACAGAAGCCAAGCCAACTCACCGTCTTCTCTCCACTGAGTCGTCGTCTCCGTTGCCTGTATTTGCTCGGCTTGGGTGCCGGCACTTCTGCGACAACACCAGCTTTATTGGTTGGTGGCATGTTAGTATAGCAGTCTATGTTCAAACAAGTACAATAATCCTGTAATAGTCCTCGACTGAAGCCCAAACAAGCCTTACATTATCCTTGATGTTTTTGTGTAACGCGAATTCAATAGTTAGTAATAAGAAAACTAGACACAGAAAAACAATGTTCAAGCATCAATACTAACAATACATATCTTGTAAAACGATGTAAACAACCGGTAGCTAACACATCAGCTCGGTTCACATAGTAAAGTTTTAACACATCTGTGCTGGTGTTTTTACGCGGCTGTGGCTAGAATAATTAATGCGCACATCAGCTGCTTAATTAGTCATTGCCGAAAACGTGATCGCGGAGCATTGATGTGTAATCAGCTTCACGCAAGGACTGCTTCTCGTGACTAACAACACGAATCCCCATCAACTGATTCAGTATTCATGGTTCTGTATACTGTATACGATGTTTAGCAGTTTACCCAATCGTAACTGTATTTTTAACGGGCGATGTTTACGTTGACTACTCAATACGCTCGATAACACGACCTCTAAAATAGTGCACACCTTTGTATACGTGAAATCAAAACAAAGCACGCGAGGAAACTAACACACACAAGGAGAAACTGTGCGAGTCACAGAATAACCCCACTTCTGCCTATACATAATCGCATAGTTACGAGACAGATAACATAACGGTTGTGATAAGTATTTGATCTGCAACCACTAAAATATCCACAATGACGAAATTATTTGGAATAACCCGAAGCCCACTCAGGAAGACAAGATAACTACTAACACGAACGGCAGCGATTATAAAAATAGCTGGTGAATTTGACCTTACTGGAATGTTGCCGAAAATGAAGGATACCGCCTGGGCAATGTACAGAGCTAGGGCAGCCTCCCCTGCACTAGGCTGGAGCGGCGATGTCTACAGATCAATGTTGCCGTCAGTGGAACTGAACGCTGTGCACAATGGAAGCGTGCCAATGGTTATGTATTGATCGACGGATGCCACAATCTACGTGATGGGAACTTCTGGAATATGGCGTGTTTTAGCTATGGAGTAGAAGAATTGTCAAGTACACGATGTGTGTATAGGAAAACGAGACTGACACGCTAAGGAATTCAATTCATATGACATTACTGCATTATGGAATAAAGTGACCAGCTCTCTTCCTCGTGGACTTCCATGGCATGACTCGCTGCAAAGTCTCTAGTCGAAAGGTGCCGTGACTGGGTGTGTCAAGCTATCTGGAACCACGGAGGTCAAAACTGCTAGAGATTGAACTACTGGCAGAAGAGAAAACCGTGTCTACAACAACCACCATGGGCTGCATTGTGCTTATCTCCTTTGTACAGGATCACTTTAACTGCACACAGATACCCTAATAATTTCACCCGTCTCCTCCCATTAAGCGTACAGGGAGAATCTCATCAAAGTGCATGCACTCTGCAGCACCGGTGAGGAACCGGATGTGTATACCAGAATCACACAGGCTATAAACACTCTTCTGTGGGTTGCTGTTCTCATTTTGAAACTCAGCCTGTCCAGACTGCTCTTTTAGATCTCCAGCAACCGAGGGATTTGTTAACATGTACACACGGGTCCTCAAAGCTTTCCGTCTTTATCCGAAAAGGCCATGCGTCTTATCCATTACCCGGGGTTACGGGTATTTTAAAGCCATACCGTCCAAGCAGTATGTCAAACATGATCTGCTCGTGTTAGAGGCGGGCCTTTAGGCCGGTACGCCTGGGTGTTTATCTATGTCACCTGATACGTGAACCGTGTGCACAGCGAACCACTGAAATGTAAGCACACCACAATATACCCTCGCGTACAGAGCACATACGTATAGTTCCCCCAGCCTTCAAAACACAAGAGTGCACAATGTGTAGTGCCTCCAGCCTTCACAGAGCACGGTTAGAATGTATGTGTACTAACCCCAGCCTTCACAGAGCACGGTTAATGTGTATGTGTACGAACCCCAGCCTTCATTAAAAAGCTGTTAGCCTCCAGTCGTCATAAAGCACGGTTAAAATGCACAAAAATGCACTAACCCTAGCTTTCATAAAACGCTGTATGAGTGCATTCACGTGTTGTGTCTCCAGTCATCACACAGCACGGCTAAAGTGCACAAAAGTGTATGATCTCCAGCCTTCATAGAACACTGCTAGAGTGCACACATATGTAGTGTCTCCAACCTTCATAGAACACTGATAGAGTACACAAACGTGTAGTGTTTCCATCCTTCCTAGAACACTGATAGAGAACACAAACGTGTAGTGTTTCCATCCTTCATAGAAAACTGCTAGAGTACACAAACGTATAGTGTCTACAGCCTTCATAGAACACTGCTAGAGTACACAAACGTGTAGTGTTTCCATCCTTCATAGAACACTGCTAGAGTACACAAACGTATAGTGTCTACAGCCTTCATAGAACACTGATAGAGTACACAAACGTGTAGTATCTCAAGCCTTCATAGAACACAGCTAGAGTATACACACGTGTAATTGCCTTCATAGAACACTGCTAGAGTACACATACGTGTTGTTGCCTTCTCAGAACACTGCTAGAGTACACAAACGTGTAGTATCTCCAGCCATCATAGAACACTGCTAGAGTACACAAACGCGTAGTATATCCTGCCTTCATAGAACACAGCTAGAGTACACAAACGTGTAGTGTTTCCATCCTTCATAGAACACTGCTAGAGTACACAAACGCGTAGTATATCCTGCCTTCATAGAACACTGCTAGAGTACATAAAAGTGTAGTACTTCCAGCCTTCATAGAACACTGCTAAAGTACACAAACGTATAGTTGCCTTTTTAGAACACTGCTAGAGTACACAAACGTGTAGTATATCCAGCCTTCATAGAACACTGCTAAAGTACACAAATGTATAGTATCCTTCTCAGAACACTGCTGGAGTACACAAACGTGTAGTATATCCTGCCTTCATAGAATACTGCTAGAGTACACAAACGTGTTGTATCGCCACTCGAAGATCATGTATACACTTTTGACTTGTGTGATACTGAACCCAGGCAATCCACGATAAATGATAGTTTACCAATCTTTATCATTAGCAACCTATGCTACGTGTTTAACAAGACGATGTTTATATGTAAACGTCCATAATGACATACACATACTAAACTGGATTATACACGTTAACTACAACCAGGCGGGCTAATGTCCAAAGCCAGGAGGGAAAACAATCAGTCTGCTGCTACACACAGATTACAGACAAACGCACAAATCAAGTACAATGCCTACGATTAGACCAAAGTTAACACTCTAGTAGTAAAACCCAAGTCACGGAACGCACAACTGCTGAAACAGAGAATAGTTACTAGTGTGTGACACGGCAAAAAGGTAACGGTCATATGACCGCTCAGTAACATCAACCACTTAAATGCAGCCACTGCCAGCAACCTGCCCAATGGTGAATGACGGATTATTTAACTACGAAACAGACGTAGCTTGCAATGAATACCAGCAGCACTGCAAACATATCGTTACATAGTAAGACTCCTTTAAATGACCTCAATGCTTCCCCCGGCGATTAGCACTGGATCAATTCGGCTGTAGATTTCCAAGCATATCTAGCCAGGAGAAGCCCTCACAATTCCGAATCTTGCTTACGCTATTTTTCAAAATGCGAGAACCTACAACACACCCCACTTTCACCTTAGCACCATTTTATCCCCGGGGCAAACTCAAGGGTATCCTGAAACACGGTTAAAAGAACGGTTCAACAATGTAAAGACGGTCACCGCTGTAGGAGATTATCTTGGAAACACCGATGTGTAGCAAACCATGACTTTGAATGGGAATCACAAGGGCATTAACAGGCCAAGCGGCCTTATTTAAAATAATAATAATAATAATTGTGTTTCTGTGTCAGGAGCGCGACCATGAAGCTTTCGCTTCATACGAGTAGCACTGCTAATGGGTGTTCTTTCTGTACATATATCACTAACAATGCATATAAGTAGTATGTTAATGGGTGTTCTCTATGTACATATATCACTAACAAAGCATATAAGTAGCCATGTTAATGGTGTTCTCTCTGTACACATATCACTAACAAAGCATATAAGTAGCCATGTTGATGGGTGTTTTTTCTGAACATATATCACTACACTGGGGTAGCGGGGTAGGGGTATACCCTATCAAAGGAGAAGTAAGGTGCCTCCTTCCCTCCGCTAGCCTACGGGACACCCTTGGGCAAGGTGGAGTACCCGTTTAGCCCCCCCCAACAGGGTAACGTGAAGCCATGTGAGCAGGTGGTGGATTGGACTTGGGAGCAGCCGACAGATAGTTGTTGGTTATGGTTTCAAGTCAGTGACGGTGGGCAGAGGATCTCTCAGTAGAGACAATGGCTACGGTCATCCGATCAGTATGGTCACTGCCAGGAAGGAAGAATGGTAGACTTCCCTCCTTATTGATTCCCGGGCAGAGGAGGCTCGTTAGCCTTGGTTGGTATCTCTTCTAAGAGAGGGAACTCTAAATCTCAAACCTCCGCTGCCTTGCGGGTATACCCATATGGGAAAGGCTTCGGGAGTAAACCCTGAGGACAAATCCGGAGATGGAGTCCCTAAGGCAGTTCCATGTTGTAAACAACATAGTTCTGGCAACTCCTGCGACGGCACCGATGCCAAGTTGCATTGGCTACTGCCTTTCCCTTGGTCAACATCGGCGACGTGGAGAGGGGGAACCTGCTACTGGGCAACAGCTGGTTCTCCGATTTCCATTGCCCAGGCTTGTGCCCTGAAGAGGTCACTTCAGCACCGCGTGAAGCGGTGACACAACACGGGAAGTACCATTTGCCGGTTATAAGTCTTAATGCTCGATTGGCGTAGAGCAAGGCGCCAGGGGCTACTTCCGACGGTGGGAGAGATCATCGTATCTCACTAGACAGCTACCGCCCGCCTAAGCTGGGCAGCCCCCAGTCAATAAGGTGTTGTCTCGCCACGGTTCATCTGCTCCTGAGGGTGTGTGGAGCTTAGGGGGAAATCCTGACACATGGACCGCAATCTATACACCTAACAGCAAGAAAAAAACAAAACAACCGGCCCTAAGGCTGGGAACATGGAACGTAAGAACCATGACCCCTGGCATCTCAGACGATCTAAATGAGATTGTGGATGCCCGCAAAACTGCAGTGATAAACAACGAACTGCTAAGACTGGGGATAGACATTGTCGCCCTGCAAGAGACCAGACTCCAAGAATCTGGAAGCATCAAGGAGAGGGACTTCACTTTCTACTGGCATGGCAAGCCGTGCGGAGAGACCAGGGAGCATGGAGTTGGCTTCGCTATCAGAAACAAGCTGCTCAATTCCATCATACCACCAAGTGATGGCACTGAAAGAATATTGAAGCTCCAACTCCAGACAGAGGCAGGCCCAGTTAGTATTATAAGCGTTTACGCCCCAACACTAACTGCATCATCAGAATCTAAAGACAAGTTCTATGACGACCTTAGCAAAGAAGTCAGTGAAACACCAGAGAAACATCTTTTTATCCTGGGGGATTTCAATGCCAGGGTTGGCTCTGACCACGAATCTTGGCCTTCATGTCTAGGACAGTTTGGCGTTGGGAAGATCAATGACAATGGACAACGTCTCTTGGAATTCTGCAGCCACCATAATCTGTGCGTGACCAACACCTTCTTTGACACGAAACCTCAACACAAGGTGTCATGGAGGCACCCCAGATCAAAGAACTGGCACCAACTCGACCTGGTGCTCACTAAACGCAGTAACCTCCGCAATGTACGGATGACTCGCAGCTATCATGGTGCTGACTGCGACACCGACCATTCACTCGTCTCCAGCAAGGTGAAGATAAAGCCCAAGAGAATCTACAGAAGCCGAACAGAAGGAAGCACCAGTGGCACCCAAAATAAAGAGAAGGTCAACAAATTCATGCAGGCTCTAGCGGATACTCTGCCCGGCCCCACAGACGGAGATTCCACCGAGAGATGGAGTCATTTTCGCGACACCATCTACAATACAGCACTATCAACATTTGGCAAGAAGCAAACTAAGTCAACCGACTGGTTTGAAGCACACTCTGAAGAGATGCTCCCAGTCCTGGAGATAAAGAGACATGCATTCTCGATGTATAAAACATCACCTTCAGAGAAAACACTGCAGGCATTGCGAACGGCCAGAAATAGAGTACAACAGATGGCAAGAAGATGTGCGAACAGGTACTGGCTACAGCTCTCTGCTCAAATTCAAACTTGTGCAGACACTGGAAATATAAGAGGAATGTATGAGGGCATCAAGCAAGCTGTCGGTCCATCAAAAAATAAGATGGTCCCTTTACGATCAACTGAGGGGGTAATCATAAAAGATCGAGCGAAACAAATGGATCGCTGGGTAGAACACTACTCAGAGCTATACTCAGTGGATAACACTGTCAGCGAAGAAGCTCTGGAAGCCATCGATCAACAGTCCGCCATGCATGCCTTGGATAACGAACCTTGCCTCACAGAAATCAGCGAAGCACTAGACTCTCTCAAATCCGGCAAGGCACCTGGAAAAGATAGTATTCCACCTGAAATTTTAAAATGTAGCAAAGAAACAATCATCCCAGAACTGTATGAAATATTACAGCTCTGCTGGAGAGAAAAATCAATACCACAAGATATGAAAGACGCAAACATCGTTACCCTTTATAAAAACAAAGGCGACAGAAGCGACTGCAACAACTATCGCGGCATTTCCCTTCTCAGCATTACAGGCAAGATTTTTGCCAGAGTAATCCTTAAAAGATTACACATTCTTGCTGAAAGAATCTACCCCGAATCGCAGTGCGGATTTAGACCCAACAGGTCCACCATCGATATGATTTTCTCACTCCGGCAGCTCCAAGAGAAGTGCAGAGAACAGAGGAAGCCATTATATATAGCCTTCATCGACCTCACAAAGGCATTTGACCTCGTGAGCAGAAGCGGCCTTTTTAAGGTCCTTGAAAAGGTTGGATGTCCACCCACCCTTCTTAGTCTCGTGAAATCATTCCACGAAAACATGCAGGGGACCATTTTATTTGACGGCTCAACATCCCAGTCATTCAGCATCAGCAGCGGAGTAAAGCAGGGATGCGTGCTTGCTCCTACACTCTTTGGTATCTTCTTTGCTGTTCTCTTAAGGCAAGCATTTGGGACTGCCACTGAAGGCATATACCTCCACACAAGATCTGATGGCAAACTTTTTAACCCATCAAGACTCAAGGCAAAGACCAAAATAAGACCAAGATGCGTAAGAGAACTACTTTTTGCAGATGATGCAGCACTGACTACTCATACAGCAGAAGATCTCCAAAGGCTCATAGATCGTTTTGCAGCTGCCTGCAAAGACTTTGGGCTCACCATTAGCCTAAATAAACCACAGGTGATGGAACAAGATGCTGATGCGCCTCCGTCAATCAAAATCTCTAATTATGAATTGAAAGTCGTCCACGATTTTGTGTATCTGGGATCGACAATATCAGATAATCTTTCATTAGAGACAGAAATCGACAGACGCATTGGAAAGGCAGCCACAACATTTTCCAGGCTAGCTAAAAGAGTTTGGGAGAATAATAGACTAACAGAGCGTACAAAAGCTCAAGTATATAAAGCTTGTGTTGTTAGCACACTACTCTACGGGTCTGAATCCTGGACCCTGTACTCAAGACAGGAAAGGAAGTTGAATTCCTTCCACATAAGATGTCTGAGACGTATCCTGGGCATAACATGGAAAGACCACATAACAAACAAACAGGTGCTTGAAAGAGCAGATATTACCACAGTGCACACCCTCCTCAAGCAGAGACGCCTCCGGTGGTTGGGCCACGTATCTCGAATGGAGGACGAACGTATTCCCAAAGATCTCCTTTACGGAGAACTAGCCACAGGAAAGAGGCCAACCGGAAGACCCCAAATGCGATATAGGGATGTGTGTAAACAAGATATGAAAACCATTGGAATAGATCCAGACACGTGGGAGAGAGTTGCAACAGACAGATGCTCCTGGAGAAGAGATGTACGAAACGGACTGGTGCTCTTTGAGCGCAATCAGATCCAAAAAACTGAGGAGAGACGGCACAGGCTCAAAGAGCAGTCACTTACTGCGGGACTTGCCTCGTCTCACAGATGCGGAAACTGACAGCGATTGTCATTCTCGAATTGGACTATACAGTCACAAGCGGTGTTGCCAGGCACCTCCCAAGCGGCACAACTCTATAGTCCTTCAGGACTGAAAGAGGCCTACTACTATATCACTAACATTTTACAAGTAGCACTGTTAATGGGTGTACATAAATCACTAACATCTTAACAGTGGCAGTGTTAATGGGTGTTTTCACTGTACATATATCAATTACATAGCATATTAGTGGCGTTGTTAAAGGGTGTTCTTTCTGTACATATATCACTGACATCATGCTTGCTTGCTAGCTTGTGTTCGCTGGCTGTGATCTCCAGCGCGAAGTCCTGTATGTCGGATGAAGACATCCTGTTTTCCAACATCAATGTGATGGCATACAGGACCTGATGTTTGCGTGAGTATCCGTTGTCCCATGTCTGGCTTATTGGTGTGCAGACAGACACTCTCCGACTTCGGAGGAATCAACGATCCTACTGACTTTAGCCAGGACCCCGAAGGGACCTGTTGCCCAGGACGCTCGACGAGGACGCGTCAATAGGTCTTGGCCAGTACAGAACCCAGCCCTGGTGCCTTGGAAACACCTCTGCGTCCCACTGACATCATAAAAGTAGCACTGTTAATGGGCGTGTGACAAAGTCTCCGGACTCCCATCTTGTTTTGCTGGAGTCGAGATGGACCTACTCTAAGACTCGGTGTCATTGTCATTTGGTTTCATGCTTTATATTCATATATAAATACCAGGTTTATATTTTAACGTGCTCCTCATTGACATTACTAATTTTATATGTATATACAGATTGCAATAGAATAGTTGTAAACACACAAGTTAGTATACCCGCCAAACCTACAGATTTGGCTGAGACATTTTTCTCAGTTTGGTCTGAAAAATCGTGGCAATAGACAACCTGGGCGGATAACTTCCGGCCCAACGCAAACCAGCTGCTAATCGTTCATTGCAAATTACTAGGTTATAGAGCACATCTAGAGTCACAGTTTTTTGTGGTTCTTATTACACCAATATTTTACTAACGTACGAGAGGCTTCTCGTAAGTCTTTAACCTGACCATGAAGGAGTAGGCGGAGAAAATTGAAATTTGGCACATGTATAGCTCATTCAATTTGTAATGGACATAAGAATTATGAATTTCCCTCCTTAACTGGTTTTGCCGATATGGTGCGTGACACAACACACCCAATTTATCAGATCTGCACATCCAACGGTTTGTCAGAACAATGGAGAAATCAGACGCCAGGACTGTGATAAAATTATTGATGTTACAGGGAAAAACCTACAGAAATACACAGGGAGATGGAGCCAGTGTGTCAGGAAGTCTGTCCTTCGTATGCTTCTGTAAAACATTGGTGTTTGCAGTTTAAGTGTGGCCGTTCCCAAGTTGCTGATCTGCCAAGATCAGGACCACCGTCCTAAGAGTGCAATGATGCAAATGCTGCAAAAGTGAAGAAAATCATAGACCAGGATAGGAAAATGACAATTGCAGAGATATCGAGCTCAGCAAAACTGAGTAAAAGTAGTTTTTATAATTTTACACAACATAGTGAACATGAGAAAAATGTGTGCCCGCTGGGTCACGCGCCTGCTGACATGTAAACAGAAACAAACACGGGTTGATTGCTGTGGTCAGTTGCTCAACATGTGGCGGTTGAAAAACATGTTGACGGCCATGGTGACGGTAGATGAGACTTGGATTCACGATTATGACCCAGAATCCAAAACTGCCAGAATGCAGTGGAAAGCTCCGGGCTCGCCAACACATGTCAAGCCAAGAGCACAACAATCTGCAAGAAAAGTGATGCTGACTTTTTTTTTTTTTTGGGGGGGGGGGGGGGGGGGGGGAGGGACGACAAAGGTGTCGTATTGAAAGATTACATACTTCATGGCAACACGGTTAATGGGCAGTACTATGCATACCTCCTTATAAAACTAAGAAAGGCTGTGACCAGAAAACGAGGGATAGCGCATATGCAAATTCTGCCTTTTCTTCAAGACAACGCGCCCTCCTATAAAGCATGGCTTGTGCTGCAAACTGAAAACGATTTGAATATTGAAATTCTTCCACACCCACCATATTCTCAAGATTTGGCTCCATCAGACTTTTTTCTTTTAACAAATCTTTTTTTTTTTTAAAGCTGAAATTGTTTTGACAGTGACGAAGATGTCATACTGGCTTGTGACAACTGGTGCTCTTTAACGTGTATACGAGCAAGATTGCAAACCTAGAAGCACCAGGGGTTGGAAGGATACAAACATTTGCAGATGATTTTCTTGCATATAGGCAGGGCAGAGATAGGGAACAAACAGCCCAGAAGCTGCAGGCGACAGTAAACAAGGTGATTGATTGGTGCACTGAAATGAGTGCTGTCATCCACCCGGAAAAGGCGGCTGTTTTGTGGTGCTCTCTGGACAACAGGATTGTGAGAGATGATGTCAGGATCTTGCGGCAGCAAGAACTCTGGCTCGTTGGCTGACAAGTGAGATACTAAATACTGTCACTAAATAACTCAACGTGACACACGGTAACAACAATGCAAACAATTTATTCTCGCAACTCGCACTTCACAATCAATGCATGTATCGCGCAATCACAATTCATTATACAATCAATACATGCAATCAATCAATGCAATACACTTACAAGTCAATAACACAGGCGTTCGGTTTCCTACACTCGTACAGGCTAGCTATAGATTCACGCTCAAACATTCAAACCATCTGTCCGTTACGACGTCCCAAGCCTGTCTGCCGAGCCGTTCAGCATTCTCGTCAGTCGGAGTAGATTCCCCCTGCGTGAACCACTAGTTTCACGCTGTGTCCCGACTGACCAGCAACGGGCTTAGCGTTGCTCAGAGTTGAGCCTGGCTGGACTTCCCTGGCGTCGTCGAAGACGCCGCGTTGTAACTAGCGTGATTAACACCGCTCAGAGTTGAGCCCGGTTGCATTTGCCTGGCGTGGGTACAGACGACGCGTTAAAACCCTGGGCGAGAATCTGACAATGATATCCCAAGCCTCACGATTGAGAGCAGAAGCTTCAACAGAGAGAACAAACTGAAGTATCTGGGAATCACATTTGACAGGAGTCTGTCCTTCAAGGACCACGTTGAGACGGCTGTGACAAGATCTCAAAAGGGACTCAATGCACTTTAAACTATGGCTGCAATGGACACAGAGCAGAGAATGCTCTTCACACAATACCAGCACTTGATCCTCTCAGTGACTGATTATGGACTAGGACTGCTCACTGTCTCAAAGAGTCAGCTGGTGAAATTAGAGCGCATACAGAACGAAGCTACGCGGGTCATTCTGGGACGCACCAGAGACACCCCAGTAGTGTGTATGCGTTACATCCTTGGTCTGCCAACTGTTGCTGGTAGGCACAAGGTGATGCAGGCGAAGGCATACCTCAGAGTAGCTGCAGACACAGATCACCCGTTGCATGAGGCGCTGACGCAGTTAAGGGTCAGAGACTGATAAGAGGGAAATCATGGATGGCTCAGGTCGAGGATACGATCAGACAGGTGTGCATCTTGGAGAATATTAGGCGAGGCGAGGAGTGGGTCAGAGTGCCAGCGGAGCAGTCAGACTTGTGCAGAGTTATAATCACATTGAGTCGGGAGTGCAGGGAGTGGCCAGCAGGGGCCACGGAAGTGGAAATTATGCAACTAATTCAGGATAATGATCGCCCGGGTGATGTGATTATCTATACAGTTGGTTCGGTGTTGAGAGGCAGGAGAAGTGCCTGGGGATTCTTAGCAAAAGCTAATGGTCAACGTTTGGTGCAGGAGAGCCTGGCGTATGATGCCACAAAATCTAGCTTAAGAATGGAGGTGGAGGCGGTCAGTGCAGCTTTCCGCTGGACGGAGAACATACACACATCGTGATTGTAACTGACTCAGAAAGCATGCTGAGGAGGGTGAGGACAGGCAGGCTTCGTGCAGAGTGGCTTGCTTCGCTTCGGAGGTCACTGGTGGCAAGCATCACCTGGATCTTTTCTCCGGGGCATGCCGGTGTGCTGGGGAATGGTGAGTCTCTGTGGCGAAGTGGTCAAGCCGTTTGACTCGTGCTCCGAAGGTGTGGGTTCGATTCCGGGCCGCGTACTTCGGTTTACAAGTTAAATGTTTCGGAGACAACTCTGGGTCGTCGCTAAAAGCTACGGAGTTCGTGCTTTGTGCGACGCTTTCCGTGCTGCGGAAAGAGACCTAGCCATATGGAATAAAACCCGGTGCAATGAAGTCGACCCTGTCGACTTTTACGCGACTTTTTGGGGAATGAACAGGCGGACAGATTGGTTGGCTCGGCAAAACTTGGAGTATTGATGCATGACAGGGCAGACGCGGTTGCGGCCTTGTGGGGGAGCGTGTACACCTCGGGGGAGCAAATGGATCACCATAGTCTGGCAAGAATGAAGCAGCGAGGAGTGACGAGGGGATCTGGCCGACGCTCGACGCTCAGAGGAAAGGCGAGACGGCCATATAATCAGATTGATACTGGAACTATTGGTGTTGGAACTCTTTGCTGGCTGCTGAGGATGGGGACGGAGAGCTTATGGGAATGCCCCGAATGCTGTGATGTCGGTTCCTAAATCAATCAATCAATAAATCAACTGGTTTAGTTCGAAAAATAGGTTGTTTTATTCTGAAGGTCTTTTCAAAGTCACGCAGAGATGGCAGAAATGCATAAATTCAGGTGGTGGCTACATTGAGAAGGAATAAGCACTGTGCCAAAATTCAATTTTCTCCGTGAAAGACTTATGAGAAGCCCCTTGTATATTATAAAAGAAAACTAGCGCAGCTGTTTCGCACCGGACATGCTTTGATCATGATTTAGTTAAAGGGTAGGAGGATCTACTTGTGTGGTACATTTACCGCCTGTTCCCGACCGGCTTTTGTGATTAAAAGTCAGGGGGGACCGCCGTTAGAAATGTAATTTTTACTGGTAGACTAGATCGCTCATATTATACGTAGTACTATACTATTTTGACCACGCCACTCGAGGAAAAGGGATAACGTAATCGGGGATAAATTAACAACACGTCTTCAAAATGGTGTATTTCGATGGGGGAGAATCTAAAATCTAGTAATGGTTTCGGTCAGGACTGAATTTCGATTATTCACTATAAGAGTAGAGTTTGGCGATACTAATCAAATGGTTAGTTTAGGAACTAACATATTCATTTAATTATTGTATATAATTCGAAGGAAATAGTGGTGATAGTGTAACAATATATTCGTTAATTTTTTCATTTTCTCGCATATAGTTTAAATATTGAGCACAACCCACTACTGGCAACGCTATCGTATTCCGGTACGAACCCAAGGCCTTGTCCACGTCAACTGGAAGCACTAGACTCGAGTCTCGCTCTCGTTTAAGCTCATCAGTAGTGCACATCCCTGACTGGACCCGGGATCAAACCCGGATTACTGGCGTGTGACACAGGTACACTAAACCACGCGGCACACACTAGATGAGACCAAATTATCACACTAGAATATCACAACGTCACCCACTTCTCGGCCTTTTGACTAAGTTCAAAGTGTAGTTCCTACACTTGATCTTGCCAGGGGCCGGGATGATCACCCAACACAACCGACACACAGGGACGCGGGATCTAGTGGGGCGGCTCTGGCCCCTCAGGGAACCGTGAGCCCTTCTTAAAAAAAAAAAAAAAATTTTTGCCCGATCGCCGCGACTGACATCCGTCAAACGTTGTGGCCCCGAATGATCAGGTCTTCTCGACTGGCAAGGCACACCAGGCCGCCTAAAGTTCGGCGAGCAATAATCAATCGATTTATTTGGTTTTCTCCGGGATGTGAGATTTAAATATTGAGCACAAGCCACTAGTGGCAACGCTATCGTATTCCTGTACGACTCTAAGGCCTTGTCCACGTCAATTGGAAGCACTAGACTCGAGTTTCGCTCTCGTATGAGCTCATCAGTAGTGCATATCCTTGACTGGACCGGGATCAAACCCGGATCACTGGCGTGTGACATATAGTTTACTTTACCAACACGTGGGTCAAGGTTAAAATACTAGCGTGGTCGAACAGAGGGAACTATTTATTCTCACTATTTCTCTTCGAATTACATTCGTGGTAGTATGTTAAATCGCACTGTTCCTGCAGTTAGAACACTGTCGATTAAAGCTGTTCACCATCTATTGTACCATAACTTCTACGAGCTCTGAAAAGTTAGTAGCATGTCCTTTACAGGACGCTGCCATCAGCCTCGGCATTTAATGGCTGTTGGTGATTTATAACGAAATTTTACCTTCAGTAGTTTGCCATTGTTTTCTTAACGACTGCCGCCTCATACTATCGAAATCAACGCAAATCGACCGGCATCCAAATCACCTGCGACAGCTTACGAGCCCACTGACCCGATATGTCGGGAAACTACTTTCAATAAACCCTAAGCCATAAACGACGAGTGAGAAATCTTGACATGATAATAGGATGTAATGGATGTCCCATGTGTGTGTGTGTGTGCGCGCGCCCGTGTGTGTGTTTTTTTTTTTTTTTTTCTTTAAGGGGAAGGGGGATAGGAGAAAATTGCTACTGTGAAATCAACAGCTGTCCGGACTGCAACACGTATATTTAATGTGTCTTGACTAAAGTACAAAGCGATTCCAGAGACCATCATCATCATCATAATCAACTTGCATTTTTGCCTTCAAGCGTCGTGGGGGGGGGGGGGGGGTTATTGGCGCTCCAGCGCCCGATGGATGGCACTGGATAGAGTCATTCCGTGTGATTGTACAATGTCTCTGACGTTGTCAATCAATTTTCTTCTCGGGCGTCCTCTTGCTCTCGTCGCAGATGATCTGTGATGTAGTGCCAGTGATGGTAGTTGATGGTGTTGCATTCTAACGACAAGGCCAAACCACTTGATCTTCTGTCTTTCAATAAATGTGGCACGATGTGTTGATCCCACTGTCTGTCTGATAATAGCATTTCTTATAGGGTCTCGGATTGTTAAGTTGTCAGCTCTCCTCAGGCATTTCATCTCACACGTGTTGATTTTGCGAAAGTGTGCTTGCTTGCTTGTGTTTGCTGGCTGTGATCTCCAGCGTGAAGTCCTGTATGTCGGATGAAGACATCCTGTTGTCCAACATCAGTGTGATGTCATACAGGACCTGAGGTTTGCGTGAGTATCCGTTGTCCCATATCTGGCTTATTAGTGTGCAGACTGGTGGTTCCTCGCCGTGCAGGCAGACACTCACCGACTTCGGAGGAATCAATGATCCTGCTGAATTTAGCCAGGACCCCAAAGAGACCTGTTGCCCAGGACGCTCGGCGAGGACGCGTCAATAGGCCTTGGCCAGTATAGAACTCAGCCCTGGTGTTTCAGGTCAGAGAAGAGACATGTGCGGCCGCCATAGACTTAGAGGACGCATATAACAGAGTATCTTTCGAGCACTTGATGCAAACCCTCCTCAGACTGAAAGTGCACCCTCACCTTGTACGATGGATAGCTGCAGTTCTACTCCAAAGGAAGGTGGTGCTAAGATGCGGGAGTTGGTCTTCTGAGCCGATAACGATATGTCCAGGATTGCCGCAGGGTTCACCACTGTCACCAGTACTATTCAACGTGTATACGGTGCCGATCACTGAACAACAGTTGGATGGGAGGGATAGGACTCTATCATTCGTTGACGACATCCTCGTGTATCGACAGGGTCGAGATAGACAGGCGGTTGCCAACTATATGCAGGGCGAACTAGATCGAATTTCCTCATGGTGTGCTGATGCCGATGCCCTTGTCAACCCTGCAAAGGCAACGGTTACATGGTTCTCACTAAACAACCATATTGTGAAAACAGACCTGCCGGCAGTAAGAATGGATGGGAGCAGCTTGAGTAGAACCCAGTCAATGACATATCTTGGCGTGAGGCTTGATCGTAGCCTGTCCTTCAGAGATCATGTCGATTATGTCATAACGAAGGCTCGAAAAGGTTTGGCAGCAATGAGAGTCATGGCGACTGCCAATATCGAGCAAAGACTGCTATTACTTCTGTTCCAAGGACTTGTGCTTTCACGCATCGAGTATGCCCTGGCCATCCTCACTGTCAGCCCTACACAGATTGGAAGACTTGAAAAGGTACAAAACGAAGCCATGCGCATCATTTTGGGCTGCACGAGAGACACCAGCTGTGTAGCAATGAGATACCTCCTTGACTTCCCGACAATGGAACACAGGATCAAGATCTGGAGAGCTCGTGCACACTTAAAAATAAGTGCAGATGAGCAGCACCCTCTGCATGACGCTGTATTCAGAGAAAAGGGTGACAGGCTAAAGAGGGGCAAATCATGGATGGGTCGGGCGGAAGATGTCGTCGGACAGGTCTGCAGTCTTACCAGTATCAACCCCGGCAAGGAATAGGTGCCGGTGCCTCCAGCTTTTAAGTGTACCTTCTCCTGCATTATCACACTCGACAGACGGTGCAGAGAGCAGAACCCTGCCGCTGTCAATGCAGAGGTTAACGCGCTCATCTATGATCACTCAGATAGCCCCGAAGTGCTCATCTATACAGATGGATCTGTTGTAAAGCAGCAGAGAAGTGCGTGGGCATTTACAGCCCGTTCAGCGGGCCGAACCGTTCAAGAATCCAGTGGTGCCCACTCTATGACCACGAGCAGCATGACGATGGAGGTGATGGCAGTTACACAGGCTTTCATATGGCTGGAATCACAGCATTATACCAACGTGTGTGTACTAAGTGATTCAATGAGCATGATTCAGAAGGTCGAAGCTGGATCTGTACGTAGACAGTGGACTGAGTCGCTGCGGAAGTCCGTTGTCCGCAAAGTCACCTTCATCTTCGTCCCGGGACATGCGGGAGTCGAGGGAAATGAACGAGCTGATAAATTGGCTGGCTCTGCACCCCCTGTAGATGGCCAGCCCATGGATCGTGCCGATGTTATTAACGCCCTTAAAGATATGGCGAGAACAGAGGATTTTGACGCCAGTGATTCCACATCGCTTTCCAGGATGAAAGACCTGGGAGTAAGAATCGGCACAGCCAGACGCGAGAGGTACATCGGGAAAACAAAGCGCCTCGTCAACCAACACAGAACTGGCACTATTAGCCACCGGACGCTGGTGCATATGCTGGGGGGAGGATCTGAGCACCTATGGACATGTCCGGAGTGCAACGAAGATACCCCAACTGATAACTAACTAAGTGTGATTTGGATAATGTCCAAGTTTGAGGTTGATAGCATAGGGTTGGTGTGAATATGCTGTTTATTATCTATCATTTTGCGGACATAGGTATATTTACATGTGTCAGTATGGGTGATAGTTGATATGTATGTGCACTTGCTTTTTGACATCTGATTTGGATTTCTCTGTCCAATCTGCCATCTTTTGTGATCATACTTCCAAGATATTTTAATTCTTTAAGTTGTTTAAGAGATGTGCTATTTATCTGTATACTTAATGGACCAGGAGATCTGCTAACTTGCATTAATTCTATTTTGGCTGTATTTATACTCATAATTGTAGAGATACCAGGGTCTAATCGTACAGTGCGTGTATATATACTGTCACTGGGTGTGGAGTGTTAGACCTATCGGGCCACGATACATGTGGCGGTATGGCCAGTTCCCTTCGCCTTTGCTTGTAATTCCAAGACAACTAAAGTAGTTACAATAATACAGTTCACTAACTCCGCTGTGCATGCATCTTGTAGAGGTAGAGGCGATTGCTTGTCCCAATGACACCAATAGCTCTGCCGACGTTAGGGCAGCTACTGGTTGGGTCTCCCTTGTCGGACAGGTCAAGCGACCAGACGAAGAGATACACAAACCTGCTGCCTTGAAGGTAGTATGGGGACAAACAAAGGCTGGGAAAAGTAAACCCGGACATATTTGTAAAAGTCGGATGTACTGGGCCAACGTACTTGACGAAACAATGCCAGGCAACACAATATATGATGTACAGTAAGGTGTTGTACACAACTGAAAATGCATAACGTCCTATTTCATAGAACACAATGGAAGACAAACAACGACTGGTTGAGATCCTGTGGAGAAACAAATAAAATATAAAATATACATCACAAAAAAACGTCAAACTAAGGGAACAGTACATTGTGTTGATAACGTCAGGAGGGTGGTCGGCCGAGGTTTCCACGCCTGCGCCTGTCGTACGTTAAGAGAGGTAAAACACTGGCCACCCATTCATTCGTGTGTTCTGACCCACACAATGTGAAGGTCTTAATACTTTACAGACGATAGCGAGTTCCTACTTCAGGACAATTTTCAAGTGATCAGTAAGCACTAAATGCCACGTGAACATTAATGGGAAGTATATTTTTAAAATGCAAGCCATGAAAACTTCCGAAAACACAATTTACATTGAATCCCTGTCACTGAAGATAAAACATATCATACAACAAAAATTACATCCCTGTCATTGAATGTAAAACAAAAAATACAACATACATTAAATCCCTGTCACTGAAGCTATATGAAGCAATGATGTACAGACCAGATGGAAACAGAGGAAGAGGCCGACCACGTAAACGTTGGGCGGAGGGAATAGCAGAGTCAGTGAGAATATCGATACATGAAGCCCATAATCGGGCACTCTCACGATGTTTATACTTCACCTCGACACCGCAAGGTTCTAGAGGAACACGATGAGATGAGATGAGACTGAAGCTAAAACATAAAATACAAAATATCATCATCATCATCATCAAGTGCCGTGCCGGCTGGCGTAGGCGTTCATGGCTCTCCATAGATCTCGGTCTTTGGTTTTCTGGATCAACTCTGGTGCTGATATTCCTCCATGCCACCGTCTCAATCCATCCAGCATCATTTCTCTTGGTCTACCTCTGCCTCTCTTCCCCTCGATCTTTCCAGTTGTTACGATGTTCTCCAATGCCTCTCTTCTCATCACGTGACCGAAGAAAGATGTTTGTCTCTGTCTTATTGTTGTATATAATGTTCTAGTTTCATTAGCCTGTTTCAGGCAGTCGTCGTTAGTTACTCTGGCAGTCCAAGGAATTCGCAACATTCGTCTCAGGAACCACATCTCTGTTGCTTCTAATTTCTTCTTAATTTGTTCATTTACGTTCCAAGATTCACTGCCATACAGCAAAACTGGTTCTACATAGCATTTCAGCACTCTCTTTCTTACATTCAGTGATAGTGACTTATTGCATAAGATACTCTTCATTTTCTGAAAAGCGGCTTTTGCCTGCCCTATTCTACTCCTAATCTCTGTTGTACATCTTCCATCTGATGTTATAAATGCCCCTAGGTATCTAAAATTATCAACTTGGTTAAGGATTTTCCCTTCTATTTCTATGTCACATTTTGGTGTCACCATTTTCTTTGATATTACCATTGTTACTGTTTTCTTGATATTCAAGGAGAGTCCTTTCCTTGCACTCTCTGTTACTACAACGTCTAATAATTGTTGTAGGTCTGTTGAATTATCCGCCACCAATACTGTGTCATCTGCATAGCGTATATTATTTATATTATAACCTCCAAATAGTATTCCTGGCATCTCTTTGATCTCTCTCATTATTACTTCGCTATACAGGGAGAAAAGATCTGGTGACAAGACACACCCTTGTCGTACTCCTAGCTTTATCCGTTCGTAACTACCCTCTTTATTTCCCATTTTAATTGCTGCTACTTGGTTCCAGTAAACATTCTTTATTATTCTTAAATCTTTTCCATCAATGTTGATATCTTCCAACATTTTAATCAGTTCATCATGTTTTACTTTATCAAATGCCTTAGTATAATCTATGAAGCACAAATATATGTCTCTCTGTTTCTCTATTGACCTTTCTATTAGTGTCCGTAATGTATAAATTGCATTGTTTGTGCCCTTTCCTTCCACAAATCCATACTGTTCTTCACTAATTTCCATTTTTATTTTCTTTTTGATTCTTCTCATTATGATTCTGAGTAGAAGCTTAGTGATATGGTTTATAAGGTTAATTTACGAAAATCTTCACAATCAATTGCTCCTGGTCTTTTTGGTATAGCTATAAATAAAGATTTCAGCATATCACTGGGTAAATATCCACTGCTGTAAATATCATTCAACATTTTGGTTAATATATCTACTCCAAATTTTCCCAATACTTCTAATTCTTCTATTGTGATTTCATCTGGCCCAGCTGTTTTTCCTTTCTTCATACGTTTCATAGCGTCAGCGACTTCTTCTTTCAGAATAGGTGGACCTTCTAAGTTACTATCTTCTGTTAATTCTCCCCTTTCTCCTTCATATAATTCTCTTATATACTCATTCCACCTCTTCATTATAGCATCTTCCTCTAATATTATCTTTCCTGTTTTTGATTTCAAACACCCTGTATTTATTCTTATTTTTCTTCCTGTAAGCTCACTGATTTTTCTGTGCATATTTTTTGTATCTTTAATGGAATTTAATTCAATTTTTTTGCATTGCTCGTTTAACCAACTTTCTTTAGCCTTCCCACATTTATCTTTTATTTCTTTATTTATCTTAGCGTATTCTTGTTTGTCATTTTTACTCTGTTTTCTTTTGTCCATCAGTTTTAAGATATCTTCATTCATCCATTTTTTCTTAGCTATTTTGCCTCTCTCCGGTAATACTTCTTTGCTAGTTTGATGAATGGAGTCCCTTAACATTTCCCATTGTTCATCTATACTCTGTATTTTAGTTATTGCATTGTACCTATTTTTCACAGTCACTCTGTATTGTTCTTGCATTTCTTTATCTATTTTCAGAACCTCTTTATTAAGTCTCATGTTCTTAACCATTTTTTTCCCTCTCTTTAATCTTACTTTTATTTGTCCACATAGTGGTACATGATCACTATTACAGTCAGCACCAGGCATTGTCTTTACATTAATTAAAGCATTTCTAAATCTTTTATTAATTAGTATGTAGTCAATTTGGTTGCGTATTTTCTTATCAGGGCTTATCCATGTGTACAGTCGTCTTTTATGGTGTTTAAACCATGTGTTTCCAATTATCATCTCATTGATATTTGCCCATTCTATTAGCATTTCCCCTCTTTCATTTCTTGTACCTAAACCATAATTCCCCACTACATCCTCCATTTTTCCCTTTCCTACTTTTGCATTAAAATCACCAAGTATTATTTTTATTTCTTGTGATCCAATTTGAGCCATCGCCATTTCTATTTCGTCGTAAAAGTGTTGTATTTCTTCATCACTACTGCTTGCTGTTGGTGCATATACTTGTATAATATTTATGTCTATTGGTTTGCCTTTGATTTTTACCATAATAACTCTATCTGAAATACACCAGTATCCATTAATTGACTTGGCTGTTTTTTCGTCTAATATTATTCCTACACCTTTTTCATGTGTTTTCCCTCCAGAATAAATTATTGTGTGATTGTCAGCTATAATTTTGCCCGATCCCTTCCATCTCATCTCACTAACGCCTAGTATATTCATTTTCATGCTATCCATCTCTCTTAGAACATTGGTCAACTTTCCTAGCTCATTTAATGTCCTAACATTCCATGTTCCTACTCTAAATTTATTTATTTTAGTTATGATTTTGCCATCAGTAGCTGGATGACGGTCTGGTGTCACCTGTGGCTCATGACTGTCCCTACCGGACGAGGATGCCCTAAGACAGCCATTAACGTCCTTCACTAACTTAGATTTATGTTTTGCCATGAAGTCTTGGGAAGATAATGTGGTGGTTTCCCCTTGCCTTCCACATTCACACGGTGGTCTTTTAACTCTGCCTTTGACAGCCATTTCCGACTGTAAGGACAAGTGAGTGCCCTGCCCTGCTCAGGTGCAGAGTTGTCCACTTATTCCGGTTGATACTCGGTCCCCAGAGCTGTGTTAGCCACACCGTGGTGTGTTTCCATCCTCTACCACGGGGAGGTGCAGTTGGGATTTTCCCTTCATAAAATTATGGTCTCTGACCAAAACTCTCCAGTACAAAATATATTAAATTAAATCCCTGTTACTGAAGGTAAAACATAAAATACAAGAAACATTAAATCCCTGTCACTGAAGGTTGTGACATATTGTCCAGACATCAGCAATCTACCGACACAAATAAAATACATAATAAAACGGGACACCATAAGAATCTGATGAAATAAGAAAAAGTGTGGGTGTTGAACGGTCGACTTGGATTGATTGGATTTGAAATGCCTAGGCAAGTTTCTAAGGCGGAACCTTCCAGCTCAGTCCGAGTCAAGTTTTCAATTTGTCAACATTAAATTTCTGCAGGAGGTGCGATGCAGTGTTCTGGCTATTCCCAGGCAGGTTCACACACCACAAGTCCTTGACTGACCAGAAAGGTAACGCAGTGTTTATGTATAATGGTGTAATCATGTTATTTATGCTTAATAAAAATGTTCCTGTTCGAGAGATAAAATCATGTACGACGCCATGCTTGTTTCATTTCTATACTTACCATGTTATAACCTTTCTCTTGAGAATGCATATTCTTTATATGCAAAAGCATCCTATTCCGTCTTAAATGCATATAGATGCCCTTTTCGCAATGCACATGTAAAATGAATATTCTACGCATTGATGTTTCTACAAGAGAAAATGATTCTACGAGTCTTATCTCTTTAACTTCTTGTGCAAAGACCCACTTGTACACTTCTTTCGTGAGAATGCTATGTAAAGTTGCAATGTTCTTTTCGTGAGAATGACTGCTCATTGATGGGGACACATAGATGCACTAAGTACTCAAATGTTGTCAGAGGTTGCACTCAATGATAGCATCACCCCAGTAGGGCTGATGATTAAGTCATTAGTACGTTCAGCATCTGCCAAAATGCGATCTGATAAATGGCCATACAGCAGATTGTACCTGACACGTGCACGATGCCAGCTTGCAACAGTGGATGGGTTAAATTCCATTGTCTTTATCCCCTTTGCCCAAGAAAGGAAAGTTGGGAGAGACACATGTCTTTGTATTCGAATCAAGGCATATATTAGTTGCATATCTACGTAATGGATTTTGCATTATTCATGGGAGAAATTATGTATTTTCTTTGTGAGTGTTTTATATTAAATGTTAGTTCATATTGGTTACTTTCCCTGATGGAGGAGTGTCGAATCAACCCCCCCCCCCCCAACCTTCCCCCATTCATGAAAGGCACTCGAACTAATACAGATAATAATGATAATGGTAATAATGATGGAAGATGAGAAAGGTACTTTAGAGTCAGGTCTAACTCCTGAGACATGAAGGACAGATCTTATATGGCAGAAATGGGATGCTGCAATGTTACAGAGATGACCATGTCTCATCATGTTTTGTTACAACTATTTATGTTGTTGCTATGATTATGATGTTTGACCATGTCATGTGATTGTAACTGAATTGCTATGCATTGGTTAATGTCATTGGATAGACTTTAATAAATCCAAAGACTGATTGATTCTTTGGTCACACACTGTTCTGTGGTAAATATGTTTGTTAGGTATACAAAGTACACAATGTTATGTGACAACCTTGTTTGTTGTGTGCATCCAGTGGTTGTTCAATAATGTCCAGGTATGTCCTGTCAGTCCCTAGATGTCTGGTGCATACATGATACATTGATAGACTGGGGATTATGTGAGTACGGAGACCTACATACTGGCTCACCTTTATCCATATTACACAGGGTACCCCATTCCCTGGGGTCAGTAGTAAAATTCCGTGACCCCCACACCTTCGAAGAGAACCTACATTCCTTATCTTTATTATCATTTTTCGTGAAGGGAACTTCACGTGGGGGACAACGAGCCACTCAAAGGCTTCCCAACGAAGGCATATGAGGTTGATAGCCCCTCCTAACTGGGATCTCATTAGGTATCTCCTCGTCTAAATGTTCCACGCTCACAAAGGTAAACCATACATTAAATCCCTGTCACTGAAGCTTAAACATAAAATACAACATACATTAAATCCCTGTCACTGAAGCTTAAACATAAAATACAACATACATTAAATGCCTATCATTGAATGTAAAACATAAAACACAACATACATTATATCCCTGTCACTTAAGGTAAAACATAAAATAAAAATGCATCTGACAGCCAAAATGACTTCTTTGGCATGTTTTGGAAAAGGCTAAGGAACACAAACAACTTATTACAAACATCATAAATAGGCATTATTGGCCACATTATGACAATGTTTTTTAAATGAAACATGTTAAGACAACTCTAAAGATATGCGGAAAGAGAGATACAGGAAAACAGCGAAAGAAGATTCTTGACACTTGAATGCCGATGAAAATAAAATTGAATGAGGTTGTAATCTTAAAAATCGTTTAAAAGTTGACAGGGTCGACTTCATTGCACCGGGTTTTATCCCATATGCTCGGTCTCTTTCCGCAGCGCGGAAAGCGTCGCACAAAGCACGAACTCTGTAGCTCTAGCGACGACCCACAGGAGCCTCAGAAAAATGTCACCCATGAACCGAAGGACGCGGCCCGGAATCGAACCCACAACCTTCGGACACCGAGTCAAACGGCTTGACCACTTCGCCATGAAGAGGCTGTAATCAGTACAAAACCAAACTGTCTTCTCCCAGAAGCGTCTCTACCAACCGTTAAGCTGTGTAATACTTAGTGTAATACGATCTTCACTAAATCGCCAACCATTTTAAACATTTATCTGCAATTATGTTGTTTTGTTTTCTGCGCTCGCTCGCGTTGAACTCAAGCGTGGTCAGTACACACTACTTATAGTAGTGCTGGACTGAATTTTGCGTGTGGATTAGCTTTCCATATTAACAGTGTCCCTCGCCATAAGGCGAACCCACTCCGACTTCAGAGGTACTTGTAATTTACGTCCCCAAGTCAAGTAATAGCAAGAAGTGTACCGTAATCAGTAAACAACCAACAATAATCAATAGGCTCGACCATTGAGCCAATGATGCCTCTCTCTCTCTCTCTCTCTCTCTCTCTCTCTCTCTCTCTCTGTCAATGTATGTACCATTGTATGTGCCATATGCCTAGATTTGACAAGCAGCAGTTCCTATACACTGAGTTTACCTGTCTGGATGCTGGACCACGGGCTGTACCAGAAGTCGCATTTTTCTGTGTCTTGTCTTCCTTCATTCGAGTTACATCTAATGACCGAAGAACAAATCCGAAAAATCTGAAAACGTATTGTCTAAGCTGAAAGAGCGACCGCTGTAGAAACTTCATACTGATCTCAACTTACAGGCTTATGTTGGCTTTCACATACGACCAGGGTTCACACATGCAATTTTAGTTCCGGCAAACTTGGTAATATGTCTGTTTTAGTTGTATATTTATTTCACTAGGTAATTAGAACATTTATTCAAAAGTCCTATTTTTGGTTTTCTTGAATCGTATTATCACAACAGTCAAAATACCAAATTAGTGCACAAAAGAATTCTGGAACTTACTAATAAAAGAGCAAGTACATCAACAGGGTGTCTAAAAACTGAAGATGGCAAAATCATAATAGAAAAAGACCAGATTCTACAGGTATGGACAGATTATGTGAAACACCTTTATGATGATAACAGAGACGAACAGTATGATATTAGATTTAATAATGAAGGACCGCCAATTTTGGAGATGGAGGTTCGAAATGTTCTTAAGCATATGAAAGCTGGCAAGGCCCCCGGTGCAGATAACATCACATCAGAAATGATTAAAGCTTTAGAAGAATTTGGACTAGATCAAGTCACCAGACTGCTGAACACATTACATGATACTGGAGATATACCTCCTGAATTGTGTAACTCTATATTTATTGCAATCCCAAAGAAATCAGGAACCTTGGAATGTAATCAACATAGAACAATTAGTATAATGAGTCACATCACAAAGATTTTGCTAAGAATTATCATACAAAGAATGAGGAAGAAGATACAACCTGAAATAGGGGGAGAACAATGCGGGTTTGTAGAAGGAAAGGGTACAGTAAATGCTGTGTATATGCTGCGAACAGTTATTGAACGTGCTATAGAAGTAAACAAGGATATACATCTTTGCTTTATTGACTATACAAAGGCTTTTGATAGCATTAGACATGTCTGCATGGTGGATATGCTTGCAGATCTACAAATTGATGGGAAAGACATTAGACTTATAAAAAACATATATTGGAAACAACAAGCTGCAATAAGGATTGATAATGAAGTGGGACAGTATCAGCCAATTAAGAGAGGTGTTAGGCAGGGATGTGTGATGTCTCCAGATCTTTTTTCCCTGTACAGTGAAAATATTTTCAGAAATGTAGAGGATATAAATGGAATCAGCATTGGAGGACGAAACATCAATAACATTAGATATGCAGATGATACAGTATTAATTGCAGACAATGCGCAGGACCTGCAACAATTAGTAGATGCGGTTGTTGTACACAGTGAGCAACTGGGGTTAGAATTAAATTGTAAAAAGACTCAGGTTATGGTCGTCAGTAGGAAGGAAGAAGTGCCACAATGTAATATACAAGTAAATGGAAATATTCTTCAACAAGTGAATCGGTACAATTATCTTGGGATAGTTATAACATCTGATGGGAGATGCCTTGAAGAGATTAGAACAAGAATCGCCATGGCGAAGGTAGCCTTTAGCAAGATGAAAAACATTCTGACCAATAAAAAGATGTCAATTGAAACGAGAAAAAGAGTGTTGAGGGGATACATAGAGCCTGTTCTTTTGTATGGATGTGAAACTTGGACAATGAGCAGTCAAGCTGAAAAGCATCTGATGGCTGCAGAAATGTGGTTTCTTAGGAAAATGCAAAGAATACCATGGACAGACAGAAAAACCAATGACCAAGTACTACAGGAGACAAATGAACATCGTAAACTGATTAGAGAAATTAGACGTAGACAGTCAAAATTTTTTGGACATGTTATGAGAAGAAATGGATTGGAGAACTTAGTGACAACTGGCAAGATCGAGGGGAACAGACCGAGAGGAAAATACCTGGATGGCTTGGCCACATGGCATGAACGAGACAGGAACACTGAGTTGATCCACGACACTGGTGATCGAGTGAAACGGCGAGTCATGACCGCCCACGCTTTCCGGCATGGCACATGATTGATTGATTGATTATCAGCAGCTCATAATATAAGGCATGCGAGAGGTGTCCGTTCAGCGCGCTTATTAAATTAAAGACATCCAGTAGCGCTTATTGGTCTTTTGGTCGGTGTCTTGCGATTTTAAAGCAGATCGCTTTGCGTTGATTTCGATGCTACGAGGCGTCGGCTGTTCGAAAAGCAATGGCAAACTATCGAACGTAAAATTGGCTAGTAAATCACAGCCATAAATGCTGCGGTTGATTGTAACATCCTGTAAAGGACATGCCTATAACTTTACATTGACCTTTTGAAATCCGCGTGAATGCTAAAATCCTAAGCAACACTATCAACAACAACAACACATCCGGTAGTCCAACACCGAAGATACGAACACGGAACTGGATTGTTTTAAAGAAACGTGTGCGCACTGCTACCAACTGTCCAAGAACAGAACAATACACTGCTCGATCTCTATTCGAATCAGGAGTGAACTATTCTCAAGAGACGGTTACGAAGACTATCCGTCTTGTGATTAGACTTGCAGAGAGGAGAACCGCGGCTATCACCAAAGTCAACAGCTATCCAACAACCAAAGAACATGGTTGCTGGGGGGTGGTTGGTGAGCGTACAGTGTTGTAACTGTCTCTTTCAAGCCGATGACTCACCACCAAATAACGTGGCATAACATGAAACCGATCAATGAGTGTTGACAATTCGCATATTGTGTGTATTGTGTAAACCCGCAGCAACGACAACTCTTCACATCTTTACATCAGCGCCACACGCACACAAGTACGCTTTAAGTTCATCATATGTCCTGCTAACTGGCTCTAGCGTTCATGTCTTTCCACAGGTGTCGGTCCTTGGTTTTCTGAATCAACTCTGCTGACGATATTCCTCCATGTCACCCCTCAATTCACCCAGCATTATGTATCACTATCATCTTCTGCTTCTTCTCCTTCTGATTTATTCAGACATTTCCAATGCCAATCTTCTCATTATGTGACCACAGAACGCAGTCTCTCTTTCTTATAGTTGTACAAACTGTTCTCCTGTCATTAACCTCTTCCAGGCAGTCGCTGTTATACGTTACTCTGGCAGTTCAAGGTATTCGCAGCATTCGTCCCCGGATTCACATCTCCATTCCTTCCAAGCTTTCCCCAGTTTGTTCATTCAAGTTCCATGCTTCGCTATCAAATAGCAGAACATATTCTACATCAAATATCAGTACTCTCTTTGTGATATGTCAGTCAGGTCTTAGTCAGATATGACTGAGCTACCGTATAACAGTAGACGGTACTACCTGGTTTCTGTTAGCGCCGAGCGTTGGGCGGCGCTTACCAAACCCGACACCCCACATTGTGCCAACGGCTTCGGGCGGAAGAGCGCAATTGGGAGGGTACACGCCTTACCCTGGTGCGAGGAAATGCAAGCTAAAGACAAAATTGTCATGGCAGGGCAGACCAGGCCCTAAGCCTTGGTTGGCGACTGGTCTAGGATCGAAGCTCCGACAGGCGGACAGTTAGAGCATTGCTTTGCTGATCCGGCAGCTTCTGCAGCTTGTCTTGTTCCAGATGTAGGGGTGTTACCTTTCCTCTGGAGTGAACTAGGCAGGCCGAGAGAGGGATCATGCTGCATGGGCAACACATGATCTCTATATTTTAGCCCAGGCTTTGTGCTATGGAGAGGCAATAACTCCATCCCTGGTCTTAACTTTGTGATATTCAACGATAGTTAGTTATTGCTTAAGACTTGTTTAATTTTTTGGAATGCAGCTTCTGCTTTGATCCATTCTGCTTTTAATCTTAAAGTTGAGAAGGAAAATAAAAAGCACGCAGGCATGTACGCGCGCATACACACGCACTCACACACTCCTGCCCTTTTTTCTCAAACCTAATTTTCATTCTGACAAAAACAAGAGGCGAATATTTTGGGTCAGATATTTACCAGCATTCGTAATAAGAGGCCAATAATGGCAACCAGATAATACAGTGTATATTGGGGGGGGGGGGGGGGAAAGGTGTGGTGTTGTTATAATTTTTTACACTTTCCATTATAATTAAGTTTAAGTATATATAACAATATAGTATTGAAACAATAACTTAAAATATTGACACTGAAGCTGAAATATCATTCTAAACCTCAAACGATGAACTGTATTTTTATTTTTTTTGTGGTACTGTGTGGGTGAACATCTAGGAAACATCCAGACTGCTGATTCCATCAGAGATGAACTGGATGTTTCGTGGGGGACTATTGTGTTGACATTCTGGCGGCGGCATTATACACAGTGTATCTGTGCGGGCTGTTGTTTGTCGAGACGCCTGTCTTTTCCACTTTGTGGCTGAGAGGTTTAACGCGATTTCGAAGCTGGGTGTGCCGGATTCAAATTTTTGAAATCCGGCCTTCGGGCCGGATTTACAAATAAAAAAATAAAAATAAAATAACGCACTGCATCACTTGACTCAGGTGAGTGGAGTCACTCGACTGTTCATTACTGCAGTTCATTACTATAGACATGACAATGATGACATATACTCAAATTAAATCATTTAAATGTAAAATAATTACATTTACATTAGAATAATTAATTAAGTAATATTAAGTTCCATAAGTTCAAGATGAAACATAATACATAAGCACATAATGCTAATTTAGTAATTTTAATTTTTAGTTTTCAGTTTCAGTTTTTAGTTTTCACATTGTTTTCAGTTGGCAAATTGGCAGCTCAGTTACAACTCACAACAACAGTACATTGAACAGATTGAATTTATTGAAATACATTCATTCAGTAATTTCACTATTTCAGTCAGTCAGTCTTCATTATGGCTGTGAAGTTGAACTCTCAGAGTCAAGAAGGGACAAGTTGTATTTCAGGAAAATCAACGTCTCCGCATTTTGTGGTAAAAGGCTACTACGGTGGTCAGTGATAATGTCTCCTGCAGTACTGAACAGCCTTTCCGATGGCACACTTGTAGGTGGTGGTGCAAGAAATGCCTGCGCCAGTCTAGCCATACTTGGAAATCTTTGCTTATTGGCATGCCACCATGAAACTGGATCTGACTGTCGAGTTTGAAGTGGCTCTGACAGGTACTGTGTCACCTCAATGTTAATGCTGTTGCCTTCGGCACTTGCAGAACGATCTGTGGTGGGATTTTCCTCGACAATTGTGTCAAAACAGCTCCATAGGCTGGACTCGTACTGTGTGGCAGTGCTCACAGAAGTCAAAACACTAGTACTACTACTACTACTACTACTAGCTGATGGATCCTGTGGACTGACTGTGTTTGCTGAATCAATAATGGAGTTAGCTGCTAACAGCAGATGGGTTCGTGCATCACTTCTACCACGTTCGGAGAAGAAGCACAGCTTGAATCGAGGATCCAGTAGTGTGGCACAGGTGTAAATACTGTTGGATTCAATGTCCGTAAATCTGCTGCTAACAGCTTCAAGCAGGGCTGCTTTCATAGTTTTGATCCCAGCATCACTACCTTCTTTCTGGAGGAAAGCCATGAGTGTTTTCACTAATGGGATCACAACTGATATTGATGCCTGAGCTGCACTTATTTCACGTGTGATTTCTTCAAATGGTGCCAAAGAAGCTACCACATTCTCCGTGACTGCCCACTGCTGTGCCGTTAGCCCAGTTACCGAATCAATTTCAACACAGTACAGGCTGATGCTGCGCCGTTGTTCTAACAGAGTAGCATAAAGAACGTTGAGTTCCATCGTGTTGTCACGTCCTGGATAAGCGGATGTTGTGGTAGGTTTAATTCATTTTGAAGTTCATGCAAACGACTGGTTGCTGAAGAAGAGTGTTTGAAATGTCCTACCAATTTTCTTCCAGTACTGATGATGCCAGCAACATACTTTTGACTCAAAAGACCATCACGCACACACAGCTGCAGTGTGTGTGCAAAACATCCAACACTTGAATAGCTGCCATCACGAAAGCATTTGGCAATGTTGAATGCATTATCTCTCACAACAACATGGCACTTCTCACGTGCAATTGACCACTCATCCAGCATCATTTCAAAATGTGCAAGCAAGTTTGTGGCCGTGTGATGTTCATCAAATGCAGTACAATGGAAGACTACACTGCGGTGAACGAAGGAGTCTGTTAACCAATGGCCAGTGAGGCCCATAAATGACTGAGTGGTGTGTTCAGCTGTCCACGTATCTGTTGTGAATGATATGTAATCAGTGTCAGATATCATTGCTGCAATTTTTACCTTCAGACGTTTACACATGTCAGGAATGACATGTTCAGCAAAGTACTTTCTTGAAGGCAATTCATACCTTTTTTTCCATTGTATGCATCAACTCTCTGAAACCTGGTCGTTCCACTACTTGAAAAAGCTCCATATCTATGGCTATCATTCGGGCTACGGCAGCATGAATGCGTTTAGCATTGGGACTGTTGATGTCCCAAATTTTGGCCCGGTCCCATGCCTGCACAATTGACTGCTGGGTACTGCTGCTTGCTTTGTACAAACACGGTCCCAGATTCATCATAGATGTGGTCGCCAATGCACTGGCCTCCAGTGATGCTTTCTTTTCCATCATTTCGTCATAGCTTTTCCTGTGCATCGATCGCAAATGGATTTGCATTGATGATGTTGAGAAGTCTTTGGGGCGATCTGATCGTCCACGCGATAACTGTTTGTCACACAACTTACATATTACCTTCGCTGAATCATCGTCTTTAACCTTGAAGTAATCCCAAACGGCGCTGTATGACTTAGATTTTGATGCCATTTTATTTTATGGGCAAGACCAAAGAAAGTTACGAAAATAAGAAATATTCAAGTCCCATAAACTCATGAAGTAATGCACCATTAAAATTCAAAATGAGTGTTTTTTTCTTAAAATTCTTATTTACATCAGCGAGAAATAGTAAACCGGAAGTGCTACTGTGCTATTGCCTAAAATTCGGCTTGGCCTCATGAAACATGTACAGAAAATTCACGTTACTGGGCAACACAAATCGGGTCTAAATCCGGCAAAATTGGACCGGAGCCGGAGCCGAAGCCGGATTTGTAAAAATGGCCGGATTCCGGATTTTCAGGCGCCGGAGCCGAAATCCGGTACACCCCTAATTGAAAGTGTGTGTGTGTGTGTGTCTGTGTCTGTGTGGAGAGAGAGAGAGAGAGAGAGAGAGAGAGAGAGAGAGAGAAGAGAGAGAGAGAGAGAGAGAGAGAGAGAGAGATTCTAGGTCTAGGTGATACATCAACAGCAGAAACAGCACGACATGAAGACACAAACTGCCATGCCATCACACGTGGGAATAAACAATACAACTGGAACACCAATTGGGGAAAGGGTATAGTGTACAACAAACTGCAATGTCATCATCACTTAATAATTTAATTAGCAGGTCGCCTCTGAACCTTCGTGAAGCAACGAGCTAAATCACTGGGTACAGTTAGGCGACGATGGAGACCGGCGGTTAACGGTACCAGTCATTGTCGCTGTATGTACATATGAGGTGTCAAAGGCCCAGGTTGTGGGAGATTGATCCAATGTTGACCTTGTCTGTAAGGTTCATTGTAAACATTGAATGTGAAACAGTGTTGACCTTGTCTGTAAGGTTCATTGTAAACATTGAATGTGAAACAATGTTGACCTTGTCTGTAAGGTTCATTGTAAACATTGAATGTGAAACAGTCTAATCATCAACTGGAAGAAATCAAAGCGGATCAACGGCGCCTGGACAAGTCAGCTAATTACAAACAGTAGCTAGCGAGGCAGGCAGGTGGGAGATAGTGGCAGTTAGTAATATACCAGAGACTGACAGACGATAAGAAGGGAAAGGTGAAAGAAAGAAAGAACGAAAGAAAGAAAGAAAGAACGAAAGAAAGAAAGAAAGAAAGAAAGAAAGAAAGAAAGAAAGAAAGAAAGAAAGAAAGAAAGAAAGAAAGAAAGAAAGAATGGGTAGGGGTGGAAATGATGACAGACTACGACGGCTTTAGAAACTGCCGATGACTATTCCGTAAGAAGCTCTTTTAGTTACGTTGGATCGTCACTATTTACACTGTCTAATGTTACAGAGTAAACCCAACACTTCACTTCTACCCATGACTCGGCGTTCAGACAATCTCACGCGCAAATTGACGATGTATATCGAAGCAATACTGCCATGATGATGACATAACAGAAATGCCACAAAGCATGAGCTGGGGTGGTCGAATGCGATGACACTGAAATATTCTTGTGAGTTTGTGGTCAGTAGGTCCGGTACTGGCCAGCTGAATCAATACTAAGCTCCAAGCTGAGTGAACCTAAAACAATTTAAACAATAAACGGTCGAGTCTACCGTGAGATATCGTGTGACAGTGTAATCATCAAAGTTGTCATCGGAAGAAGAAGAAGAAGACGGAAGAAGAAGGAAAACGACGGAAGAAGAAGGAGGAAGAAGAAGAAGAAGAATAAGAAGAAGAAGAAGAAGAAGAAGAAGAAGAAGAAGAAGAAGAAGAAGAAGAAGAAGAAAGGTGGAGGAGGTTTCTGGTTTAATATGTGCCATTTATATTTTAGAAACCACCAGATAGGACAGTAGTCCCCATCAACTACGAACAGAATAACAAATGCACCAGGTTGTTCTGATCAGTAAATGGTGAATGCATATAGAAACTATACTCAAATAGACAGTGAGAAGATCAGAACCCGACGTTTGTGAAAAACAAATAAACAGCAAAAGAGTTTTGTTGGCAGGATCTCCGAAAACTAGTACATCGTGTATACAACTTTTCATGAAAATTACTTACACATACATGTAAAGACAGCAAACACCACAAATATCAACAATGATAGGATCTAACCAATTATTAAAATTACAGTAGAAAACACTTCAAATAAATAGTTTTTCTTTCTCCCTGGCCTAGGAGTTAACGACGCTGTTCGTAATCCCGTATATATCGTAAGAAACACAGCTGCGCGAGATTCAGCAGTGGATCGCGTTGCGTTGGTTACGTACGGAGTGTATGTAAGTCGGTCGTTCAGAAAGCAAAGGCAAACTACTGAACGTAAAACTTGCCAAGATATCAACAACAGCTGAAAAATGCTGGTGTTGACCTCAATGTCCTGTAAAGAATATGCGGAAAAAAAAGTTCAATTAATAATAGATTAAGGAAAAGATAAGAATGTGAATATCATTATCAATTAGGCGGTTCCAGCCGATTTGGTGCAAACGGAAAGTTTTCATTGTAAATTTGCGATTACTACGTGGATAACCAATGCTCCACATCGAACAATAGCAGTCATGTATTTTAAGTATTGCGGCCAAAGAATAATTCGTTTATTCCCTTCATACGACATATAATTCTGCAATATGCACTTGAAGAGATGCAGCGAGATTTGTCAGACATGGAATCGTGCAACATATTGCGTGTGGCTTCTGTCTTTTTATTCACTTAGGGAATACATTGTTTTGAACAGGATTAGCCAAGTACCATATAACAACACCAAACAGGTTCTCACTTAATTAAAAACATTTAGTTGCATGTCCTTCACAGGACGTAGCAGTCAACCTTGTTCGTGATCACTGGGCAAGTTTTACGTAGTTTGCCATTGCATTCTGAACGATCGGCACTTATACATTTTTCGAGAAAAAAAAAAAAAAAACTAGCACCGCTGTGTTTCGAATCCGGGTATGCGGGATTACGAATCGCGTCCATAAATTTCTTCGCCACGGAGACCGGCCTCACTTAATTACGAATTAAAATTAAGATTCACAGTGTTACATTGGTCTTTTATTATTGCTTGGTGTACAAACAAGGACAGTAAACAACCAATGTGCGAGTAAAATTGAAGTTTTCCACATGTAATTATGCAAACGAACGAATAGGAGGGGTAAACTGGCAGAAAAGTGGGGGGGGGGGGGAAAGAGAGAGAGAGAGAGAGAGAGAGAGAGAGAGAGAGAGAGAGAGAGAGGGGGGAAGAGAGAGAGAGAGAGAGAGAGAGGGGGGGTGGGGTTCGGGGGGAGGGGCATTACAAAAACTGGGGTTTTAGAAAACATTATTGAGTGAAATCAAGGTCAGACAATTAAGGTACGTCGGAGTTTTAAATAGACAGCTCCTTGTTAAGGAATACGCTTGCCTGTTGGCCTGGTGATCATGTGTTTGAATTCCCGACAAGGCGGGGTGTTTTTCTTTTTAAACTGATCTGGGGTCCAAGGTGTATAGAGCTAAATTTGGTACCAGGAAATGTTCTGCGAAGTAAAGGCGGCCGATGTGATAATGACCACATCACCCGTCGAGGGTAGATTGGTTGACATAAAAATGGAGCTAGCACGACATACCCCATATGCCTCAAGGCATGATGGAAAATGAGCCCTTTACTTGTAATGGTTAAAAGTGTGATGGAGGGAGATGTAGAGAGGAGGAGTGCAAGAGCAATTCAACGTTACATGTGGGTTGACAACATCAAGAAATGGACTGGCAGAAAGCTGCACAGCGAAGACATTGGCCTGAAGACTCACTGCAGCCGATCGCCAATGATAATAATGCGTCCTAGCCGTGGTGACACAGTGGTTCCTACTTCAGCTTGGAAGCTCGGTGGCATACCTGTTTGTGCGCTTGCCTACCTAGACAATAGTCCTGGTTCTATTCCTACCAGAAGCAGGAATAATTTTGTTTCCTCTGGGGTCGACCCGCCCCATAAAGATGGGTACAAGTATATTGTCAGAGCATTCTTGGAAATATTTTGGGAACTGTCCGGGAAGGCAAGACCACAGGGAAGGAATACGGCCGCCTCACTTCATATGTCGTGGCCTAGAAATTGTGAAGTCCTACCACGTCACATCTCGGCAGTAATAGCTATGGGACTACCTTTACCTCTTTTTGTTATTTTTAAACTACAGCTTATCATTACTATTTCAATCTAACCCAGGGCCCTTGATATCTCAAAAGATGGTCATCCATGACTTCCCTAGAGGATTTTTGAGTCTTCCATTCTGAAATCTTTCTACTCATTCATACACTCTCCCCTGACTCAAATAACTGTCTCCATAATGAAACCATCATTCTTCTGAAGATTTCACAACTTTTGAACAAAACAGACAGAATCCGAATAATGCCAGCTTTTTCTTCCACGGTGAAAGTCTACAGTGGATCAGCCATTTTGTGATTGGTATTGCGCATGCGCATTCTGCTCGATCCTCATGACCCCTATATATGATATTGCTTAAGAGCCAGCTTGTGTTCTGAAAGATTTTCCATTGCCCATACTGTTCCATGCACTTTAAAATACAATTCCGATTACTTAATAACTTTCCCTTGTACTTATGTTGTGAGACAGAGTTCAAACTTTGCCTCGTTATGCTTGGTTAATATGCATTTCTGAAACCGATGGTGCTATTTCAATGGAATTCTGTCCATATTCAATAACTGTGGGATCAGCTGATATAGACCTGGCTATTAAAAGACACGTTTTCAGGGGTGTCTAGTTGGCCGTGTATCGAAGCACACTTGTCATTTGGAGGTGGTGGGTTCAAATTCCGGTGTGGTACTTCTTCCTCTGCGTTCGTCTGGACTGTTGTTTTAGACGTAATTGTGTTGTGCCTGTTTACAGCAGAGCTGCGATATTTGAACCTTTCGGCCGACACATCCTACTGCTTCAAGCATGTGTTGGTCGGGATTATCTTCTCGTGAATTCTATATATATTTCAATGTGTACACTGTGTAGGCCGGCTTCGTGGCGTAGAGGTTATGACTTTTCTCCATAATCTCGTATACTCTCGTCGGTGACGTGATGACGGTGAGAATCAGCAGTGGTTCGAATCGCATCAGTAACTTACGGGGTATGTGAGCCGGCCGCTCAGAAAGCAATGGCAAACTACTGAGCTCTTGCCAAGAGATCAACATACAGCTGAAAGATGCTGGTGTTGACAGCGATGTCCTGTAAAGGATATGCAAATGGGAGTCTCTGTGGCGAAGTGGTCAAGCCGTTTGACTCGTGCTCCGAAGGTTGTGGGTTCGATTCCGGGTCGCACCCTTCGGTTTACGAGTTAAATGTTTCGGAGACTCCTGTGGGTCGTCGCTAAAAGCTACGGAGTTCGTGCTTTGTGCGACGCTTTCCGTGCTGCGGAAAGAGACCGAGCCATATGGGATGAAACCCGGTGCAATGAAGTCGACCCTGTCGACTTTTAAGCGACTTTTTTTAAAAAGGATATGCAAAAAAAAAAAAAAAACTGTGTAGTGTGGCCTCTAACTCCTATGGGTACAGATCAATACCTGCGAATGTATTTCTCATGATATTGCTACAGGGCTCTCCAACAACTGTATCTATGTATTATGAACACTTATGTACAACCACAAAGTGCAGCAGATATATTTGTATAAACAAGTTTGACGTTAAAAAACAAATATCAGACCCAAGAACTGTCAGCGGATTTGTAAATACTGGTAACGTCTGCTTGAACTCAATCGCCAACACAGGGCTCGCCGCACTGCTGTGTTTACCAATGACAAGGTAAACAAACTGACTTCAAAGCTCGCTTGCATCATCGCCCTGGAGCTAGGAGACATAACCTTTGCATTGAGGACCACTGACATGTTCGACCCAGACAGATCTATACAGCGTGTTACGTTATAACCAGTCATTGCCAGACATTTATCTGCACATCTGAGGCTAACTACGTCTCTCTCTCTCTCTCTCTCTCTCTCTCTCTCTCTCTCTCTCTCTCTCTCTCTCTCTCTCTCTCTCTCTCTCTCTCTCTCTCTCTCTCTCTCTCTTCGTAAAACCAAAGTTGAAGTGAAACCATTTCAAGAAAGTAAATAACGTTATCAAGAAAGTAAATAACGTTATCGTTAAAAGAACTGGTGGGCCACAGGGATGTAGTTCTTAGGTAGAATGTTAAGAACTTCACGGCCTATGAGACCAATTTATGGACTACACGAGACCACTTCATACAGACGTTTGCGTACTCACACTAGGACAAAACAATCGTCATTGCTCTGTCATCGTTTGAGAGTGACACGGACGGAAGACTTTCAGTGGTCGAACTTATCAAGAGCGCATAGATAGGGTGTTCGTGGAGAAACATGATCGCCTGCGCCTGTAGCATTGCACACGATGGTGATTAACCTGTCACGCCATGAAAATTGTGCTGTTTAGTTCATCTTTATTTTGGCCGTGTATATGTGTGTGTGTGTGTGTGCGCGCGCGTGTGTGCGCGCGCGTGTGTGCGCGCGCGCATATTTGCGCGTGAGTGCATTTCACAACACGCTAAGCGTAAGAAAGGGGAGTGAACTGCATTACAAAAACTCTTAACTCAGAAGTCTATGACTATCCATCCACCATGTGCCATGCCGGTAAGCGTGGGCGGTCATGCTTTGCCATCTCACTCGATCACCAGAGTCGTGGATCAGCTCCGTGTTCCTGTCTCAACCATGTCACGAGGCCAAGCCATCCAGGTATTTACTTCTCGGTCTTCCCCTTGGTCTCCTACTTTCGATATTGCCAGTTGTCACCAAGTTCTCCATTTCATTTCTTCTCATAACATGCCCAAAAAAATTTGACTGTCTACGTCTAATGTCTCTAATCAGTTTACGATCTTCATTTGTTTCTTGAAGGACTTGTTCATTGGTTTATCTGTCTGTCCATGGTATTCTTTGCATTTTCCTCAGAAACCACATTTCCACAGCCATCAGATGTTTTTCAGCTTGTCTGCTCATTGTCTACGCTTCACATCCATACACAAGTACAGGTTCTATGTAGCACTTCAACACTCTTATTCTCGTTTCAATTGATATCTTTTTATTGGTCAGTATGTATGACTATGACTGAATGTAAAATTAAAGAACCACGTTGAGAAGCCGTGGCTGACAGGTAACGGTGTCCGCCTCAGATGATAACGGGTTCGATCCCCACATAGGGCTGCGAATTTGTCCAAGAACCAGTGGTATCTGATTGTAATACACCTCTCAACACCCCCCCCCCCCCCCCCCAAAAAAAAAAGAAAAAAAAAACAAGGAGTTGGAAGCCCAACATAAAACAAATGAAAACCGTAAATTGGTTAGAGAAATAAGACTTTGTTAACACTTTTTGGGCACGTTATGAGAAGAAATAAACTGCAGTACTTGGTGACATTTGGCAAAATCTAGTGGAAAAGATCAAGAGGAAGGCAAATCAGTAAATATCTAAATGGCATGGCCTCGTGGCATAATCGAAACAAAAACATAGAGCTAATCCACGACGCTGGTGATCGTGTGAGATTTCGAAACATGAAGCCCACGCTTATTGGGATATCGCATGATGATGATGATTATGATGATGATGAATCATGAAAAGCTGTCAAGAATCTTCTCTCGTCATCGCCCACTATACATTTTCCACATATTCTACATATTAACAATATTCTGCAGCTTTTCGTTTCCCCCTCAGTGTACCAACCAATACCGATTGTAAATAAGAAAATTCAATAACAACATATTTATTGTGTGTAGTGAAGAAAGGCAAACGTGTTCATTAAAAAATTATGTGCTGAAGCCGGATACGTTGGTGTCATGGGGGAAAAAAGGAACAATACCACCTACATCCTTCTCATTACGAACCGGGGACCAGGATGAATACACTATATAGTAATACAATAACAGTGTTATTTACCAAGGGAGGTAAGAAATCGTTTGCAAGTTCATTATTATTATCACGGGTCTTTGCAACATATGCTACGATAAAGTAATCAAATAGCAGGTATGGGGTGTGTAGTGTTAGGCCTTCACATATACTAGGTTTCGGATATATCTTGTGCGGTGACCAGCTCTTTGTCTGGCGGTCTTATTGGGAACATCTCGGGTGCCAATCGTAGGAAGCTGAGTCAACATGAAAGCGGCATTGGTTGAATATATATATATATATATATATATATATATATATATATATATATATATATATATATATAGAGAGAGAGAGAGAGAGAGAGAGAGAGAGAGAGAGACGGGGCGGCAGTGAACAGGCTGAAAAATGAGCTGTCGCTGTTCCTCTGGCTAGAAAGCTTCAATATGATACAAGTCATGTGATGAAATCTCAGTGGGGGTCGGGTGGACAGAAGCAGAAGAGAAAGAAGAAACGTTTTCTGGAGGCGAGGAAAACAACTGGTTGTTACATACTGCAATGTCCTCACCTAGTATCTGTTGTAGATAATGAGCAGAATCTGCAGCACTTGGTAGATGTTATTACACATAGTGAGCAACTATGGTTAGAATTACACTGTAAGAAAACAAAAATTGTGGTCATTTACCCCCCCCCCCCCCTCCCCCCACTCCCCAAATATGTACCATCCAAATGAGTCGGCACAACTACCTTGGAACATTCATAAAATCTGACAGAAGTTACTTTGTAGACACCAGAAAAAGAATAGGCATGACAACAGTAGCTCTTTGCAAGGGATAGTAAACAACTCGTCAATAAACGGCTGTCAGTTAAAGTGAGAAATAAAAAGTTGAAGTGTTATAGAGTACCTATAGTGTTGTATGTCTGTGAAACATGAAAAATAAGCAGACAAGCTGAAAAATATCTAATGGCGGTAAAAACGCAATTTCAGAGGAAACTGCGAAGAATATCATGGACAAGCAGAAAAATGAACGCGGCAGATCAAGAAAAGAAAGTATACTGATAAAAGAAATTAGACATCGGGACGTTATGAGACGAAATAAACTTGAAAACGTCCTGATAAATCGCAAAATTGATGGGGGAGAAGCATCTGGAAGGCAAAGAGTTAAATACCTGGACAGCATAATTGGGAAAAAAAAGGCAAGGTCGAAGACTGGTGATCATGTGTGAGATGGCGAACCATGACAGGCCACGCTTATCGGCATGGCACACGATGGCGATGGGGACGTGTGACTGTGAAACACCACACCCCTACGGGGGATTCATTTCAAAGGCTTATTCATGACTGGTTGGGTTTTGCAGCTAAAGTTTTCTCCTGGGTGAGGTAGCCAGTCTCGCGCCAATCCTCCTTAGCCACCTCTTATGACATGAATGGTAAATAAGTTGCTAATCTATGCTTTCGATATGGCCCCAGTAACACACTACTGTTTTCACGGATATCGCTACTGAAAATGTCACTACTGCAAGGGAGGTAATATCACATAACACTTAAGTATTCTTCGCGGTTTAATTACTGTTCTTGGTAGACTGCCTGAATATGTTAACTGAAGTGTTGTAGCGACTGTAATTAAATGTGCCAAAGAACCTTAACAATTATGTACCACTCTGGTTAAATGATTACTTAAGTGCTACTCCATAATGCACGATTAACACTAGGATGCATGACCTGGCACATTTAATATCGGGATGTCTGACCATGCATGGTTAAAACTGGAATGTCTCATTATGCAATGGAAATACAGAAACAACGAAAGCTATCAAGTTATTTATAACATAAGGATAAAGGGTCTTCATCACCATAAAGTAAGTTCTTTGCAGAACGTCGTCATTCTCAACACAGCGCGCTGAAAAGATTGGATCCTTCGCCAATGCTCCTGCCTCATGCATGTTTATGCCCAAGGTGTCCATAATGTTACATGTCCAACGTTCCGTTGGTTGGACCCTGCCTCGTCTTTCAGGAACCACGCCTTTCAGTACTGTTCTTTATAAACAATTCTTGTCGCCTTTGCTGTGGCCAAAACACTCCAGTTTCCAAGATTTTGACCATTTTTTAAACAAAATGTCGATGTAGAATGTCGGTCGTTATAGTTTCAAAATGTATGTTTCCAGAAGCAGTAGCTGTTGCTGCTGTAAAAGCTATAAGAAATGCAGAAGTATCAGTGTTGTATTAATTATTGCTCACAGAGGTTTCAATTCTAATTACTATCGGAACATGAGAGAGCAGCAGAAGGGCAGTGGCTAGCCTCGGGCGCGGAAAAAGAATCTTTTATTTTCGGAACCTATAATGGGTACCATAAAATGTTCTGGGAAGTAAAGATAGCCGCATATCTTCACTGTTGTAGCTGTCTGTTCAATTTCTCTGTTGTAGCTATCTGTACAACTTCACTGTTGTAGCTATCTGTACATCTTCACTGTTGTAGCTATATGTACATCTTCACTGTTGTAGTCTTATGTACATCTTCACTGTTGTAGCTATCTGTACATCTTCACTGTTGTAGTCTTATGTACATCTTCACTGTTGTAGTCTTATGTACATCTTCACTGTTGTAGCTATCTGTACATCTTCACTGTTGTAGTCTTATGTACATCTTCACTGTTGTAGCTATATGTACATCTTCACTGTTGTAGCTATCTGTACATCTTCACTGTTGTAGCTATCTGTACATCTTCACTGTTGTAGTCTTATATAAATCTTCACTGTTGTAGCTATATGTACAGTTTCACTGTTGTATATATCTGTACATCTTCACTATTGTAGCTATCTGTACTTCTTCACCGTTGTAACTATCTGTAAAGCTTCAATGTTGTAACTATCTGTACAGCTTCAGTGTTGTAACTATCTGTACATCGTCACTGTTGTGGCTACATGTAAAGCTTCACTGTTGTAACTACCTGTACAGCTTCACTTTTGTAGTCTTGTGTGTGTCCTCACTGTACATCTTCACTGTTTTAGCCTTCCATACCCTCATTTTTTGTAGCCCTCTTTATGTCCAAACCGCTGTAGTCATCATATCCTCTCTGTACATCTTTACAGTTGTAGTCATCTGTACATTTTAATCATTGTTGCCTTCTGTATATCCTGACTGCTGTAGTCATCTTTATATTCTCACCGTTGTACCCATTTGAATATTCGCACTATTGTAGCCATTTAAATATCCTCACCATTGTGCTCATTTTAATATCCTCACCGTTTACCCATTTGAATATCCTCACCTTTGTACCCATTTAAATATCCTCACCATTGTAGCCATCTTTATATCCTCACCATTGTAGCCATCTATATATTCTCACCATCGTAGCCATCTTTATATCCTCACCATTGTAGTCATCTTTATATTCTCACCATTGTAGCCATCTTTATATCCTCACCATTGTTGCCATCTTTATATCCTCACAATTGTAGCCATCTGTATATTCTCACCATTGTAGCCATCTTTATATCCTCACCATTATAGCCATCTTTATATCCTCCCCATTGTAGCCATCTTTATATCCTCACCATTGTAGTCATCTTTATATTCTCACCATTGTAGCCATCTTTATATCCTCACCATTGTTGCCATCTTTATATCCTCACCTTTGTAGCCATCTTTATATCCTCACCATTGTAGCCATCTGTATATTCTCACCATTGTAGCCATCTTTATATCCTCACCATTGTAGCCATCTGTATATTCTCACCATTGTAGCCATCTGTATATCCTCACCATTGTAGCCATCTGTATATTCTCACCATTGTAGCCATCTTTATATCCTCATCATTGTAGCCATCTTTATATTCTAACCATTGTAGCCATCTGTAAATCCTCACAGTTGTAGCCATCTATATATCCTCACAGTTGTAGCCATCTATATATCCTTACAGTTGTAACCATCTGAATATATCCACATCTCATGCCTTTAAGTTATTAGTTTGTCTGTGAATAGTGCAATATGATGTAATAAATAATGCTGTTCATCCATCTTTGCCCAATGTGCCATGTTGTTATTTGTCAGTCTTAGAGATGGCACAGGGAGAGGGGATGGGTGGGGGTTGGGGGGGGGGCACTAATTAGACCCATCTATTCCCAGAAAAAATATCTGATATCAATATAACCTGATGGCGAATCTAATTAACATGAGGGACAGGTGGGGTAATGTTTGCCTCAGAGAGAGAGAGAGAGAGAGAGAGAGAGAGAGAGAGAGAGAGAGAGAGAGAGAGAGAGAGAGAGAGAGAGAGAGAGGATAATTACTAAAAACGCTCCATCAAATCAAAATGTTAGTATTTGTGTGGGCATGGCATGTAATTTGTGAAACTGATGAATGAAGTCAGACATAATTAGAAAGGCTTTTGTCTAATGCGATTATCCATGTGAATTGCATCAGAGTTGAGCTTCCGTTTATAAACTTTATACAGACAGAGAACGGACTTGTTTAACCATGCAAGTGAACGATTATTTGCCGACCCCGGCAATTCTCCAGAAACTTGCATCAGACTGCTATTATTTCATCGGGAAAATGCAGGATTATGTAGCATTCAGCCTTCTCTTTGACAAAACAGCACGTGGAGAAAAATATGTGTTCTCTAATTGCATTTATTGATTGTGGTTAGATCTAATTCTCCATCTCACACTCGCAAACCCTCTACTTTTTCCCCCGCGCATAATTAGTATGGTTTATTGCTATTGGGGGTTCATAGCTAAAGCTAATGGCCGACGTTTGGTGCAGGAGAGCCTGGCATATGATACCACAACATCTAGCTTAAGAATGGAGGTGGAAGCGGTCACTGCAGATTTCCGCTGGATGAAGAATACGATACACATACATATCGTGATTGTAACTGACTCAGAAAGCATGCTGAGGAAGGTGAGGACAGGCATGCTTCGTGCAGAGTGGCTTGCTTCGCTTCGGAGGTCACGGTGGCATGTATCACCTGGATCTTTTCTCCGGGGCATGCCGGTGCGCTGGAGAATGAACAGGCGGACAGACTGGCTGGCTCTGCAAAACTTGGTGGAGTACTGATGCATGACAAGGCAGGCGTGGTTGCGGCCTTGTGTACATCTCGGAGGAGCAAACGGATCATCATGGTCTGGCAAGAATGAGGCAGCGAGGCGTGACGAGGGGATCTGGCCGACGCTCGACGCTCAGAGGAAAGGCGAGATGGACATATAATCAGATTGTTACTGGTACTATTGGTGTTGGAACTCTTCACTGGCTGCTGAGGATGGGGACGGAGCGCCTATAGGAATGCACCAAATGCTGTGATGTCGGTTCCTAGATAGATCAATCAATCAATCAATCAATCATTGTTAATCCTGTGGAAGACTTAAGTCCGGTAAATTGATGGGAAAAGAGCAAGGGGTGGGAAGGGGGGCAAACAGATAAACACCTGGATGGCTTGGTTAAATGGCATAACCAGGACTATCTATAACACAGACCTGGTTCAACACTGGTGGTCGTGTGATGTGGCGAGCCATGATCGCCAACGATTACCAATATGGCACACGACGATGATGACGGCTCACTGGTCGACCCAGTCTAATAAAATATAGACAGTTGATAATTTCAAGAATATGCTGGGAATGACCATGCAGACGGTGAACAGAGGGAATAATAGAGACCATGGGACTCTCGTATTATGAAGCCCATAAAGGGGCACTCTCCCGCTGCGTATGCTTCACCTCGGCACCGCAAGGTACAAGAGGGACAAGATGAGATGTTGGGAATTGTTTGAAAAAGAAAGGCGGCAAGACAGGGAACTAGCTCCATCTCATTATCACGTGGCCTTGAACAGTACCGTGCGTTAGATTTTCTCAGTATGATGCAAGTCTTCGAAATCCCGCCCCTTAAATGTGTGTTTTTTTTTTCCCTTTAAAATTCCCGCCCCCTTATGAAGCCCCCCTTAAGGTGCCGCCTCTCTGTATCATAGCACGTCACGGCCCTGGCCGTGAACATGCAACAGTCTAAAACATGACACCCCCAGGCAATATCTGACATAGGACTAGCTCTTTTCACAATTTGGGGGCGGCAGTGGCGTAACGGGAAATGTGACTAATGATCCATTTCAAATTAACGCATAATCTCTGCCTCGCGTATTTTCCAGGAAAGCAGTGTCGAAGTAAATAGAAAGCCGAGACATAATGTTGAGAAATAGACTCTTATTCTTCTTAAGATATGCTTCTTCTTTGGGTTCTTATTCTTCTTTAGATTTTTCTTCTTCTGTAGATGATTCTTCTTCTTCTTCTTCTTCTTCTTCTTCTTCTTCTTCTTCTTCTTCTTCCGTAGATACTGCTTTTTCTTCTTCTTTAGATTCTCTCTTTCTTCTTCTTCTGTATTCTTCTACTTCTTTAGATTCTTCTTCTTATACATTCAGATTTCAACATGAATATAATTTTTCAAAAGCACCAGCCAATTAACCTAAGGTAGATGACAGATAAAAAGAGACTGTAGCAGGATTGACAATGTTGATATTTTTATAGTGCCTGTTCAAACTGGAACCCACGAGAAATAAATTCACAGACACTGATTGGCACTCACACATAAAAAGAAAGAAATAAAGGACACACATACACCTGCTGCCTTGTAGGTAGACTGGGGACTGGGGACAGTCAAAGGCTAGGGAAAGCAAACCCTTAAAATGCTTGTGGGAGTCTGATGTACTGTACCACGGGCTTCGGGAAACGGTGCAACGCTTTATGATGTCACAAATACAAAACCACTCCTATTTATACCCCAGCAGTGAAAAACATTTTTCTATGTACGCCAAATTGAATTGCATTTATCAGATTTCAATATAGGTGCCGATCTACCCACATGGCGGTAGAATATATACGCAATTGGATATACAGAATAATAAACAAAGAAGATGCCGTTAACCTAGTAACGCCTACACATCGGAAATTGCCTACATCATAAATAGCGCGCCATCTTTTGGGAACAGGTCATGTGATTGACAGAGTCGATGCGTTTCGTGTGTTGGTTAAAAAAATATAATGGATAATGGACGAATGTTAAAGTCTGCCGAAGCTATCACTATTCATATAGCCAAGCCATGTGTGTGTATACAAAAAGACCACGATTGCAAAGTTTAAAATTACAGTGGCAGACAATTTAAATTACCGTGGAAGTATATGCGCGGTATATTCAAACTGGAAGGATTTATCCGGTTGTTAAAATGTATTTTTGTGTGAATTGTGCAGTATGCACCTGACCAGATGTAGCGAAATATGCCCTGAAATAAATTGTGCAATCTAGAGAGAGAGAGAGAGAGAGAGAGAGAGAGAGAGAGAGAGAGAGAGAGAGAGAGAGAGAGAGAGTGTTTGTGTGTGTGAGAGAGAGAGAGAGAGACAGAGAGAGTGAGAGAGAGTATCACAGATTAGTTTCCTCGCCGGTGCTGTGGAGTTCAAGGTAATGACCTGAGAATCTAGTAGTGCGGTCTAACACAGGAAATTGGAGCAATAATCGATAGCTTCAAGTGCACTGAAGATGGCCATTGAATTAAGTCAGTAAGCCAACTAATCAATAAAGCAATCAATTCGTCGCCGTTGTAATCGGTAACGGCTGTATGCAGACTTATCTATGAACGACTGCTAGTTGAAGATACAATAACAGGTGAAACAACTATTTAAGGATGCTCGAGTCTGGATTCAAGTGTAGCTTCAGCAAGGAAGGACATATGCGTGGACGAATCCCTCGTGTCTACAACCAGTGTATTACTAGAACAATCAGCATCCACACCTAACGGCATATGCCGGGGAAGACGGAGCTTCTGTGGTTGTATTCAGGGTGCTATGATGTTGTTTCCTAACAACCAAGAGCAGATAAAACGCAATGCAACAGATAAGAGTAGGTTCAAACACCTGAAACTAACACGAGTACGTGAACTGGTAGATGTTCGCATGTACTAGAACACAGATGTGTGTGCCGTAACGTAATTTTCCTTCCCCAGCAGCCAGTTAACCTTTAAAGCCGAGAGGCCAATCATTCCCCACCCTCATTCCGCCAAGGCTCAAGCTTAACACTTCACATTCCAGCAGCAGTATCTGCAATGGGACATTTTCCCTGTTAAAACGAGCAAGGCGGAAACGCATCCGAGCGACCACACGAAACGTTGACTGTCTCTATACCTAGCAACCCACCATACGTTTACACGTCACTGCATACTTACAATTGGCAGAATCATATGAAATCAGTATTAACATCTAGAGAGATTAACAGCGAATTAAAAATGAGAATTGTCACACGTTATGTATACTGAACCTGCTATGATGATGCGGAAGCCTGGACAATGAACAAGCAATCAGAAAGTCGAATAGAGGCCCTGGAGATGTGGATATACAGAAGAATATGTCGTATTTCATGGAAACAAATACAATAAAATACAGCTACTGTATTCCAGAAAAACTAGAAATGAAAAGAAATAAATATGAAGCAAGTGAAATATTCCGGCCACGTTAAAAGACATGACACTCTTATAAAAACCTTACCGGAGAACAAGGTTGTAGGCAAGCGAGCTAGAGGTAAACAACGTTATAAGTGGGAAGATGACATGAAGAGATGGACGAACATCAGTCTAACAGAATGTACAATCAAGATGCGAGACTGACATTGTTGGAGATACATTGCAGCCAACCTTTATGGTGGAGACGGCACCTGACTGACTGACTGGCATACATCACTTGTAAGCCGCGGCGGTAATGTGTTAGAATATCGCCGCAGCGATGGTTTTTCAAGTTGACTGATGCTTTGTTTAAAAACATTCAAGTTGAAATAAAAAGATGGAAAAAAAAAAGAAGAAGGAAGAAATGTACCTGAGCTCCCAGGTCGACCCAGGCTAAAATGGGTATTAAAATGGGCACCAAATACCCAATACGCCTCGGGCGTCGTAAGGGTCGTTATTACATACACCGCTAGTTTTCTGGACACCGTGTCCATGTAGTTTGTCAATCTGCAACGGTTAAATGCACGGGTCATCATAATAACTGTCTGGGGCAACACAAGGTTAAATGAACATACGCTGGGACAAACGTGTTTAGATAAGAACCAAGACGATGCGCTAACATAAAACCAATCCGGGATAGAAAGAGTTAAAGCGACTCGACGAGAATAGAAGCAAGAAAGAAGACACCAAACACGTACCGGAAGACGAAAGTGTACACACCTGCCAACAATGTTAATGTTTGGCGAAGTGGAAAACGTGCGGAACAGCACACAAGTACACAACACACTCATAAAAAGCTGACTGGGTCGCACAACTAATGGGAACACACGCAGACACGGCTAGTTACACACGCCCGAGAGGACACCATAAGTTAATGAGTGTCGGGAGGTGTATGTTATCAAGTGCTTGTACGTTATTTCTACACCACCGAAAGATTTAATTCCAGCAGACGATAATGTATATATACACTTGCCAACAGTGTTAATGTCTGACACAACGTGTGCAACAGCACACACGCACAAACCATCATACACATAAACTGCTTAACGAGATGCAAAACTAGATCTAGATCTAGAGACTATCAATCGTGAGAGTGGGTTGAAGTTCCGGAAGACGTGACGGACTGGCACAATGTAATATTTAATAATAACACTGGGTCGTGAGTGCAGAGAATGGGCAGCGGGCCGCACTGAGTTTGAAGTGCAACAGCTGATCCAGAGCAACACACATCAAGGTGACATAGTCATCTACACTGATGGGTATGTGGTGAAAAACAGACGTAGTGGCTGGGGCTTTATTGCAAAGGCTAATGGGCGAGTCTTGAAAAAGGAGAGTCTGGCATGTGAGACTACGACCTCCAGCATGAGAATTTAGGTGGAGGCAGTAACAGCGGCATTCCGGTGGCTAGAGGAGACTACTGCAACACACGTTGTATTCATTACGGATTCAAAGAGTATGCTTAGCAAGGTGGAGAAAGGAATGTTTCGCGTGGAATAGCTCTCGTCGCTTCAGAGGTCACAGATCGTGAGAATTGTATGAATATTTTGCCTTGGCCATGCGGGGGTACGGGGGAATGAACAGACTGATAGGCTAGCAGGGGATGCACCTCTTGGTGGAATTTTGCCTATGGACAAGGGGGAGGTGGTCGTGCGCTTGTGGGGCCAGGTGGAGAAGGCGGAGGAACAGATTGAGAACCCATATATGGAAAGAATGAGATTGCGGGGGATCGGCAAGGGTTCTGGAAGAATCTCAAAACTGAGAGGGAAGACAAGGAGAACTTTTAATCAGATAACGGTGGGAACGATTAGTAGTATGACTCTTCGCTGGCTGTTGAACGAGGGGACGGAGCACGTGTGGGAATGTCCTGAGTGCAGTGATGTCGGTTCTTGACTCAACTCAACTCAACATGCAAAACTTAATCGAAGACAAGCAGAATCAATTAGTAACACACACTCAAGAATATATCACAAGTCGTCAAATGAAGACAGCGGATCGCTGGAGGAACAAGTGTACTTTACACGGCTAACTTAAAAGTTATTTGCCTGTCCTATACATGACATCGCAATCAACCCCAAAATTGATTCACAGTTTGTGATTTTCTAGACAATTTTACACTCGGTAGCTTGTCATTCCTTTCGAAATGACCGACGCTCATACCATGGTGAAAATCAACGCAAAGCGGTCTGCTCCCAAAATGTCTGCGGCTGACTTCAAACTCGGCATGTCGGGATTGTGGAATGCGTTCACTACACCCAAGCCACAAAGGAACACACAAACGTGGTAGAGGTGGACGTCGCACCTTTTAGCCACGCCATAGCCTACAACGCGGATAATTTGTAAATTATGAGAAATGCATCAGCTACGAGAATAATGCAAGATGTATTACTTCTTCTATGTCAACACGTTTATGCGCGTCCATACCTCATACATTTTACATATTCAAATGGTACAGCAATACGTTGCAAGGGCGGTTGAGGTAAAGGAATGAAGAATTGGAACCCACGCCATTAAGGATTAATAATTCATCCGTGGGAAAAGAGAACAAACAGATCTATCCAACAAGAACTCAATATAGAAGAATATTGCTTAAGACAGATACAATTGAGGAAAATGAAACATTCTGGACATGCAAAAATACATGACTTTGGAAAAGATCACTACGGAGGGAGGTGTACCGGGGAAGCGGAAAAGACGCAGACCACAAAGTAGACGGATTTGAGGAGTCATAGCAAATCTTTTTTTTATTTTTTTCTCATATCCTTTTACATGCCATCGCTGTCAACATCAGTATCTTTCAGCTGATTGTTGATTTCTTGGCAAGATTACGCTCAGTAGTTTGCCATTGCTTTCTGAGCGACCGGCTCATATACCCCGTAAGTTACCGACACGGAGAGAACCGCTACCAATTCTCGCGCAACGTCACGTTAATTACGAGAGTATACGAGATTATGGAGAAAGTCGTGTAACCTCTAGACCAGGGAGACCGGCATAGCTAATCTACATGGACTAAAGTAACAGTGTGGGACTGGATGAGTTAAAGTTGCAACTGTCTGGGTAGAATGTTTTAAGTAGCAAATGCCTGGGCAGAATTAATTACATTAGCAACTGTCTGGGACAGAATGAGTTAAAGTAGCAAGTTTCTTGAACCGAATGAGTAAAAGCAGGAACTTACTGAGGAAGATTGAGTTAAAGTAGCAAGCGTCTGGAATTGAATGAGTTAAATTAGTGTCTGGGACTGAATGAGTTAAAGTAGCAAGTGTCTGGTCAGAATGAGTTAAAGTAGCAAGTGTCTGGTCAGAATGAGTTAAAGTAGCAAGTGTCTGGTCAGAATGTGTTAAAGTAGCAACTGACTGGGGAAGAATGAGTTAAAGTAGCAAGTGTCTGGTCATAGTGAGTTAAAGTAGCACGTTTCTGGAGCCAAAGAATTGAAGCAGCAACTGCTAAAGTCAAATGCGTTAAAGTGTATGGGACTGAATGAGTTAAAGTAGTAAGCGTCTGGGACTGAATGTGGTAAAGTAGTAAGTGTCTGGAACTGAATGAGTTAAAGTAGCAACTTACAGGGGAAGATTGAGTAAAGTAGTAAGCGCCTGGGGCTGAATGAGTTAAAAGTAGTAAGTGTACGGGACTTAATTAGTTAAAGTAGCCACTAACTGGGGAAGAATGAGTTAAAGTAGCAAGTGTCTGGTCAGAATGAGTTAAAGTAGCAAGTGTCTGGTCAGAATGAGTTAAAGTAGCAAACTAACTGGGGAAGAATGAGTTAAAGTAGCAAGTTTCTGCTCAGATTGAGTTAAAGTAGCACGTTTCTGGAGCCAAAGAGTTGAGGCAGCAACTGCTGAAGTCGAATGCGTTAAAGTAAGTGTCTGGGACTAAATGAGTTAAATTAGCAACTGGCTGTGGCAGAATGAGTTAAAATAGCAAATGTCTGGTCAGAATGAGTTAAAGCAGCAACTGTCTGGGGCATGAGTTATTGGGTCAAATGTTCAGAACAGAATGAGCTCGAGCAACCACTGGGGTAGAGTGGGTTGAATTAACAACTGTCTGGGGCAGAATGAGCTATTGTACCAAAAGTTTGGGACAGAATGAACTTGAGTAACTACTGAGGCAAAGCGGGTTGGAGTAACAAATGTCTGGGACAGAATGAATTATTAAAGTAGCAACTGTATGGAACATAATGAGTTAAGGTAACAACCGTATTAGAGTGATTTAAAGTAAAAATGGTATGGAACTGAAGCTAATCCAGTAGTTGCTAAAATCAAAGGGTTGTAAAAACGCAGAGAACTTCGCATATTCAATCATGGTTATGTGAAATGGAGTGGTCAGAGCCCCTCCTCGCTGCCCTTTTCTTCAATGACTCAGAGAATCGACGTCAAGTCTGCGACATGGGATTTGAAGCAGCTATCAAAGTATCGTAACCACGAAAGTCAAACAACACGGTGATGAAGCAGGAGCTAGCAGAAATACGGTTACTGCACCCTAAGCATTGCTGACATTCTTCTGGCTTGACTAACATCCGCGATGAATCCGTAGCCTTTTGATATGGAGATCACTTGTCGGAGAATTACACAAGAATGTTGTATAGATTACTCACCAAGAATTACACGTTTAAAGTGTTTTGGTGATAGCCTAATAGTGTATAGACTAAATGTCACAACAGCTGCCTTTACTTCCCGAGGCATTTTATTGTACACAATTTAGGTAGGTTCTACGTCGAACTTCTATTGTTGTTCGCTGTACCAATGGACAAGCCAGCAATAGTGCGTTCACAAATGTTTTCCCCCGTTTAATAATCCATATCTCAATAACCAACTGAGGAAACATAATTAGATGTAGCATATAACCTTATAATTATGTACACCCAACAAACCAATTTTTGTTCTGGAGATTGTACATCAGATCTCAATGTTTCTTTATATGCGGTATATAATTTACGGGTCAGGGATGAAGTGCGTGTTATTAAATGTATTACATCTTCGCATGGAAACATCAGTGTTCAATAATGAATATTCTCCATGGTACATGAGGAATTTCATTATGAGAAGCACGTCACATAGTGGGACGGGCGTGTTCAGAGGTTACTGTAAAACAAAACTGAAGTGATCAGCGAGGAGTTCTGGGCATTTACACAGATATATCCGCAGTGCAATGATCATAATCAATTTTGATCATGTATTGCAGATTACTCGTCAGATATCAATCATCCTAATATCATCCGGCAACCAATGGCGGATTGGCCTGAGTGTCAGCTTGCCATGTGGGTCCCTTGAGAAGTTGGCCCCCTTAAACATAGGACATTAAGTTAACAATATTAAAGACCTTTCTGCCCTAGCAACAAATATTTTTAGGCCAAGCCTGCCATTGCCCGTAACCACGGACGAGTGTCGTGAGGGGTGCCATGGTGGAAGCATCAATAAACAGAGTTCCCCACCACTCTATGTCCTCACAATGCACAGGGGTGTGAAAATACTACACTCCGTGCACTCTTTATTGTTATTAATATTAGTCGATGATTTTCCCTGCCTTTCTCTTGTCCGTTTGCCGGCAACTGTTCCCTGGATGATTACATTTGAGTGGGTGTTATGACATGCCCAAATCAAACAAACTTGATGTTTCACAACTGAAAAAAGTGATTCTTGATAGCCTACATGTGTAATTATGTTTGTCCTTAGCACCAGCATTTGTTTTGTGTTCCCCATACCATTAAAAAAAAAAGTTGCTTAAAAGTCGACAGGATCGACTTCATTGCACCAGGTTTTATCCCATATGGCTCAGTCTCTTTCCGCAGCGTGGAAAGCGTCGCACAAAGCACGAAATCTATAGCTCTAGCGACGACCCACAGGAGTCTCCGAAAAAATTTGATCGTGAACCAAAGGACGCGGCCCGGAATCAAACCCACAACCTTTGGAGCCCGAGTCAAGCGGCTTGACCACTTCGCCACGGAGACTTCTTCCCCATATATCCCCCTCCCCATACCATTACATATGCGCACAATTTTCCTAAAGCATTTCTATTCAAATGCCTGGTTTATGCTGTGTTTGCATTGAGATTCCAATTCTCACACCCATTTAGAATGGAAACCACAAGGGACTTGCATAGTTTGATCCTGACAGGCTATGTTGCTTCCCCATCTAGGATTCAGTTTTTTCATGGCAAACTAGACTATTTGGAGCCTTGATTTGATCTTTTTACATGAAACATCCTAGATATTTAAAGCTGCACTTTTGATATTGGTTGCCCAATGTTCCTTGTAGCTGTTCACCAGTAACTTACGTTTTTCAATGCCATATCACAGGGTGGCGGAGGGTGGAGTGGCCCGTATATATTTTGTCTAGGGGTTAGCTGTCAATATGTTGAATAAGCAGCCGTGGACCAACACAGGCGGTAGTCACTGGGAGGAGGCGAGTTAGTTGCTGGGGCAGCTATCACTATAAAATACCTCAAAACTCTATGACGCTAGCCATTGGTGGGTAAGAGGGGCCATATATAACCTCCTCCCCCCCCCCCTGCTCCTTGCAGGGTCTGTCTCTTTAAACAAAGGCTTGTGGAGTCAACGATACACAAACCGACGGAAGTCAAAGGGAAACCACCGCTGTATTTTCCCAAGATAATCATTTTTTTTTTTTTTTTCCCGCGTTTCCATCCTGTTTCAGGATATTGCGGTCAACACCAGCATCTTTCAGCTGTATGTTGATTCCTAGGCTAGATTACGCTCATCAGCACGCCACGACTTTCTGAGCGACCGGCTCCATACTCTCATAATTGAGAAAGCGTTATAGAAGTAAAATCAGATCTGTACTTATGCTTCATAGACTACACAAAAGCATCTGAAAATGTGAAGCATGGCAGAATAATACAATTACTAAAGCAATTGAACATTGAAGGCAAAAATCTACGAATAATAAAGCACATACGAGGGCGAGTCAATAAGTAAGTCACATAGTTCTGTGGGATGGCAGGTAAATGTAGTTGGTGTTTTATACAGGTGTCATTAGGCGACAGCAACATCGAACTTTGTATTCCCGTTCGTCAGGTGGCGCTAGGTGTCTCATGCGCATGTGCAGCGCATAAACAAAATGGCGGCTGTACTTACAGAGTGTACAACCAAAGAGCAACCTGCTGTTGTGCGTTTTTTGTTTGTTTTTTTTTTTGGGGGGGGGGGGCAAAAGGACTGCCTGCAAAGGACATTCATAAGGAAAAGCTTCCTGTTTATGCTGACAAATGTTTGTCCCGTACAGCGGTACATAGCTGGGTAGAAAATTTTTCTCAAGGACACTCTAAAATTGTTGATGAAATCCGGTCGTTCTGTTGAAATTGCAACAGAAGCATACATGCAGTGGGTGAAGGAGATGATTAGAGGTGACAGGTGAGTAGTGATAGATTCTGTAGCATCTGTAATAGGGTGCTCACATGGTTCAGCATACAGCATAATGCATGATCGATTGAAATTTCCAGGACTGCTGACTAGAGGAGTGTTGCTTCTTCATGACAAAGCCAAACCACGTATGGCTGGATTAACTCAGGATAAAATTAACCAACTAAGGTGGGAAGTTCTGGAACATTCAGCCCCGACTTAGCCCCTAGCAATTTCCACCTTATTGGTCCAATGAAAACCCACCTTCGCGGGAGACATTTCGCGAATGACGCCGAAGTTGAATGTGAAGTGAAAACGTGGTTTAGAAAACAGGGCACACAGTTCTATGCAGCTGGTTTGGAAGAACTGATAAAACGATGGGATAAGTGCATCAATGTTGGTGGAAATTATGTTGAGAAATAAAGGGACAATGTATGTATAAAAATAAACGGGTTTCAAGTTGTTATGGGACGCAGAGGTGTTTCTAATGGCACCAGGGCTGGGTTCTATACTGGCCAAGACCTATTGACGCATCCTCGCCGAGCGCCCTGGGCAACAGGTCCCTTCAGGGTCCTGGTTGAAGTCAGTAGGATCGTTGATTCCTCTGAATTCGGAGAGTGTCTGCCTGCACGGCAAGGAACCACCAGTCTGCACACCAATAAGTCAGACATGGGACAACGGATACTCATGCAAACCTCAGGTTCTGCATGACATCACACTGATGTCTTCATCCGACATACAGGCCTTCACGCTGGAGATCATAGCCAGCGAACACAAGCAAGCAAGTTGTTATCATATTTAGTTATTTTTCTACAGCCATGTGTGGCCTACTTATTGACTATCCCTCGTAAATTGACAGCAAACAGCAGTCATAAGAATCAACAAACTTGTAGGGGCATGTCAGTGTATTAAGAAGGGCATCAGACAAGGGTGCGTATTGTCTCCTGATTTGTTCTCATTGTACAGTTAATATATTATGAGATCTAAGAACATATGCCAGGGATCCTAGTTGGTGGACATAATATAAATAATTTAGTTATGTTGATGACACCGTCTTTATAGCAACAAGTCAGAAGGATCTACAAAAAATGATAGATACAGTGGTTGCAGAAAGTGAAAAAATTGTCCTTAGTATAAATAATAAAGTCATGGTGATATCAAAGAAACAGATTGTGCCTAAATGTGCAATTAAAGTACATTATGACGTTATTTTGAGGCAAGAGCAGAAATTCAGATATCTAGGCACATGGGTAACATCAGATGGAAGATGCATCACTGAGCTAAAGAGCAGAATAGGACAAGCAAAAACTGCATTCTATCAAATGAACGTTTTGTGCAATAAGTCATTGTTCTTGAAAGTTAGAAAAAGAGCATGTTACATAGAACCAGTTTTAACATACGGCTGCAAACCTGGACAATTAGACAACAGGCAAAACATCCATGGAAGCCTTGGTGATGTAGTTTTATACAAGAATGCTGAAAATGAATGTGACAGCCAAAATGAGCAATCAGGATGTTTTAAGGGAAGCTGAGTCGCAAAGACAACTTATCACAAACATCAGAAAGAGGCAGTCATAATTTTTGGCCGTGTTATAAGACGACAAAAATTGGAACATGTTGTGACAACCGCAAAGATTTGCGGAAAGAGAGATAGAAGAAGACAACAATATATATATATATCATCATCATCATCATCATCATCATCATCATCATCATCATCATCAAGTGCTGTGCCGACTGGTGTAGGCGTTCATGGCTCTCCACAGATCTCTGTCTTTGGTATTCTGGATCAACTCTGCCGTTGATATTCCTCCATGCCACCGTCGCAATCCAACCAGCATCATTTCTCGTGGTCTGCCTCTGCCTCTCTTCCCCTAAATCTTTCCAGTTGTCACAAAGTTCTCCAGCGCCTCTCTTCTCATCACATGACCAAAAAAAGCTGTTTGTTTCTTTCTTATTGTTGTGTATAATGTTCTAGTTTTGCCAGCCTCTGTAAGGCATTCGTCGTTGGTTACTTTGGCAGTCCAAGGAATTCGCAACATCTAAGGAACCACATCTCTGATACTTCCATTCTCTTCTTAATTTGTTCATTTATATTCCAAGATTCACAGCCATACAGCAAAACAGGTTCTATATAGCATCTCAGCACTCTCTTTCTTACATTCAATGATAGCGACTTATTGCAAAAGATATTCTTCATTTTTTTTTAAAATGCAGCCTTTGCTTGACCTATTCTGCTCTTGATCTCTGTTGTGATCTTCCACCTGATGTTATAAATGTTCCTAGATATTTAAAACTATCCACTTGGTGAAGAATTTTCCCTTCTATCTCTATTTCACATTTGGGTGTCACCTGTTTCTTTGATACCACCATTGTTACTGTTTTCTTGATATTCAAGGAGGGTCCTTTCTTTGCACTCTCTGTTGTGATATACATATTCACACACACATATTTGCATGACAGATCTGAACAACTTGGTATTTAGCTATTAATAACCACCTCTTATGCGAGGTACATACAAAAGAGGCAACTGTTATTAATGGAAAAATCTAAGATCAGGAACATAACTAGGCAAGTAGAATAAAAAACTTATTGGTCCATGAGAGCGAATATTGACAGATGAAGGCGTTCTTTCACGCCATGATATTTATATTTTGCCTTTATAAACTAGACATTTTAAATATCTGCGCTCCATAATCGGCAACAATGGGAACCATTCAAAGAAGACGACAGACACAAACTGGCCACAGAAATGCACAGGTTAAACAGTCTTAACAGCCTAGAGCACAACACCAGCAAACAAAGTTCCATTTTTAGAACATGTACTTTTCCTTGCCAACATATAGATGTGAATCATGAACCATTTCTACATTATTTAAACAAAAATCAAGAGTTTTGAACTTAAATGTTACAGAAAAATTGTTAGAATACCGGGGACGAAGCAGAAGAAAATACTGACATTCTCCATGAACATGGAAGAAAACTGGCTCATAAACAACATAATGTCTCAGAAACTGACATACTTAGGCCATATTACATGTCACTGTGGCTTGAAAAAAACAAAACAGTGTTGTCAGGCATAGTTCCTGGTCGAAAAGGTCAGGGTTGACCAACTTGAAGGAGGACACAGACGTTAAAGACACCTTCATGAGGCAGGATAACTGCCACGGTTTGAGAACCTTTACAGTGGGCCATGATGAGAATGATGTTCTGCTATGGTATTTTTACAAGATGATGGTGATGTGATGATGATGATGAAAGTAGATCTCCTTCGTCAGGTGCCTGAAGAAGGACACAGACATTGAAGACACCTTCATGAGGCAGGAAAACTGCCACGGTTTGAGAACCTTTACAGTGAGCCATGATGAGAATGATGTTCTGTTAAGGTCTTTTTACAAGATGATGGTGATGATGATGAAAGTAGACCTCCTCCTTTAGGTGCCTGGCGTGGAGCAGACACTGGCGTTCATGACTCTCCATATTCTCTATCACCTGATATTTTGGTGAAGTTGCTGTTACTTTCTTGCCTAGCTGCTTAAGCTTTCTACATACATCTTTGTCTTCCTCTGTCTCTCTTGCCTAGTATTTTCCAACATAAACTAATTTCTCTAACCACCTATACTGTTGATATACCTCTAAATTTCATTTGTCTTTTCTGTATGATTTTGATGAGTGATCTTGTAACACACGAAGCATTTATTTCTTATGTCCTCTATATTCTAAACATTTAAGGACTGTCTCAACAGACTTCCTCTATGAACCAATCATCATCACTATGTGCCGTGCCAACTGAACAAGACTATCTCATCTTCTTTGTCAATTAATACTGCAGTGAATTTTATGTGGCTTATATTACTACTCGTTGCTGAAGTATTTGAGCTTTCCACATACATCTTGCTCTTTCTTTGCTATCACTGCCTATTATTTTCCCCACATACAGCAAATATTTCTTTTCCACATCTTCTGTTCCCATGCTGTATACACTTCAGTTATCTGTTTCTCATGAATGTCATAAGTGATCTAGATATGCCTTATCAGCAGGTACTTTGCAGAATGCTGCTCTCAACATGGTGCATTGAACAGCCTCTCGATCTATTGCCATTTCACGCATCTCATGTACTCTCCTGCCAAAGAAGTCTCCAATGTCCTGTGTCCATCTGATCAGCCCATGCCACTTCTTCAAGGGACTATGCCTTCAGTAACTCTTCTCTCCAAGCACTGTGACGTTTAATGTAGCCAAAGTATTTAAGTTTCCATACATGATACTGTATATGAGCCAGTTTTCTTCAATGTTACGGTTTTATAAAATTCCAATGTTTCTTCTTCTTGGTCCACAATATTCCAAGAATTTTTCTGTAACATTTGAGCTTAAAAACCCCAATTTTCTTCTTTAGTGATTGCGAAATGGTCCATGACTCACATTCATATGTTGCCACAAGAAAGATTCTGTTCTCAAATATGTTACTTTAACTTGTCCGTTGATTTTGTGCCATAGGTTACACCTACAGTACCTGATACCACAGCTTCAATTTTCTTCTGTCCACAATATTCTCAACATTCTACTAAAAAACCCACATCTCCACACCCTCAAGTTTAGATCAGGTCTACTTATGTCATATACAATACAGTATTCAATACAGAACCTTGATGTGCCTTATATTTGATACAAAATTCTTCTCGTTTTTTTCTCATTCACCCTGAAAAGAATTTTATTTGTGTTATTTGTTTATAGTATAAATGTTATATCTCAGGCTTTCACCAAAGCATCTATCTTCTGTGTGCCATTTTTAAAAACACTGTTTGCCTTCCCTCTTCAACATAATAGGATAAATCTGCTGTAGGTAGGTTTCCTTCTTTTGAAATCTTACTACGACAGTGGAATAGATGGCCTTTTATTTATAATCCCATTGACAAGAAGAGATTTTTAAAGTATACATTGTGCCATTGTCTGAAAAAGGCTAGCACCAAATCCTTGAGACCTCATGGGGGAAGTTATGATATAATTAGGCTATAATGAAAATATTATCTTGAGAATACTATCCTTAACTGGATTTCAACCTGGCATTTTAAATCCAATGCAGATGCCAATCCACTCTGAACCTCTGAAGTAAAAAATGATAGTTCACTGTTTTTCTATACGTTTAAGGAGACAAGATTCAACATTGTTCTATACGTATAAGGAAACAGGTGGTGACAAAGTTGTTGCTGTCTGCTGAGAGCAGGGGTTTATTGTCCACAAGGATGTAGGAGTGAAGTTAAAGATATATTGAATGTAGGTTGAATGTTCTGTTGCACAAGAAGTATTTGTAGTGTGAAGAGCATTTTAAGTCACAGTATTGTTGTTTCAAGGAAAGCCAATGTAAATATCTTATTTAATCATGCCACAAGATTTCACACATGAACACATGCATCACCACCTCTCATGACATCATTAAATATGCTTTGTTGGTGGCGCATTGTAAAACTACTCGATGTTGAATTTATCGCTGTTCTATATTCTGTTACCAGCAACAGACACTTGGGAACAGCAGAAGTCATCACACAATGGTGCCTGGTGTAAATTGACTTCAAGGCAAGGCAGGATCTATTACCTTGATATCATCATTACTTCTGTCTTCTTGCTATACAAGCTAAGACTCTTAGAGATTGCTCCCACCACTGTATCACTCATCTTATGTGGTTTTCTCTGGTATTTTGGTATCAAGATTATAACATCAGCAAAATGTAAACTGATTACATTATATCAACCAACTGTAATCCTTAGCACACTGTATAAACCTCATCAAAGTCTTTCTTTATAAGGAAAAGAAACCAACCGGCAAGTGGCTAGCAACTACACAATTGTGGCTCTTATCACAGCCTGCCAGACAAACTCTTGATCCTTTTGATTAATTTGGTTATTTCGGGATTTGAATTTTAAATATTGAGCACAACCCACTACTGGCAACGCTGATCGTATTCTGGTATGAACCTAAGGCCTATCCCCGTCAATATGGAAGCACTATACTCGAGTTTCGCCCTCGTTTGAGCTCGTCAGTAGTGCATATCCCTGACCGGATCCGGAAACAAGCCCCGGATCACTGGCGTGTGAAGTGGGTGTGTAACCACGCGGCACACGTTGGACACACAGCCAAATTATCATAACAGAATATTACAATGTCACCCATCGTAGGCTATGCTCAAGATTGCCCAATCGCCGCGACTGATGTCCGTCAATCGATGTGGACCCGAAATGATCAGGACTTCTTGATCCTTTGCCAGTTACCCTGCCGCACAGATTTTCATGATCTTTAAAAACCTGTGTTCACTGTCATGTCGTTCAGCCCCAAGCTCATCCTAAAAGATCATGCCTTCTATTACCGCTCTTTCTAAACCAGTGTCATGTTTAATCTGGCCAGTGTATTTTAGCTTCTGATACTTGCTACTGTTTATAATTCAGTTTTCTTCAATGTTCAAATTTTCTAAAACATCAGTATTTTTTCTTGATCAGTTTTCTTGTATATTTCTTATATTATGATCTTCAACTCTGATTTGTGTATTATTTGAATAACGAAGACACAAACAATAGATTGCACGATTTATTGCCTGGCATATTTTGCTGCATCTCCTCAGGTACATACTGCAGAATTCACACAACATAAATTGTTTTGTTTTTTAATACAAAGCAATATTAATTTTAGGAGGCCACTATATATACTGTGGAAATAGGTGGCCAAAGGATTATATATTTTAATGTTTGTGTTATATATATATATATATATATATATATGCATACTCATGTAAGTCTTTTAATAAAAAATTACAGCTTCATTAACTTCTTACGACCAAAGAAGCAATACTAATTCAAATTAACTTTAAAATACTCATTCATTGACAATAACATACGTCATACATTAGTTAGTTTTCAGACGTGTGTTGCTGACGATAATTTTTGCATTTAAAATTTTTGTAGATTTAAAATTCTAACTGACGTATTTCAAATTCTTACATTCATATTTTAGTTTTTACAAATTAGCTATGAATAGAATTGCACACCGGTTTATCATCCAAACTTTGTGAAATACCTAAATTAGGCCTTGGATCTCTGAGACTGAGAGAGACGGTTATTCAGCTACTGAGCTAGTTAGTTATGTATCGTCTGCAGTTGGGTAACTGAGCCATACGAAGTTAATTAACACACACTCTCACACGAAAACTCACGCCTACCTTTGACTTGTCGATTGGTTCCATAAAAACGGGCTTTGGTTTGGGTGGGCATGGTTTTTCTTCAGGTAGAAATATCATTTTGAGGCTTTGTTGTGTTACCTACGCGCTAGCCGTTGGTCCTTTACCTTCCTCAATGAAAACACACAATCGGAAGTGGCACTCAAGGTCAGCCGTCGGTCGCTACACAAGATTACTGAAGACGGCGAGCAGGGTAAAATATTGTACGGTAGCAACATCTACAGTACTGCTGTACTGGAGCTGACTGCAGATTACAGCAGAATAAATCGTTTGCTAGGTTGTAATTTAAAGTACAAGTTATTTTGTATCCGATACGTATAACTATGCGTACTATTACTATCATATTCATATACACTGTTACTGTTTGTTTAGTGTTTGCGTCCCCCTATACTAATTACTATATGAGTATATGTAAACTAATAGTAATACTATACTAGTAGTAATAAACTTAAACTTTAAAATTAATTAATATTTTAATAATTTATAATAGTAGTTAGTACTAATACTACATTTTACATTACTACTAACTACTATTTCACTAACTACTATGTTGTTGTTAATGTTATTGTTTCACAATGCAATGTTTGTCGGCATTGACAATATTATTTCACATTAATCCCCACAAGAAAATAAAGAATGTCGAGGAAACTGTAACAGTTGAGTGCAGCAGAGCAATAATTAATCATTTAATATAGGTATTGATTTGTGGGTATTCGTTTTGGAAAGCGAACTAAAGAACATCGCAGACGAGGGGTGGGGTGGATATTAATAAAAAATAAATATTATATTATTATTATAAATAAAAACAGCTGAATGTAGGAACTTCGAACTCATTAGAAATACATTGCATACCACTGCACACCATTAACATATCCTCATTATCAAGTCACTTGTAGACTGACGTGGGTGATCATGCTTCTCCACATCTTGATCTTGCAAACTCCAACACTTTTTATCAGTTGATGACTTGCTGGCACCAATCTGTGCATTGACAAAAGACTCAAGAATCTTCTCTCCTTGACTTCCTGTGCATCCTTATTATGTTTGTAACTAATAGTTGTTTTTGTGTCTTAGACTCCTTCAAAGTATTTAATTTAAATTATTCATTTTGGCTGTCCAGAGAATTTCCAGCATTCTTCTGTAAAACAACATCTCTAAGTCCTCAAGGATGTTTTGTTGCTGCTTGTTTTCCAAATGCCTAGTATAGATAATCATAAGCTAAATCTAGTTCTATGTAACCTATAATAATTCTTTTCTAACCCCAAATGACAGAAGTTTATTGCATAAGATGTTCTTTATTTTCTAATAGACAGATTTTGCTTCACCTATACTGCTCTTTATCTCTTATACATCTTCCATCTTGTATTATCAATGCACCTGGATACTTAAATTTCTGTACTTGCTCCAAGTTAATACCTTTGATTTTTATTGTGATGGGTGATTTTAACGGAAGAATAGGCACACGAAGAACACCGTGAGATGATTGCATGGGGCCATTCAGCGACACAGAGACTGAATGTAACAGCAATGGTCAACATCTACTCAACATATGCTCCGAACATGGACTAATAATAGCAAATAGATTTTTTCAACATCATCGTAGCCACACCAAAACCTGGTATAAATGGATTGACAAAGCATCTCAAATTGACTTTATTCTAATAGGAAATCAGACAGAAGACTACTATTAGATTCAAGAGCACTCCCAAATACAGATGTTGATACTGATCACAAACAAGTCATAATAAAAAAGATTTCAACATACAGGAAAATAAGAAACAAAAAGGTAACAACACATGTGATCAATTATAGGAGGCTACAGGAAAATATGGTTAAAGACGAATTCAATCAAGAAATCAGAAACCTACATAAGAACATCCCTGATGACCACTCAAGCATAGATAAGGAATGGGCATGTTTCAAGGCTGCCGTGCTCGACACACTGGAAAATAAATGTGGAACAAAGAAAGTAGGTCGGGACAAAAGACTAAGAGCAGCCTGGTGGAACAATGAAGTTAAAGATAGCATATTCAAAAAAGAAGGTAGCGTTCAAAAAGTAGATCACAACTAAATCTGAACAAGACTATGTTACTTATAGAATAGCACGACGTAATGCCAAACGAACAATTAGAGGATCTAAAGATGAATCCTGGAGAATATATGGTGAACAGATGGCGACCCTTAGCAAAGACTGCCCAAGAGAATTTTATAAACGTGTCAATACAATGAGAAACAGAGATGCGTGCTACAACCCAACCACCATCATAAACAGCAAAAGAGGTATACCGATATTTAATCCACAACAAAGACTAGCAAGTTGGGCAGAATACTTTAAAGAACTATTTAACCCCACACATAACATAGAAAACCTCACTTTTGTGCCTAAAAGCCAGGGACAGCAAGAACCAAATTTCATACCTGCAGAAGTCAAAGCAGTTATACAGAAAAGTCCTAAAAACAAATCACCAGGACCAGATGGAATAACCACAGAAGCTATTCAGGCCTATGGGGAAACAGGAGTTAAATGGCTAACAAGACTTTTTAATATAGCATGGGAAGAAAGAAAAGTCCCAGAGGATTGGCAACAGGCAATAATAGTACCAATATGAAAAAAGAAAGGCAATATGAGAGAGTGCGAAACATACTGAGGTATATCACTCCTGAGCCATATAGGGAAAATGTATGCAAAACTATTGGAACAAAGGGCTAGACCCATAGTTGAACAACAGTTCAACAAAGTACAATTCGGTTTTCGGAAAGGTAAAAGTTTCACTGATGCATTATTTACACTTAGATTAATATGTGAAAAAACTATCGAATATAGTGACCAGCAGAATATTGTGTTTGTAGATCAGGAAAAGGATTTCGATAGAGTAGACAGATACAAATTATGGACCATCCTTGAAGACTATGGGATACAAGGGCAACTGCTCGAAAACATCATAGCCATGTACCACTCGAGCCAAAGTGCAGTAAGAACACAAGAAAGTATATCAGATATGTTCACAGTCAATACAGGAGTGAGGCAGGGGTGTGTGCTCTCTCCCCTGCTATTCAATATCTACATGGACAGAATTTCCAAAGAAACAAGTCTCGACAGAAATTCAGAAAATTTAGAACTCTTTACTCCAGATGAAACAACTTATCCACAGGAAATAAATGAACTTCTATTTGCAGACGATCAGTGCCTGTTTTATAGCGATGAGGACAGACTGCAAAATCATATTAATAATCTGAGCTCAACATGCAGGAGATACAATATGAGTATAAATACAGCCAATACCGAAGTAATGCAAGTTAGCAGATCGCCGGGCCCACTAAGTATACAGATAAATAGCACAACTCTGAAACAAGTTAAAGAATTCAAATATCTTGGAAGTATGATAACAGAAGATGGCAGATTGGACAGAGAAATCGAAATCAGATGTCAAAAAGCTAGTGCACTTCCATTTCAACTATCACCCTTACTGAAACATCCAAATATACCCATGTCCGCAAAACGACAAATAATAAACATCATATTCACACCAACCCTATGCTACCAATCTCAAACCTGGACTTTATCCAAATTACACCTTCGCAAAATCAACACCTGCGAAATGAGATGCCTGAGGAGAGCTGCCAACTTAACAATCTGAGACTGAGGTCATTCTGTTGAGTCAAGAACTGACATCACAGCACTTAGAATATTCCCATACATTCTCTGTCCTTATCTGTAACAGCCAGTGAAGAGTCCCAATAATAATGGTACCAGTAGCAGTCTGATTATGTGTCTGTCTTGTCTTTTCTTGTAGTTTTGAGTATCTGCCAGATTCTCTGGTCACTCCCTGCAGCACCATTCTCTTCTCTGATCTACCCATTCTTCTGCACTATACACATGATTCCAAAGGGCCCTGACCACATCTGCGATATCATGCACCAATATCCCACAAAGGGGTGCAGACCTAGTCAATATGTCCACCTACTCGTTTGCCACCACGCCAGCATATTTCTTTGTGACTTTGTGAGTCTGTCATAGTCATGACATGTGCATGGTATTTGTCCTTGTGGGGTATAAGTTGAGTTGGGGATAGATATTCCCCAAATAGTGGTTGTCAACTACTAAAAGAAAACCAGAAATGGCTCGCAAAATTCCTTAGTGAACTGTATCCAACAATCTGGCAGAATGAAACTAAGGGATCAAGTAAGGTTTCCGAGTAGAAGGCCAAGAGAGCACAGGAAAGGCACTGCCATCAGAGAGGAGGGTGCTCACTCTTGTAGAACTGAAGACTAGAATTATTCCTGCCACTCTGCTCTCCTGATATGCAAAGTGAAGTATCCCCCAGATAGCGCAATAGCACTATCACACTACTGTGTAATCCAGTACACACATGTAAATATGATAAAGAATTAACTAGCTCCTTCTTTGTAAGTTTAACAGATTATAATGGATAGTTGGCATTATATGAATAGTGGTTGTCCAGAAACAATATAATTTCCACTAGTACAAAAACTGATTGTCCATCATCTACAATAATCCACTGCCAGGTATTGTCTCTGGCTTAATAGAATGGATGGTATTGATGTATGTCTAGTTTCTGTTAAATTAAATAGTCTATTCCTTGGCTAGCATTTGGCGATTGGTGGTGTTATATTAGTTTGTGATACTTAGCTGTGGGTTAGGCCTGAGTGAAACAGTTGAGCTCTGAGCAGCCAGGTCTGATATCAGGTCTTCACTCTTCACTGCAGTAGAAAGGTGAGGTCTATCAGCCTTCACTGGCAACATAACTATTTGGAACAACATATGCACCCCATATAGGCACACAAAAACCACCACCTGTTTGAAATGAAAGAACATCAACCATATACCCCCCTCATCAGAAAGTTCTGTACCATACCACATTCTCTGTGAAGGTTATCCATAGCCCTGTATGCTTCTAGTGGTCAGTCAAAGGTGCAGTAGTTGCACACTAAGTCCATATATCATATGTCCTTGAATCTTTTTCTGTCCCTAAGGTTAGGTCCTGGCATCCTCTGTTTTGGTCCAAATGATATGATGCAATGAATATACACACACGTATGTATATGATATCTCTAGCCAACCTCTCATATCTAACAGAACATGCATCATCCTATTCGTGCATTAAGTTTCTCAACCATCCATAATATGCAGATATCTAGTCACCCAATCCACTGGGCACATCTAGGCAATCATGGTATACATACAAAGTCCTGGCGATGTCCCTTTTCAGTTTATATGGTTGCACATAATTATATGTTTATATTTCATATAATTAGCAAAATAAGATAAATTTAAACATATGTAAGAGTCAAATTAAATTATAAAATCATGAATAAGACATTATAGTCTAAGTCATCTCACTAAGTGCAGAATAAGCAAAGTGAGATAATAAAGTAAATGAAGAAGACCAGACAGAATTTATAACTGTAACACAAGATAAGAGTACATATATCTCTATAGCAATTCGTTTATTAAGACGAAGTCTCCAAACCCTATTCTAACATATGTAGAGAAAGAATGAATGGTTTGTACACACTTACAGATAGTCCTAACTAGCCCTGTTTTGGTTAAAGACAAGTATATCTTGCCCGGTTCACATGAAGTTACTTCATGGTAAATCCAAAATGAAATCACACAGTGCCTTTCTGGCGCTCAGGTGATTAACAACTGACACAAGATCGCCTTCTCCATCAAGCATATAATGAGTTGAAGGTATTCCCCCCTACAGAGGTTTAATTACTTAAAATTATTCTTCTTTCGTTCGCTTGAAATATGTCTGTATCTGCAATGTCGTCTCTTGTATGAATTGAACTGTCTTTTTCAGTTCACACAGTGGTCCATAGAGTTTATCTTCCACTGTCGTCTCTCTAGGCCAGAAGATTTGCCTAGATATGTTATATTTTGGGCAGTCATGGAGTATGTGCTCTGCTGTCTGCGACGCCAATCCACATGTGCACATGGCTGTTTCACCATTCTCGAATTTTGTATACATGACTTAAAATTGTCATTCCGGACATACTTAGCCCTTCCATTGTAAATAGTCTGTTATTCTCCAATTAGTTAGTTCACGGCATTGTTTAGTCTGCCTTCAGTTAATTCTCCCAGTAAGTCTAAATTCCTCAATTAACCTCTCTGGCTTTCCAATTCCTTTCACTGCAAGATAAACTGCAGCAAGCCATACTACAACAACATTATCACCGTGAGGATGTGCTGACAATCGAGTAGTTCTAGAATGTTGTAGTTTGGTTGCAATATCAAGAGGCTCCCCTCTAAGATAGTTCCTCCTAGCGAGAACTGTAATATCAACAAACTGCAATCCTCTGAATCCTCTGATCTACTCTATCTCTTCCTCGTTGTTTCCCTTTGGTTCTCCTATGGTTAAAGTATCAGAAGCAGGATGTCGACTGAGGAAGTCTGCTCCAACATTCATTTTTCCAGACACATATTAAATCTGGAATGAATAGAAATCTAGAACAAAAGCTTTTTCTGAAGGCCAGCCATAGTTGAATCTCTGCTTTCACAGGAATCTGATAATATCCCTTACTGAGGTCAATCCTTGTAAAGTATTTGGTCTTGTTGAGACTAGTGAAGAGTTGGTTCTGGTCCAGCAAAGGTTTGGCCTGAAATTCCATCATAGCATTGAGCTACCAATATCGATGCACAATCTATATTCTTCACTGGGTTTTCTTAGTAAAACCACACTTGCACTGTAAGGTGACTCTGATTGAGATATGATCCCAGTTGAAAGCATTTTCTGGATCTCTTCTTGTAAAGTGTTCACTTTGGCATTCGGAAATGGGTATGTTTTGACTCTCACTGTTGTAGTGTCCATCAGTTTCGTGTCGAACTGCACTAGATACATGAGTCCTGGTGTGTCAGTAAATACTTCTGCATATGTGGCTAAGAGGTCTTGAATCTGATATTTTCTATCCTTGCTTTATGTAGAACTAATGTCAACATCATGGTGTGTGTCTTTTGCCTGCAGAACTTTAATCCATTGTCAGTTAGAATTCTGAGCAGAAATTCTAATCTTTAAATTTTCTAAACAGAGCTTCAGTTGCGTGTTTTGAATCACTAGATGACACAGGCACTGCTTCACGCCACATCAAACAAGTGTCTATGGGTGTAAGTATATAGCAGTTCCTTTTCCTAGTGCTGTTAAGAGGTCCTACTATATCAACAGCCACTTTTTCAAATGGTATGCCAGTGATGGTCATTTCCCTTAAGGTAGCTGGTGCTTTTCAGTGCTTTGGGACTACTCGCTGACACTGGGGACATGATTTGACATACCGAACTATGTCTACATTCATTCCAGGCCAGAAATAATGTGTAGAAATCCTTTGCGTGGTAGCATTGATTCCCATGTGTCCACTGAATGGTAGACTATGGCCCATATCTAGAACTTGGGCTCTGTAAGATGAAGGCACAATGAGTTGTGCATGCTCCTTCCTTTCCCTGCCCTTCTATGAAATCTATTCTTCATGTACAATTCACCTTAATGTGGGGGTGAGTGTGATTTATGCAGTTTGTTAAAACAGGCCACCAATGTACTATCTGCTGCTTTGATTTGTTTTAGTTCCTCTGGTTGAGGATTACTTTGAGTTGTCAACACAGGCTTTTTCCTAGCTTGCTGTTGGGTTGTTATGTCTGCGACCGTCACAGACTGTACTGGATCTCCAAGAAATATGTATCCCAACATCACAGGGTAAATTGGGTCTTCCAAGACTGCTGCCCTAATTTCAGTCACATAACATCAAATTATGTTTACCGTTGCCACCGGTAATGACATAGGTACTGAGCTTTTTAGAGGCCCTTGGATTTATATTGTTTCCTCGTTAACCTGATCAGGGTTCACTAATGAGGTAGCAAAAGTTGCATAAAATTCTAAATCAGTGTCATATAGACAGGTGGTGGAGAATCCGTTTAGTGTAACTGATTCTACCACAGGGGGACGTGTATTGATGTCTTTATGCACGTGCGTATCTTGATGGTCATCAGTGCTCACCTTAATTTCTTCCTGTTTTGTCAAGCATGCAGCAGTGTGAGGAGGGAATTTTTGCCGGCAATCCCTGGTATGGTGTCCAGTAATCCTGCACTTGTGACAGTACAGTTTTCCCTCTCTGAAAGCATGTGGGTTTTCGTTTTGGGTGGTGGTTTTTGTCTTTTCATTTGGCTTACCGTAACTGTTGCTATTTTTTTTTTCCTTTGGCTTGTGAGAATTGTTGTTTGGGGAAGTAATTGTCGTCCAACGATTACCTTCAGATTCCTTCTGTGACTTTTCAAATCTCTCAGCCATAGTGATTATAGCTTCCAGTCTTTCAGCTCTATGCTGTGTGAGGAATGATTTAATGTCATCTAACATTTTATCTTTCAGCTGATCAATGATGATTATTTCCTGCAAGCTTTCAAATGTTTGATCAAATCTGCCTAAGGTACCCCGCTTGCGAAGGTACATTTTCAGCCTGTCTATAAATTGTGCAAAGTTCTCTCCTGGCTTCTTTCAATCAGTTTTGAACTTCTTTTTATAGCTTTCTGAATCAACTTTAAATCTTGCAAGCAGTGCTTGTTTGAGTATTTCATCATTGTTATGTTTTTTCTGGATGCAGTCTACAGAAAACCTCATAAGCAATGCCTCGCAGTTCTTGAGATAATTTTATGCACTGTTTGCTCTCCATTCCATACATGAAACACATCATCTCGAAATGGTTTAGATATGCTTCCAGCGAGTCACTGTGTTCAGAAAATGAGTCTAGTGGAGAAGCCATGCACCTGTTTGAAAAGAACATGCCTCAGTAATTCCTTCTGCTGTCGAGCTGAAATTGTAGGAGGTTGAAGTTGTTGAACTTATTCATGAGTCAATTCGTTTAAGTTCAAGTTGGTTTTCTAACTTCTTCAGTTCAGTAGCATGCTGGTGATCTTTCTCTTTGTTGTCCATTTCAGCCTGTAGCCTTTTCTCTGAAAGTTCTTTGTTCATTTTCAACTTTTCATGTCTTTCAAATTCATCTGACACATACTTTGCTAAGTCTGCGCTAGAGAGACCACACTGTTTACTTGTTTCTAAATATTTTGCAAGGAGTTTAGCTGCCTCTGCCATTCTATAGTAGTGCTTCTGGTAACCGTAAGTAAGATATACTTATTCTTAACACCAGGAAATAGAGACTATAGACTGAGTAGGCAAGAAAAGTAAGCAAGCTAATTACTCTCACTAATTAAACATAATATGGGTTAGTACACATATAGTAAACAATAAACCCCCAATTGCCAAAGCCAGTGCTTCTACAGAAATAATATCTGAATATTTAGTAAATCAATTTCTTTTCAATTTTTAAAATCATAATGCTTTTTTCTAAAAGATGATTAATGATTACTTGGGGTGGGAATGTGATGATTTTTATTGCAAATATGCAAATTTCTAATTATAAGATCCCAGACTAGTCCCTAATTTGTGGGGTATAAGTTGAGTTGGGGATAGATGTATGCTGACAATCGAATGTTGTAGTTTGGTTGCAATGTCACTGCCTTCCAGCCAGCAGAACGCTGCTGTGACTGCCTCCACCTATTCTCATATTAAAATTCGGACATCATATGCCACCAAACACCTTCCACCAACCTTCACCACAAACCCCCAGAAACTTCTCTTAGCTCTTAGCACAGAGCCATTTTAGATTATTACAATTCCTGGTCATAAATTGTCGTGGATCAATTGTTGCACTTCCCATTCAGTTGCACTTCCCATTCATCATGCCAGCCAATCTCTGCATTCGTGATCCAATGCTATTATGACCCTGCACATGTCTGACTTTTCCACTGGCATCTGACCCTCTCCTCTCCCAATGTTCTCAAGGATGCAAACTTCTCTTACTGTGTCCTCTACCTGAGCTATCGAGGATTTTCCTCTGATCAGCCTGTGGCCTTTCCTTTAACTGTCTTCAGGGCTTCGTGCAGGTGGTGTGCCATGTCTGCAGCCACTCTGATATATTATTTAGTCTGTAGCACCTTTAGCCTGTCTGCAATCATGGATAAAGCTACATTGTATCACATACATACTACTGGCGTTCCCTTATGCGTCCCAGTTTGGCGCGCATAGCTTAATTCTGTATGCACTGTAGTTTCACCAGCTAACACTGTAAGCAGTCTAAATCCATACTCAATTACTGAGAGATTTATTCTTTGCTCTATGTCTATTGCTACTATGATCTTCAATGCACTGAGTTCCTTCTTAGATTGCATGACAACTTCTTCCACATGATCCCTGACTGACAGACTTCTGTCAAAGGTGATTCCCATGTATCTCAGTTTACTTTCTCTGTTAACATTTCTGCATTAACTGTGAGGCCTGGGACGTCAGCCATAAGAATCCTATTGTCCAAAGAGCACAGTAACACAGACGCCTTATCTAGGTTAATGGCACTACCCATCTCTGTACACCAGTTTATCCTGCAACTCTTGTGCCATTTGCATCCTGTCTCTCCCCTGCCTATATGCAAGAGCATCATCTGCAGATGTATCCTTTCACTCCCTGGTGCTTCAATACTTGCAATCTTGTGTGTGTATACATTGAATAGGTGGTATTGCAGTTCCTTGTGGTAATCCTGGAGTAATAATGCATGCTTTCAAAGTCCATGAACCTAGACGGAGAGCAACCCTACAAGAGTCCAAGTTAGCTGCTATCAAATTCACCACCCAAGTACTAACACCTATCTTCATAAGAGTATACATTAAGAAATCATATCTGACTTTGTTGAATGCATCATCAAGATCTAATGCTGCTGCCATTCTTTCCTGTCTATTCTGGAACCCCTCATAAACATCAAGCGCAAATGTCACTGTGTTTGACCGTGTTTCTTTCCTTAATTGGTAATCCTCCAGCCCTCTTGTGAGTAGCTGTTCTCTTTCCAAGAATTTATGTAGCTTAACTGCTGCAATCTTTTCCAATACTTTGCCAAATGTATTCAGCAAGGCAATAATCCTTTGCCATTAAGTCTTGAATGGTCCTTGCTTGGATTGTGTAGTGGAGTTAAATAGCTGTGCACTCCCTCTTGGGGCACTGATGCTGTGCTATTATTCTGATTAAAATTAAGTAACCATCCCCTCCAAATCTCCCCACTCATATCTTTTAAATGGGAGTACCTGGCACAGTGTCTTTTTGCTGTTTTCAGTACATACTTTATGTCTTCTACTAGTACATCCTCATAACCGTCATCATTGATGAAAACTGCTAGCTGTGCTGAGGTCTTTCTTTGGGATTGCAAAATAAACAAGATATACATAAGGCAGGATGTATACCTCCAGCATCATGTATTATGTTTGGCAGTCTGGAAACCTGGTCTATTCTACATTCTTCTAAGACATTTATATTTTCAGTTGTGATAATATCTGAACACGAAGTCTTGCCAGATTTCATTTGGTGAAGGGCATTTTGAACTTCCACCTTCAAAGTTGGCGGTCCTTCATTATGATTGAGAATATCACTACTGTTCCTCACGTGAATTGGTTGTAAAGATCTTCCATATGCTCTAACCATGTATCTAAAATCGGATCCTTGGTCATTATGATTGTGAGTCATTATGATGTTACCTTCTTTCTACTTGAAGCAACCCATTGATGTGGGTGTTCTTTTGGTAATGAGGTCATTAATACTTTTGTACTTTTGTGCATTAATTTGTTTGTTTGTTGTTGTTTTTTTTTTTTTTGGGGGGGGGGGGGGAGAGGAGGGAGGGTGTTATTTTTCATGTTCCCAGCAGTTTTCCTCAAGCCATGCTTCTTTTGCCTCTTTACATAATTTTCTATTTCTTTCATTTGTTTTTCTCTCTTCATATTTCTCATGGTTATGTTTATTGCTTCTTAATATGTCTTCAGTTATCGTATATCCTATGGCCTGTAATCTTTGGTTTTGAGATATATGTTTTTGCAGCCTGTCTTACAGAGTTCTTAATTATATCACATTTATTATTAACATCTTGAAATAAATATTTTTGATCAGACAATGTTCGAAATCTGTTCTTTATCTGTATGTTGAATTTGTCATTTGTCTTTTATCTTCTCATTCATCAATACACACATATATAGTTTAATACAAGTTTGTTGTTACTTTTAAAGCATTTAAAGTCTTCTGTCATTGAAGATCTAGTCCAGTGGTTCTCAACTATTGTTGGCCCATGCACCCCTTCGCCATATGTTCAGATTGTCAATCCTCCCAACTCCTTCGTATTTCTTCCTTTTAATCCCCCCTACACAGTATACGTAAACCAATAAACCATGAAACTTGGATGTCGCCGCCCTTTGTACTTATTTCAGTAGAGCGTCGACTTGAACCATGACTCATTGTACGACACGGATAACCTTGCCTCCCCTACACTGCTACAAAACATGGAAGCTCAAATTAATTACACATACTTGAACAAGTCTAGACGTCTACATAAAACGTGATACTTACATAATAAAATGAATTTCAGAAGGGCGATAAATACAGAACCGTAAAGTATGGAGGGAAAAACATTAAGTAATCAGTTCTTCAATTAATGCGATCTCGAAATAATCTCTCTCTCTCTCTCTCTCTCTCTCTCTCTCTCTCTCTCTCTCTCTCTCTCTCTCTCTCTCTCTCTCTCTCTCTCTCCCTCTCTCTCCCTTTCCGAAATCCTAAAATTCCCCCCTGGGGGGGAATTCCTCACTGGTTAAGAACTACTGATCTAGTCAATCTGGTTTCTGATCTTCTTCTTTCGTTCGCTTGAAATATGTCTATAACTGCAATGTTGTCTCTTGTATGAATTTAACTGTCTTTTTTAGTTCACTCAGCGGTCCATATAGTTTATATTCCACTGCTGCCTCTCCAGGCCAGAAGGTTTGCCTGGATATGGTTGCGTAATCTATTGTGTCCTGTTCTGAGGCGCAGAATAATGACTTGTTCTGGTCTGTTCATAATGTGGTAGTCATTTTGAGCAGGTTTTTGATGGCTTTCTGGCTGACTTGATCATTATTTTCTTTTGGTGGTGTGTAATGGGCACATCAGGCTGTTCTTCTTTTGCTCCTTCCTTAGCCAATCGATCAGCTCTGTCGTTTCTGGGCATTGCGATGGTATCCATTGTATTGTGACCTTATGCTGACTGCAAAGCTCAGAAAGTAGTGTCCTTAGTTCTGGCAATTTCCCAGACAGGAGCGCCTCGAGTACTGATTTTGCATCTGTCAATAGCACCACAGGTTGTGTACCATGGTGGTATTTAGTCATTTCTCTGTTGTTATCTTGATTGCTAAATTTCAGCATCATAGTTATGGCAGTATTTCCTGTTGGTATACTGGCCGTGCCCCTAGTATTATTTGGGTATTCTATGTACACTCCCGCTCCTCCATTTCAAACAGCATTTTGTGCTGACCCATCTGTTTAGACTCGGATCCAGAGGTCCTGTGGGTATTCTTCATTAAAGAAGCTGAGAGTAGCTGTTCTGCGTTGTACACTGGTTTCTGATCTTATTGTTAGGACTCTTCCACGTCCATAATCTGCATGGATGTTGCTGATACCGGGTGTTTCCAGCAGTCATATAATTCTTTTTCCCACCCTACTAGTCTGCCTCCTCTTTCATTACGCTCCCCTAGTTCTTTACTTGTTCAAGGTATTATCAAGACCACTATAAAATGTATCTATGTTGTCTTCACTGTTTTCTGGTGTTGGGGCATACACTTGAATCATATTAACATCAAAGGGCTACCATTTAACTATACTAGTAGTAAAGTTCCACCTGACACTGCTAAGTATTCTTTAATATGTTATGTTGAACGATGTCACTGCACATTGGGCATTCTCATACATGCTTACTCCTCTTATGCAGCAGACATCCCAAAGTATTTCAGCTCACAGTTCCCATGAGGAGTTGTTGCCTCTCATGATCTCAAAGGCAGCACTGACATTCCTGATTAGATCCATTTCTGATTTGTGTAGTCAAGTTTGCATCAGTCTCTTCAGTATTCGCCAGCTGTACTGCATTGATTAAATCAGCCCTGTATATGTTTCTTCCCATTTGTGTTTGTTCATTATTTGCCAGCTGGTCTACACATTCATTAAAACTGTTTTTGTTAAAGATTGAGCCTCTCTGTCGCATGCTCAAGCAATTCTGGCATAATGTGTACAGATGATATTTCCCCAGGCACCTGGTGAATGTGAGTTTCCCAACCAATCAAAGTTGCTCCTATGGAGCATTAACACTGAAATTGTGTGAGTTGTCCAGTGGTTATGTACTACGGCTGGGATTATGAGATAAGAAGTACACATTATTTTTAGTTTTGCATTTTGCATTTTTTTAAAAATCTTGCCAAACTTCTCATTCAGTTATTGCGCCTTAATGTTGTCACTGAAGTGTCTTCTCCATGTTTTGTTTTCTTTTGTTTGGTTGCTGATGAAGGCTTGTTGCTGCAGCATACTTTGTTTTCCATAACTGTATTTTGTAAAGCTGCATTACTTCGTTCTTTTATATTGTTAAGGGTGGACTGGAAAAGTCTTCATTTACAGATGTTATTATTCTTCATGATTATAACACAAACAGCAACATTTCAGAGAGGGTTACCCAAAAGAAATGGAGTGCATCATCAAGAAATGATATAAAAGCACTGACAATATAAATGACTGTAAAATTGGCCACACACAACATTGATATTCCATAAATTGTTAAAACGAAATGGATCAGTTCTGAGACTATGCAGAAGATACTTCTTCTTCTTGCATTAGTTCCTTACTTGGAGAGGATAAAACTAGAAAGTTACTTTATGGTGAATGCATACTTTCAGGCTTTAGCAGTTAAATGTTTACATAACTTAGAAACAATTCACCTATACCCAGTTTACCTGTGCTCGATTTACCATATCGATGAAGCAGGTTCACTTCACCTTGTAAAACAGGCTGTGAAGGATATACGTGTTAACTCTTCTAGCATCACAATCATTTGATTACTGCTCGCTGCATAATCTTCATGCTTACAATCAGGTTCCACTAATCGGCCTAATGTGTAAACAGTTGCCATTAATAATACCCAGGTATGCTTCCTTAGTGACTCAGTGAGTATGCTCAGAAATATAAAGTTGGGCTGGACTTGAAAACAGTGGATGGAATCTCTGAGAAGATCAAGGGCGACAATAATCTGATATAGTAAATGCATCAGAGAGGCAGGGTGGTTAAACAAATCGAGTTATGACTGAATCTGCAACCTTGAATAGACTGCGAGAATATCAAGTCAAGAGGGATGAAGCCATACAAGAGCACTATGCAGAAGAATAGTCAACCAACACAGAACTAGTGTCGTCGGCCGCTACATGCTGAGGAGTAAGTTTTGGCAAGTTATATTAATGAACTCTGAAAATTATTATTTCCACCTCGGTGGAAATATTAGCAAGTGTTCATGTATTTCACATGGAATAGCCTCTCTTTGCTAATGAGAATAATTGAGCCCTTTAGATGAGCAATCAATTAGGCTTGCATGCCATGAATATGGCTAGATTTTTATTGATTGTATGAATAATGTGACATATAAAGATAACTGTAATGTGATGTAGTCAATATCATGTGGCCTCCTTTACTTCCCATAACATTTTATAGTAGTAATTTTAGGCTGGGTCAACCAGAGCCTGAGTCAAGGGCCAGACTAAAATGTTGAGGAGTAGATGGAACCCCATAGGTGTTGATTTAGAAAACATTAGCCAGTAGTATAACCTACATCTGCACCACTCTGCCCACGCCTCATGGATGAAATGTTTCTCTTGTCTCGTTTCTCACTGTCTTTTGTATTATAATCTTTGCCGTGTTTTGTGAAAAGTTGAGATTCATTGTTGTTAATATTATGGCTATTGCTGTCTTAAACGAAAGTTATCGTAATTAAGTTAGTGATAGGAATGTTTGTGCACAGAACGTGAGACATAACACGTGTGCATGTAACTGCGCTAGACAACTAGAAGTCTGAGAAGTCATTTTACCACTGAACGTCATCAGGTGCACAACTTTAGCTAGAATGTCCTATTTGTAAGTTGGTGTGAATGCCATTGTGGTTACTAAAGTCATCTGAGAACTTGTCAAGTTTCTTTAATCTACATGAAATATGTTTTCAAACACGACGTTTAAGTTCAAGTTTGTCATAGGTAGATGCGAAAAGCAAGCTGCACACTAGTGATTGTGATAGTATGGTATTAGATCTGCCGCTGCTTCTTCTTCGTCTTCTTATTCTTCTGGTCCGTGCGTGGGGCATTGATGATCGTGCCTGTTCATAGCCTTCTTTTTTGTGTGAATTGCCAATCACATCTGATATAGAATGTTCCTTCGTGATATCAAATTGTCCCGTATCTTCTCTCTTTTTCTCGCCCTGCATCTCTTCACCTCCTACCTTCCCGTGGTCACAGTATACCCAGACTTCTTCTTCGCAAGGAGTGCTCGATGAATGTAAATGTCTTTTTCTGGATATGAATAACCAGTTCTCTCTGTGAGTAAACCTTTTTCAAGATATCTTCTTAACGCCTTTTATCCGTCCATGATGTTAGATCTATGTTACCAGTAACAGTAGAATGTGCATACGAGCTGGTTAAGATTAGGCATAGGCTGGTATTTTCTCCACATATTTTAGGTATGTCATTGTCAAGAGACTCCAAAGCAACGCCCAGAGGTATTGTAATCCGTAGGTACTGTGCTGAATCATAACCTGGTTGTCCCCCGATATGATTTTCCGTAGATGGAATTTCTAGTACCTTCATGCACACATAGTCTATGTATAAATGGTACTTCGGTACCACACGGGGAGGAAAGTCTATTCACCAACTGCACTCCAATAGATGTAAGTCCATATTACTTTTGAAACTACCTGATCGCTAAAAGGATCTGAGAGTGAAACCCCAGTCTTTTGGAGAATTCACAAACAAACAATCGATCGTACATTTGGAGTACTGTAATAATTTATTTTACATGCATGGACAGATTATGTGAAAAATCTGTATGATGATACAAGAGAAGAACAGTGTGATATTCGGAATAATAATAATAATAATAATAATAATAATAATAATAATAATAATAATAATAATAATAATAATGAAGGACCATCAATTTTGTAGATGGAGGTTCAGAATGTTCTTAACCATATGAAAACTGGCAAGACCCCCCGGGTCCAGACAAGATCACAACAGAAATTATCAATGCCTTAGAAGAATATGGAATAGACCAAGTCACCATTCTACTGAACACGATTTATGATACTGGGGATATACCTCCTGAATTATGTATTTATATATTTATTGCAATCCCGAAGAAATCAGGAGCCTTGGAATGTGATCAACATCGAACAATTAGTATAATGAGCCACATCACGGAGATTTTGCTAAGAATCATCATGCAAAGAGTTAGGAAGAAAATACAACCCGAAATAGGAGAAGAAGAATAAGGATTTGTAGAAGGCAAGAGTACAGTAAATGCTGTGTGATAGCCGAGAACATTAATTGAACGTTCTATAGAAGTAAACAAAGGCCTACATCTTTGCTTTATTGAATACTCAAAGGCTTTCGGTAAAGTAAAACATGTCAACATGATGAAGATGCTTGTAGATCTACAAATTGATTGGAAAGACCTTAGTCTTGTTTTAACAAAATAAACAAATATTGGAAACAACAAGCTGCCATAAAGATTGATAATGAAATAAAAGGTCAATTTCAACATATAAAGAGAGTTGTGTGACAGGGTTGTGTGAAGTCTCCAGATCTTTTTTCCCTGTACAGAGAAAACATTTTCATAAATGTAGAAGATATGAAAGGAATCACCATAGGGTGATGTAACATCAATAACATTAGATATGCGGATGATACAGCATTTATTGCAGACAATGAGCAGGATCTGCAACACTTAGTAGATGCGGTTGTTGCAGACAGTGAACAACTCGTGTTAGAATTAAATTGTAAGAAGACACAGATTAAGGTCGTCACTAGGAAGAAGGAAATACCACAAAGTAATATACAAGTAAATTGAAATATTCTTAAACAAGTGAATCGGTACAATTGTCTCGGAACAGTCATAACATCTTATGGGAGATGCATTGAAGAAATTAGAACAAGAATTGCATGGTGAAGATAACCTTTTGCAAAATGGAAAACATACTGACCAATACGCGTCTAGCGTTCGTTGTCTCGGATGGCTGTGTGAGTGCACCAAAATGGGATTTTCCCAGCCAACGCAAGATAGCGAGGCGGGCGTTTCGAGAATGTAGCCGCATCGTGCAGCCAGGGTCGGGGTTTGAGCGGGCAAAAGAGCAAATTTGTACGACCGTTCGACAGTCTCGATAAGCGCCCACTCTCTCTCGATGAGTAGTGGGCCTGCAGTCAGTAAACTGGTATAGCTTTTCGGTCAGTCCTGCCGGCGTAGCTTGAAAGCTCGTCGGTAGGCGTTCAGTGGTTTTGCATGTATCACCTTGGGCGCGCTTTAGCGATGCTACTCTTGGCTTGCGTGTGCGTGAATAGTCCGTCTGTCCGATAGATATCTGGTTGATCCTGCCAGTAGTCATATGCTTGTCTCAAAGATTAAGCCATGCATGTCTAAGTTCACACTGTCTCACGGTGAAACCGCGAATGGCTCAATAGATCAGTCGAGGCTCCCCCGATGTGTCTCCGCCTTGCCGCGGTGGGGGAACTTGAGTGTCCCACTGACCCCAAGCGCTGTGCCAATGGATATAAACTACATATTGGACAACTCTTGGGATAGGGGCCAGACTAAGAGAGACACAACCTGCTGCTCTGCAGGTAGACTGAGGATAGCAGTCAAAAATTATACTCAGGCGCACGAAGCCACAAACTTAGTCCAGGCACTTACACAAAGGCCTCCATCTGAGAGATGTAGCTTAACGCCTCTAAGCTACTACCCTTGGATGAGAGAGCCGGGTCGATACTCACCTACCGAAAAATGGAGGTGAGATACTAAGCACGCTACATGCCCAGTTCAGATACCTGTCCGAAAGCTCCAAGCTGGGGGTTATGAGGGATCCCCGGATGAGAGGGCCTGGCCGTTTCTCGCTCACTGCTGTACGGAGGTAAGGTGCTGAGTCGGCAGCACATGTAGCATACCTCGTGAGCGAGTACAAAAAGGTTGAAGAAGTGCCCCAGTCGAATGAAATGGTTATGAAAACTGTCTGTAACTCGTAGAGAGTAGACAAAGGTGGAAAAACGTCCCAATAACACGAAATGGAACGCACGGCTAGCGACTCCATTGCGTAATCCGAAGTCCGAAGCGAAAGCTTACCTAATAGATGTTGCCTGCAGACTGACAGTTCCTGGTGTGTGCTTGAGCGATCAGTGGCAAGCGAGATGCCCAACACATGGAAGTGAGGAACTAAAGCAGCCATTAGCAGGACGAGGCAACTCCTCGGGTAAGCCCAATATGTGCCGGCTCTGCAATTATGGAAGCCTCCTTGGATAGCGAGGGAATACCCATGGTCTGCCCCTGCTTTCCCTTGAGGGTCGACCGTGATGTCTTTTATCGTTCTATCTTGATCAGCTGAGATGTGGGCGACATCACAATAATAAGTCTAACGTGCCTCGAAACCCGAGGAAGGCTAACCTCATTAAAAAAAATGCCCGCCGAAGCCGGAAGTGTCGTCCTATGGGTGGCAAAATTAAAATTGGCACTACGCATTTACGTCCGAGTGAAATGTCTCGTCCGATTGTCTCGTGCTAGGAACAGCTCTGACCACCTAGTTTCCGAATGCTGCTCTTGTTCGGAAAAGCTCTGACTAGGTAGTTTTCCGAATGTCCGTCGTGCCTGGAACAGCTCGGGCGCAACGACAAGCACATGTCCGTGTCGAAAACTCGCTGAGTGGATACAGTCTGCAGACCTGTCTGGTTTGTGCGGGAACAGCCCGGGGTTAACGAAATGCCCAATATATTGAAGTGGGGAATTAAAGCAGCCATGAGCAGGACGTGACGATTCCCTCGGTGAGCCCAGCACCAGGGTTCTATGTGTCGGCCCTGCAATTATGGAAACCACCATGGATGGCGGAAAATGCCATGAACTGTCCCTGCCTTCCTTTGAGGGATATGATCGTTAAGTCTTCGACCGTTCCAACTTGGCCAGCTGGGTTGTGGACGGTACCGCAAAAGTGAGAGTCTCCCAGGAATGCTACCTGGTCAAAGAAGCACGCTAAAGCCGGATGTGTTGGCCTACGGGTTTCGGCCCAAGGGCCGAAAAAAGAGTGTTGAGGTGCTACATACAACCTGTCCTGTACTTTTGTATGGATGTGAAGCATGGACAATGAGCATACAAGCTAAAAACATCTGATGGCTGTGGAAATGTTGTTTCTGTGGAAAATGCAAAGAATATCATAGACAGAATAACCAAATGACCAAATCTCACAAGAAACACATGTAAACCGTAAAATGATTAGAGAAATTGGACGTAGACAGTCACAGTTGTTTTTTTTTAAACGCGTTATGAAAAGAAACAAATTGGAGAACTTGGTGACAACTGGCAGGATTGAGGAGAAGGGAAGTTAGTGAAGTAAATAACTGGATGGCTTGGTCACTTGGTATGGTCGAGACAAGAACACAGAACTGATCCACGACTCTTATGATCGCGTGAGTTGGCGAAATATGACCGCTAATGCTTATCGGCATGGCACATGATGACGATGATAAATAATTGATTGTACTCAACAGCTGCGTATAATAGATTAATACTTGAAAAGTCAAAGATAGTGTTTGAATGTGTTTTGTGAGGAGAAAAATAGAACCAATGTGTCTGGTTGTGGTTTAGGTCGCGGGGATGGGGGGGGGGGGGGGGGGAGTTAAAGGTCGTTCGTTGTGTGGCGTATCTCTCTTCAGGTGCCAACGAGCTTTGTGCTCGTTTCATGAAACCCCATGCTTAATTTCTCCCACGCGTCCTCATCATACACAACAGATAAATAGTCATCACAGGCCTGAACCGAACAGATTCGTAGTTTGTGGCCCTTAAAGATGCAGTAGCCAGAAACGACGAAGTGGAAAAGCCCCTGGCACTCATCAGCTATCCCCAAATCATGAGTAATTTACAATCTAAATGTGTTTTCTAAATGTTTACCAACACAATCTAGATATTTTTTTAGACGTTTTTTAGTCCGTTTCTAGATGTTTTCTGTCAAAGAAAAGTGGCAACTCTGCGTACGTTATCCTTCATGCCAAGAAGGATAACGTACGCAGAGTTGCCACTTTTCTTTGTAATCTTAACATTTTGAGGGGGAAAATATATAGAACAATTACGGCAAAAGTAATTCCTTATTACCTTAGACTAGTGAATGTATGAGACGACCAAGAACTTCTAAACTTTAGTTTAGTCGATGGATCAACATCACGGCACACGGATGTAACCCATAAGGGCTCCGTTCTACTCCTAACTCAAGCCTGGGTTCGGAGAATCTCAGCTCAGTGCACGAACTCCGTAGCACCGACGAGGATCCTGAAATACTTTGGGTAGATTTTAAACTCGAAATTGTGCCCGGGCAACGCTGTTAGGCTACTCTTTTTCGATTTCCAACTGCCAAGGGATTTTTTACGTGCGCAACAATAATACACACGGACATCCGATCTCACTACTCAGAGACCAGGGGACATTTTACTACTAGAAGTCCACGTGAAAAAAATCCCGGTCCTCACCGGGGCTTGAACCCGGGACCTCCAGCACTCGAGGCGCACACCATACCTCGAGACCACGCAGCCCCTATTGTTTCTTTGTTTATTCATTTTTACATCTATGTTAATTAGTCGTCATATTCTGATTACCCTCACTGCACATCGAACTTTTTGTTCAGTCTATAAGTGCCCTGGAAGCCTTGGAGATATGATGTTATAGAAGGATGCCGAAAATTAATGGGACAGCCAAAAGGAGCAACCGGGATGTTTTAAGGGAAGCTGAATCGCAAAGAAAAACTTATCACAAACATCAGAAAGAGGCAGTCCTAGTTTTTTGGCCATACTATGAGAAGTCGTACAAATACATTAGATGTAGACAGTCAAAAAACTAGGTGACAACTGACAATATCGAAGGGAAGAGACCGAGAAGTAAAATCCAGGATGGCTTGACCACGTGCCATGGTCGAGACAGAAACACTGAGCTGATCCACGACTCTGGTGATCGAGTGAGATGGCAAAACATGACCGCCCACGCTTATCGGCATGGCACATAATGGATGATACCAACCATTATCGAGGCATTATCAGTACCAACTGCAGCCAAATTCTTCAGGTTTAAATGTTTATTGACCAAAAGTTTCTTCAGTGCCTGAACTATACTTTCTGCATCACACTTTTCCAAGTGAACTAGTCCAAGAAATGTAGAAACTACGTTGGTTTTGCTGTTGCTATAATATATAACACATACACCAAGCACTCTCAGAACCGAAATGTCATTTGATTCGTCTAATAATAAACTATGTTTATTTGTAGAAATATCACTGATCGATTCTTCTTCAAAGTGAGAAAACAAAGTACTTCTTATAATATTTTAACACTTGCTGCGATGCATTTTTACGTCATTTAGAACTTTACTGTCAGAAATAGTGTTTTTAAACCAATCAAATGGTCACAGTTCGCAATTGCACAATGACAACTTAAAAACATTGCCTCAAATCCTTCAATTTTTTGATGATTCATTAATCTGTGTAGTTCTAAAAACAGATATCAGCGGTGTAATATCCCTGAATAACACTGCATTTTTATAATTTTTAGTCTCTACATGATTCCTCAAGTCTTGTATTTTCGCTTTCATTTCGCACTTGCAGTACTTAAAGGAGCCTTAGTCGCATTTCAATGAACTGCTATTACCCAGTCTTTAATTATGTCATCCTGCAGCCACTTTTTCCGAAATTTTTGTTCATATTGCTTTACTTTTGGTATGTTGAAAGATTTGTTCAAAGTGGAAGACACATATGAAGGTGAGCAATTATTTTAAAAATCACATGAAAAAGAATAATAAAGTCGGTATCACATCAATAATTCGCAACACAGTGAGTTTACAGTTCAAATAATGTTATAGTGGAGTCTGGATACGTAGAAGACGCAGGGGCCGAAGGAATTTGTTCTACTTATCCGAAATTCTACTTATCCAGACTGCACACACATTTACACTAATTTACACTAATCCCATACAGTAGCATTGAGTAAAATGATTTGTACCACTTAGGAAACACAGGTAGTGAACAAATAAATAGCAATACAATATCAGAAATGTTGAAATGTTTAATTTTGAAAATTTCCAAATTAATTAAAGAAAAAGTCTGTGATTTATCTTCCCATTACCCGTTTAAAGGCACAAAATGGTGAGACTGCATCATCTGAACATCCATTATGCATCATGTAAATGTCAATTTTGTCAATTGATGCCAAAATATCTGACTGCGATACAGGTTGTGCTTACAGCCCACAGTCAGCATCATCATCAGAGTCAGGGCTGGAAGGGTCTGTTGGTTGAATGACTGGCATACATAGCCCGATAATATCAGTTCTTGAAAGAGTGGCACAAGTAGAAAGATTATTATCAATGTTCACAAACTCCTCTGGATCAATCTTCAGCTCTTTATACTATATATTATATATCTAGCAAGTAATGGCCCCACTGAAATGTCAGTAACATTGCTCTCACTGCTCGCAGAATTATATTTAGCTAAAGCAGGTCTGAGCACGTCTTCTTTCCATGAGTGAGTCGTTGCTTCGTCGACTGACTGTTTATCTCCACACACATTCTTGTAAGTGATGCAATGTCGTTTTTGAAAACGATCCAACCAGCCAGCAATACAATTCCAGTCTGTCTGACCTCCAAGACGTGCAAATTCTTCTGCTTTCGCAATAAGTAAAGGTCCATTTACTGGTACACTTGCCAATCTAATCACAGTGAACGATTTTAAAAGGGCAGCATCAACAAAATCGCACGCAGCAGTTCTTCTATCTCTCTGCCTATCACTGTCGATTTGACATTCGAAAAACAATTGTTTGTAGCGGTCTTTATACTTTATGCTTTAAAATGCCGGAAAGTGTCGATGTTGGAATACCAAATTCTCTAGCTATATCCACTTTCTTCTTCCCACTATGTTCAACCTCTTCCAACAGATCAATCTTTCTTTTTAAAGTCAAAGTTTTAAGCTTTCGTCCACTAGCAGCCATTGTTGACACGTAGCAACATATCGTATGTGCGAGATTGTTCTCAGGGCTGACTAAAAATACACATTCTTTCGCGAAACAATTTTTTTTTTTTTTTGGGGGGGGGGGGTGGTAGGTGAAATGAACAGTTCGACTTAAACGTGGACATTTATACAGTCGGTATTCATTTTTATGTTCGACTAATCCGAAAATTCGAGTTAACCGAATTCGACTTATCAGGAATTTTTATACAAAGATAAAGAAGGATCTTGGCCGGGACCAAGCCAATAACGTCGACTGAAGCGAAATTCTAGCTATCCGAGTGTTCGACTTAAGTGGACTCGACTGTACTATGATTTATGCGCGCTCTTACTCATTGCCGGGGGATTGCCAGATTGTTGAGCGTTGGCCCAAGTCAGTTCAAAGTTTAAATAATGGCAGTACCATAATTTCGCGCGTCCGGACCCCCCAATAAATGGGTAATAAATATTTTAGACAGTAATAATTAAATGACACCGAAAGAAAAGTCAAATCTATAAAATATCTTACTCCAAATGAAAAACATCTAGAATTAAATCTAACATCCCAAACGTCAGAAAACGACATCTAGATCTGGATGTAAAATATCTAGAATGGCAACTCTGAACGTACGTCTTCCCGTACCGGCGTATGGCACATGATGATAACTGACTCTTTCATTGTTTAAGTTTAGTATTAGTCACAAGCATCTGTTGATTATCGTCTGCAAGTCTATATTTAGAGTTGAGCGATTTCTTGAGCTGGAAAATGATTGATTTAGGAGCAAGACTTGTGTTTGGCTCACTGTCGGTTGTGTGCCTCACTTGTCGATAAAATTTTAAAACATGTCCGTGTACTTAGATGGTACGACTTTGTCAGCACTGTTGTTTACACATTTAAATAGCAGTGCTTGTCAGGTGAGACGAAATTATTATTATTCAGTTATTTAAAATATTTTAATGGGAGATTTTAATAATATAAATCCTGATGCACGGAAGTGAATCATGGACAATCGGCTGATTAGTGAGATATTGATCAGTGAGAAATTATGTGGAAGCTGCAGATTGGTTTTAGTAGTATTAATTTATTATACTAAAAGTAAATTATAGATTCATAACGAGAGATTATATCTTTGCTTATATAATGAGACATTTGTCTTTTGTATAAAATGGATTTCTCCTGTATGCATTTAAACATATATTTATATCATGTATCATTTATTAGATAGTCTTTAAAAATCAGGTATGTTTTTGTACCATTTCGAAAGCGATTATGGCGAAGAAACTCACCACATAAATGTAAAATTGCATGCAGAATCCGAAAATCCATATAAAACATGGACATATTAACTATTCAAGCTTAAAATAAATTATATGCTCGATAGCCCCTCTGCCGTGCGTCCACCTTGACGAGGTAGAGGGGCTTGCGCGTTCCAATGACCCCAAGAGCTATGCCGACGGTAGCACAGCTACTGGTAGGGTCACCCATGTCAGACAGATCAAGGGAGAGGGACCAGACGAAGTGACGCACAAACCTGCTGCCTTGTAGGTAGACAGGGGACAGTCAAAGGCTAGGGAAAGCATCCCGAAAAATGCTTGTCGAAATCGGATGTACTGAGCCACAGGCTTGACAAAGAAGTGCAACGTAACTTTATCATTTCATGATGCCACAGATGAAAATTAATTGTTATGGTGCTAATCCCGTGAAGTCCCATCAGGCGGTGATAGTGCCGGGCCCCCTGCCTCAAGGGGGTCCACCCATGACTACTGGTGGTCACCTTCCCCTGTGCTGTGGAGTCAAGGCACAGAGGAGTAGGTTAAGAGCTATTGACCAAATACCAAGGACACTCAACATACTACAGTGGAATGCCGAAGGAGTTTATAACAAGAAAGAATCCCTGACACAGCGTCTTCATAAAGATAGAATAGATGTGGCATGCATTCAAGAGACACACCTCAACGCCAAGCGCAAATTTTCAGTCAGGGGATATCAGGCCACACGTTTCGACCGCGAAGGACATAAAGGAGGAGTTCTAATACTTACACGAAATACAATACCTTGCAGCGAAGTATCTGTGATCTCTGACAACCAAACAGAAATTATAGGTGTTGATATAATGATAAAGGACGTGAAAATAAGAATTTACAATCTTTATAGCCCAGCAGATAAGGATCTTAGACTCTCAAACATGAAAATAACTGACACAAATTGCATTATTGTCGGAGACTTTAATAACCGTTCAGAAAGATGGGGATACCCAGATACTGACAAAAGAGGAGATGAAGTGGAGGACTGGGAAATAGACTCAAATCTCCATCTACTCAACAAAGCGGATGACACACCGAGCTTCTACTCCAGAAGATGGCTTACCACTTCTACTCCAGACTTAGCTTTCTGCACAGGAGACATCCTCCACAAAATCGACCGCCATGTGCTGGACCAATTAGCAGGTAGTGACCACAGACCAATCAAGCTTGTAATGAATATGGAGTATGTTCCACAGGAGCAAAAGCCCTTGCCCCGCTGGAATTACAAACAAGCAGATTGGGACAGATTTGCCACACTAACAGACAAATATTGTGAAAACATAAATACACGATATGGCAACATGAAGCAAATGGTGGAAAGTCTAAACAGAGCAATAATACAGGCAGCCACTGAGTCCATTCCAAGAGGAGCGAGGAAAAATTACAAACCATACTGGACTGAAGAACTACAAAGTTTGGAGGACAAAGTTGAAGATGCCAGGAAGACAGCAGAGAGAGAACAAACAATTGAAGCGAACATCTCTCTCAAAGCCATCTCAGCAAAATATAAAAGAACAGTAAATCAAACAACAAGAGATTGTTGGAGGGAAAAAACAGAAAACCTGAATTTTGACAGGGATGGAAACAAACTATGGAAACTAGTGAAAGCCATGAACAATGAAGGACCTAGAAACAAACAAATAACAATTAAACAAGGAAATGCCTTGCTTACAGGAAAAAAGGCTGCAAATGCACTAATGGAACACTATGCAAATGCAAACCACATTGATATTACAACCGAACAGAAGAAAGCAATCAAAGACAAACAGATACATCATAGAAATACAGAGACAGCAGCAGAATATATGATGGAAAATCTAACAATGGAAGAAATGGAACAGGCAATGAATACCCTAAAAAAGAAGAAATCACCGGGAAAGGATGGAATCACAAATGAAATGCTAATAGGACTAGGCACCAAGGCAAAGAAGAAACTACTAGCAGTCCTAAATAACAGCTGGAAGAGAGGAATAGTCCCACAGGCATGGAAGGAAGCTATACTAATACCAGTCCCAAAGAAAGGAAAAGACCTGGAAGAACCAAATGGCTATCGACCTATCAGTCTACTTAGCTGTGTAGGAAAATTAATGGAACGCATTATCAATGGCAGGCTAACATGGCATCTGGAAGAAAACAAACTCTTAACACCACACCAAGCAGGATTCAGAAAGTACAGATCCACTGAAGATCAAATAACCTATATAGCTCAGGAAATAGAGGATGCCTTCCAAGAGAAAAAGCACACACTAGCAGTCTGGATAGATTTAGAAAAAGCATTTGATAAAGTATGGAAGGAAGGACTGAAAGTAAAACTGCAAAAAATGCATGTTTGTGGAAAAATGTATAAATGGATCAGCCACTACCTTGAGAACAGAACTGCCAGGACAAAAGTACAAGGACAAACAAGCAAAATGATGCTGTTGGAGCAAGGTGTGGGTTCCAAATGTTGCTGTATGTAGCCGAGGCGCGGTGTTGGGGTGAGCGCCCAACATTGCTCAAATACCTCAATGGCTCGTGAATACATAACCTATGCAGCAAAAGTCCAACTCCTGGCCTTCACGTGGCGGACCTGTTTAAACTAACAGGAGAAGGGGCGACGGCGAGTCTCTGGCGCCGGAAAATAACCAGTATGCTCTAGATGTGTATGCACGTACATGCATGCGCAGACAGGTGTGTGCGCGCGTACACATCTACACTCGAGTGAGACCACAGTCTGCTCTAGCAAAGAAAGGTGCTGAAGACGGAGGCAACCAGCCAAGAGGCGCACCACAGAAATCAGGATGCCACGCAATCACGCAAAATGGAATATGTTGACTACTGCTAATCGTTATGGTGCTCGCCCTGCTTTGGACCCCCAGGCAGGTGCAGTGCCGGGCCCTATGTCTCGAAAGGGTCCAACCCCAACTACTGGAGGTCCTTCTCAGATGTCCTGTGGAGCCAGGGGACATGAGAATAGGACGACTGGCCATACTAAACGAAGACTTAAAATAATGCACTGGAATGCGGAGGGAGTCAGCAACAAAAAAATAGAATTAGAAAAAATCTTGGACCAAGAAAAAGTAAGCATATGTTGCTTGCAAGAAACTCACCTCAATGAAAATATAGCCTTCAAAATCAGAGGCTACCAGTGTTACCGATCTGACCGAAAGAACAGGCGAAAAGGTGGGATACTGACCCTTGTAAGAAATAACATCATGGCTTCCCAAATCAAAGTCTACATGGAAGGGGCTGAGTATCAGACACTTAAACTTAAGACAGGTAATACAGATCTACATCTGATCAATTACTACTGTCCAAGTGACCGCCCACAGGCACTGGACACTCAACCACTAAAAGAAAAAATGATTGTGTGTGGCGATTTCAACAGCCACTCGCAGAGCTGGGGCTATGATCACATGGACCAGAGAGGAGAGAGACTGGAAGACTGGCAGGATGAGAATAGATTCATGTTGATTAACAAGCCGTCCGACCCACATACTTTCTACTCGAGATCATGGCACTCTACAACTACACCTGACCTGGCTTTTCATTCACCAGACCTGGAGTGGAACATTACACGAACTGTTGGGAAACAACTTGGTGGCAGTGACCATCGGCCAGTCTTTCTAACCGTAGAAAATAAGCTTGTAAGTGAAAGCAGCACCCTCTCGAGGTGGAACTACAAGAAAGCAGACTGGGCAATGTACAAGCATCGCACCAGCATACTGGTTAGAAACCTGAACACTGAGAAAGACATAAATAAAGCAGTTGAAGAGTTTGGGAAATGCATACTACAGGCAGCGCGAGAAACAGTACCAAGAGGAGCCCGTAAACAATATAAACCCTACTGGAGTAGTGAACTGGAACAGTTGCATAATGATGTTGAAGTGTGTAGAAAGCAAGCAGAGGCCACACCCAGCCAAGAGCACCACAATAAATTCCAGCATGCAAAAGCCAAATTTCAAAGGGCCAAGCTGCAGGCTAGACGGAAAAGCTGGCAGGAGAAAACGGAGTCTCTGAACTTTGAAAGAGACACAGGGCAATTGTGGAAGCTAATAAAACAGCTTAATGACGAGGGCACAGGGAGAAACTCAAAAATTGCACTACATAAAGATGGAAAAATCTTAACAAGAAAGCAAGCAGCTGACCATTTTGCAGACTCGTTCGCACAAGATAGCAATATCAAAATTAGTCCAGAGAAACAACAAGAAATTCGAGAGAAACGACAACATACAGGACAGAAGGAAATAGTACATGAGGTTCTGGAGGCACCCATCACAATCAGCGAACTGGAGCTAGCCATATCAAAACTGAAAATGAGAAAGTCACCAGGAGCTGATGGTATCTCCAATGAAATGATCAGGACCCTAGGAACAGAGGCCAAAACAAAGCTGTTGCAGATCTTCAATAACAGCTGGACCTTAGGCAGTGTTCCACAAGCCTGGAGAGAAGCAATCATGATACCCCTCCTAAAATCAGGGAAAGATGGTTCCATTGCCTCTAGCTACAGACCAATTAGCCTCACCAGCTGTCTCTGCAAAACACTGGAGCGCATCATCAATCACAGACTGCAGTGGTACATTGAAAGTAAAAACATCCTTGTGCCACAGCAGGCTGGCTTTAGACAGTGCTACTCTACGGAAGATCAGACAACCTACCTCTCTCAAGAAATTGAGGATGCATTCCAAGAGAAGAAGCTGGTGCTTGCGGCATGGATAGATCTGAAGAAAGCCTTTGACAAAGTCTGGAAAGAAGGTCTGATGAAGAAACTGAGAAACTGCAAAGTCAATGGAAGAATGTACAAATGGGTGAAAGCATACTTGCACAACAGAAGAGCCCGAGTACAGATAGACGGACTCAAGAGCAAGAAAGTACTACTGCGTCACGGTGTCCCCCAGGGCGGAGTCTTGTCCCCCACACTTTTTCTAATCTTCATCAATGATCTTGTTGCTCACCTACCGCATGGAATTAAAGCGGCAATGTACGCCGATGACCTGGTTCTATGGAGCACAAATGAATATGCATCAGTGGCCACCAGATTGCTACAAAGAGCTGTAGATACATTTGCTGCATGGGCAAATAGATGGTGTGTCAGCATAAACACTGACAAGTGCAGCACCACCCTATTTACCCTCTCTCCAAAACAAAAGGCAGGGATCATCCAGATAAATGGAACACCCCTAAGAGAAGATAAAGAACCAACATACCTTGGAGTAACATTTGATGGCAAGCTGACATGGAGAAAGCACATCAACAAAGCAGTAGCAAAAGCCAGAAGGAAAATAGCCATCCTGAGAAAGCTAAGTGGAACCACATGGGGAGCCAGTACAAAAATACTTAGCAAAGTTTACCAACAGAGCATACGACCACACCTGGAATATGGGTCAACTGCGTGGTGTTCAGCATCAAATACCACACTACAAGAGCTGGACAAGGTGCAAAATCAAGCACTTAGAGTCACCACAGGAGGGATGAGATCAACCCCTATAGTGGAAATGGAGAAGATGGGGAGGACACAGGCACTGAGTGAGCGCAGAGATACGAAAACGCTAATACAAGCAGAAAAGTTCCTCAGCTTGCCAGGCCACCCTATGAAGAACAGATTTGAAAACCTAGCTATGGGGCGGTTGAAAAGAAGTAGTTTTATCCACCAGGCCAAACGACTCTGCAGAGAAACCACTGATCTGCCCACAGTTGGTATCCCCCTAACAACTATTCCAGAGCGAACTCCATGGAAAGATGAGCATAGACTATCGTTACAAATCCAGACAAAAGTGAGAGGAATATTTGACAAGGAAGAACAGAACAGTGTGCAGCGCAGAACAGCCACTCTCAGCTTCCTTGATGAAGAATACCCACAGGACCTCTGGATCCGAGTCTACACAGATGGGTCAGCACAAAATGCTGTTCAAAATGGAGGAGCGGGAGTGTACATAGAATACCCAAATAATACTAGGGACACAGCCAGAGTACCGACAGGAAAGTACTGCCATAACTATGATGCCGAAATTGAGGCAATCAAGATAGCAACAGAGAAATTACTAAATAACAGCAATGGTACACAACCTGTGGTGCTACTAACAGATGCAAAATCAGTACTCGAGGCGCTCCTCTCTGGGAAATTGCCAGTACTAAGGACACTACTTTCTGAACTTAGCAGTCAGCATAAAGTCACCATACAGTGGATACCATCCCACTGTGGAGTACCCGGAAACGACAGAGCTGATCAATTGGCTAAGGAAGGAGCTAAAGAGGAACAGCCTGATGTGCCCGTTACATACCACCAAAAGAAAAGAATGATCAAATCAGTCAGAAAGCCACCAAAACCTGCTCAAGATGACTACCACATTATGGACAGACCAGAACAAGTCATTATTCTGCGCCTCAGAACAGGACACAATAGATTACGCAACCACATGTATACAAAATTCAAGATTGGTGAAACAGCCATGTGCACATGTGGATTGGCGTCGCAGACAGCAGAGCACATACTCCAAGACTGCCCAAAATATAACATATCTAGGCAAACCTTCTGGCCTAGAGAGACGACAGTGGAAGATAAACTCTATGGACCACTGTGTGAACTGAAAAAAACAGTTCAATTCATGCAAGAGACGACATTGCAGATATAGACATATTTCAAGCGAACGAAAGAAGAAGAAGAAGAAGAAGAGCAAGGTGTCCCTCAAGGAGGATTTCTTTCACCAACATTATTCCTAGCATATATAAATGACATCACAGAAAATTTTCCAGCCAGAGTACACACATCCTCCTTTGCAGATGACCTAGCCATATGGACATCTGAAGAATATATTAGTACAGCTAACAGCAGAATACAGCAAGCCTTATTAGCGCTAGAGGACTGGTCAAAATCATGCCTAGTGAAGATAAGTGAGGAGAAAACAACATGCACAGTGTTCTCCCTCTCAAATAAAACTCAGCAACCTAAGTTGGTATTGAATGGAAAAATATTGCGCCATGAAGAAAATCCAAACTATCTAGGAGTCACCTTTGATCGTCGCCTGACATGGAAGACACAGGTTGAGAAAAATCGAACAAGAGCAAGGCAGAGAATGGCAATCATGAAAAAGCTTGCTGGTACAACGTGGGGAGCGGATGAGAAAGTTCTCAAGAAGTTATATACTGGACGGGTGAGGCCAGTACTGGAATATGGCATTGCAGCTTGGGCAACAGCAGCTAAGTCAAACTTTAACAAAATAAGTAGAGTCCAAAACCAAGGAATGCGAATCATAACTGGAAGCCTGAAGACAACGCCTATTAATGAACTAGAAAAGATCACTTGTTTACAACCAATGCAGGACAGAAGAGATAGCAGAGCCCAGCAACAAGCAGAAAAAGTTAGAAGATTGACAGACCACCCTATGTATAACAGGTTTAATGGTTTTGGATAAGGAAGACTGAAGCGTAGCAACTTTGTAGAAACTGCAAAACGAAGGATTAGGGCAGATCCTATACTTAACATATCAACAGTCAAGCCCATTTACAATGCACACAAGTTCCCAGCTTGGAGACAGCAGCAACTGCCTGAGATGATAGAAAACATTCCTGGTATTGAAAAAAAGAACACTCAGCATGAAACCGAAAGAAGAGAAATAACCCTAAACTACATAAAAGAACATTACCCAAGCAGGAATTGGACCCATGCATATACAGATGGATCAGCCAAAAATTCAATAGAGAATGAAGGAGGAGGAATTCTCCTAAATTTAAAAAATGGAGTGAAAAAAACACATTCAATGGCAACTGGACAATTTTCAAGTAACTTCAAAGCGGAGGTAGAGGCTCTGAAAACTGCAGCAGAAATGCTCCTGATGGAGGAAAATAAAGAGAAGCAAATAGCTATCTTCACAGATGCAACGTCAGCTGTCTCAATACTGAAGAGCAATAACAGCACAGAACTAGCTGACCTAAGAGCAACACTCCATGGTCTATGCCAGAAATTCAAAAAAGTTGTAATACAGTGGATCCCATCACATTGCAGTATACCTGGAAACGAAGAGGCTGACAGACTGGCAAAAGAGGGCGGACGACTACCACAGCCTGACATAGACATAACCTATAATGAGGCAAAGAGGTTGATAAAAAGCACTTATAGAACCAAATGGGAATCAGAGCATCCAGGCCATCAGAAGGATGATGCATATTACAAACTCGACCGAAGAGAACAAGTAGCAATCTTCAGACTCCGCACAGGACATAACAGGCTGAAATACCACTTGTTCAATAAACTAAAGATAGGAGATACCGATGAATGTAATTGTAGAACTGGAAAAATGACAGCAAAACATTTGCTGCAGGATTGCCCAACGTATGCAGAACAGAGAAAGATATTTTGGCCCACACCTGCTTCATTTGAGGACAAGCTCTATGGAGATATCAACAAGCTCAAGTTGACCGCAGCTTACTTTAACTACATACAGGTTGACATTTAAAGGTGCATGAAGACCCAGAGGCATGAAATGGAATATTGTTTGGATAGCAAATCCATTATGTGGAAAGTCCAAATCGAAAGCTCGCTGTGTGGGCTTCAGAAAAGGTGGAAAAGTGTCCTAGTGGCACGAAATGGAATATTGCTTGGATAGCAAATCCATTACGTGGAAAGTCTGAATCAAAAGCCCACTGGGTGGGCTTCATAAAAGGTGGAAAAGTGTCCTAGTGGCACGAAATGGAATATTGCTTGGATAGCAAATCCATTACATGGAAAGTCCGAATCGAAAGCTCACTGTGTGGATGTCATCTGCAGACTGCATACTTCTGGTTTCCAGAAGAACAGCCTATGGTGAACGGAAGGCCCAATATACGGAAGTGAGGCTAAGCAGCCATGTGCAGGACGTGACGATTCCTTGGGTGAGCCCAGTACCAGATCGCTATGTATCGGCTCTGCAAGTATGGAAGCCTCCTTGGATGGCGGGGAATGCCCATGGTCTGCCCCTGCCTTCCCTTGAGGGTTGTCCAGGATGTCTTTGGCTGTTCTATATGGGCCAGCTAGGATGGGGGATAACACCACAACAGTGAGATTCAAACGTCCTAAGAAACTCCCGGGAAGGTTAACCCGGTCAACAAATGCCTGCAGAAGTCGGATGTGTCGGCCTAACGGCGCAAGAACACAACTCTGCTGTAAACAGGCACAACGCAGTCACATCCGGGAAAAAAAATCCGGATGAACGAAGAAGAAGAAGATATGTTCGATAGATATGAGTGGTGCGGCGACGCCATGGATTTTCAATGGCAAACACATGTCGGCAAAAATGATGCTTTTGTACCACTTCAAAAGCGATTATGGCGGTGAAACTCATCACATAAATGTAAAATTGCATGCAGAATCCGAAAATCCATATAAAAACATGGACATATTAACTATTCAAGCTTAAAATAAATTATATGTTCGATAGATATGAGTGGTGTGGCGACGCCATGGATTTTCAATGGCAAACACATGTCGGCAAAAATGATGCTTTTGTACCACTTTGAAAGCGATTATGGCGGTGAAACTCATCACATAAATGTAAAATTGCATGCAGAATCCGAAAATCCATATAAAATCATGGACATATTAACTATTCAAGCTTAAAATAAATTATATGTTCGATAGATATGAGTGGTGCGGCGACGCCATGGATTTTCAATGGCATACACATGTCGGCAAAAATGATGCTTTTGTACCACTTCGAAAGCGATTATGGCGGTGAAACTCATCACATAAATGTAAAATTGCATGCAGAATCCGAAAATCCATATAAAAACATGGACATATTAACTATTCAAGCTTAAAATAAATTATATGTTCGATAAATATGAGTGGTGCGGCGACGCCATGGATTTTCAATGGCAAACACATGTCGGCAAAAATGATGCTTTTGTACCACTTCGAAAGCGATTATGGCGATGAAACTCATCACATAAATGTAAAATTGCATGAAGAATCCGAAAATCCATATAAAAACATGGACATATTAACTATTCAAGCTTAAAATAAATTATATGTTCGATAGATATGAGTGGTGCGGCGACCCCATGGATTTTCAATAGCAAGCACATGGCAAAAATGATGCTTTTGTACCACTTCGAAAGCGATTATGGCGATGAAACTCATCACATAAATGTAAAATTGCATGAAGAATCCGAAAATCCATATAAAAACATGGACATATTAACTATTCAAGCTTAAAATAAATTATATGTTCGATAGATATGAGTGGTGCGGCGACGCCATGGATTTTCAATAGCAAGCACATGGCAAAAATGATGCTTTTGTACCACTTCGAAAGCGATTATGGCGATGAAACTCATCACATAAATGTAAAATTGCATGAAGAATCCGAAAATCCATATTAAAAACATGGACATATTAACTATTCAAGCTTAAAATAAATTATATGTTCAATAGATATGTGAGGTGTGGCGCCACCATTCAGCCCATTGATTTGCAATGGCAAACACATGTCGGCAAAAACAATGTTTTTGTACCACTTCGAAAGCGATTATGGCGATAAAACTCACCACATAAATGTAAAATTGCATGCAGAATCCGAAAATCCATATAAAAACTTGGACATATTAACTATTCAAGCTTAAAATAAATTATATGTTCGATAGATATGAGTGGTGCGGCGACGCCATGGATTTTCAATGGCAAACACATGTCTGCAAAAACAATGCTTTTGTACCACTTCGAAAGTGATTATGGTGATGAAACTCACCACATAAATGTAAAATTTCATGAAGAATCCGAAAATCCATATAAAAACTTGGTCATATTAACTATTCAAGCTTAAAATATAAGATTACTAACTTTATTATCGTAAACAAGTCAATTACTCAAAAACAGGACTGACCTTATTCACGCTGCGCATGAAACTGAAAGTGAAACCTTTTGACAGGAAGCTAAGAAGATGGCGTTCGTGATTGTCACGTGTTATTTGAAGTATCCAACCAAAAACATGAAAAGCACCTTGATAGTTTAATATTTTTGAGGACCGGTGTTGACCTTCTGCGCATGCGCGTTATACATTTAAAGCCTAGATTTGATAACCCTGGTTACTGGAACTCGCTAATTTATAGAAGAAGAATAACACTATGGACAGATAAAAAAGCGTAATGTCAATGAAGATATCTATGCATTATGTCATCATTTAGTAACTCTCAAAGAGAACTGTGGCCTGGTTACTGACATCAGAAGAATAAATAACATAACAATTACAAACCACACTCTGAGCACATCAGGACATGAGAAGAGGAAAGCTGAAGTATGTCGTGACAATGAGAAAGTTGTAGAGGATGAAGGGCAATGTGGAGAAAATGCAAGACAATTTGGCATTAAAAAAATTTTTTTGCCTTGAGACTACAAATCCGCAAAGTTCCTACTGCCGTTATTATATTATTATCTTGTGGATGAGACACTAATTTCTCTTAGAAAACCTCAGCAAAAAATCCAGGCAATCATGAGTAAGTCATCAGAATAGAAAATAACAATCAGCTAACCAGGATGAAATGTCTTTGCAAAGAAGAAGGGGAAGAATGGCATGATGATGTACAAAAGATCTAAAAGCACACAGAGAGAAGAATTGTATACAGAGAAAAATAATAGGGGAAAACATGGAAGGAACTGGCACATTTAGCAAAGGCTAGGAAGGGTTGATGTAAGATGGCTGAGGGAGATATAAGGCGAAGAAGAATGTATTAAAGTGTTTATATAATAAAATATGTAGAATAGCGACAGAAGTACAATTTCCTGCTGTATCTATGGTTGCTGATCAACGGATAACCTTCTTCTTTTCATTTAATTGATTTATCATCTTGACCATAATCTCTTGAAAGTGATTGGTGAGATCTGCAATGTACTAGATGTGTTGTATAACTTTAATTTTGCAAACAAACTTCCTTGCATGAAAGACTAGTTTTGTTTTGCCATAATGAGCATGGATTGAACCAACTGAAACTGATAAGGTTTCTATGCTGTCTCACTATTTATTGAATCATGTCCCAGTTGATAATCATAGCTTTCAATTTTAATGTTGTCTAGTGCGTTCTCTAGTCATTACTTCTGTCGCCTACTTCTATAAGTGCCAAACAACGCATGCGTGTTTATTTTTATTTTGTGTGTGTGTGTTGCATATCCCTTACAAGAAATTGTAGTCAACATCAGCATTTTTCAGTTGCTGTTGATGTACTAGGCAAGTTTTTACGTTCAGAAGTTTGCCATTGCTTTCTGAACGACCGGCTCACATACCCCCGTAAGTTACCAACGTGGCACGATCCGCTACCGAATCTTGCACAGCTGTTTTCTCCACGTGGATATATGGGATTACGAACAACGTCGTTAACCCCTTGGCCACGAAGACTGGCTGTGTTTATTTATGAACTATTTAAGGACACACAATATGCATTTTACAGATTTTTTGTAGGTGTTCTGTGAAGTGGATTTTTTTCTTGCATTTGATACAGTCTATTAGTTTTCTACTGTTATTTTTGTCATGTAATGTTGAATCCATCCATCATGTGCCATGCCGATAAGTGTGGGCGGTCATGTTTTGCCATCTCACTCGATTGCCAGGGTCGTGGATCAGCTCCGTGTTCCTGTCGCGACCTTGCCATGTGGCCAAGCCATCCATGTATTTGCTTCTCGGTCTTCCTCTTGGTCTCTTCCCTTAAATTTTGCCAGTTGTCACCAAGTTCTTTAAAGTCATTTCTTCTCATAACATGCCCAAAAATGTTGACTGTGTATGTCTAATGACTCTAATCAGTTTACGATCTTCGTTTCTTGAAGGACTTGTTCATTGGTTTTTCTGTCTTTCCATGGTATTCTTTGAATTTTCCTCCGAAACCACATTTCCGCAGCCATCAGATGTTTTTCAGCTTAACTGCTCATTGTCCACGCTTCACATCCATACAAAAGTACAGGTTCTATGTAGCACTTCAACACTCTTTTTCTCATTTCAGTTGATATATTTTTATTGGTCAGTATGTTTTTCATCTTGCAAAAGGCTACTTTCACAAAGGTAATTCTTGTTCTAATTTCTTCAAGGCATCTTCCATCAGATGTTATGACTGTTCCGAGATAACTGTACCGATTCACTTGCTTAAGAATATGCCCATTTACTTGTGTATCACATTGTGGTATTTCCTTCTTCCCAGTGACAACCATAATCTGTGTCTTCTTACTATTCAATTCTAACCCAGGTTCAAAATGTTCTTAAGCATATGAAAGCTGGCAAGGCCCCCGGTGCAGATAACATCACAACAGAAATGATTAGAGCTCTAGAAGAATTTGGACTAGAGCAAGTCACTAGACTGCTGAACACATTATATGATACTGGAGATATACCTTCTGAATTATGTAATTCTGTATTTATTGCAATCCCAGAGAAATCAGGAGCCTTAGAATGTGATCAACATAGAACAATTAGTATAATGAGTCACATCACAAAGATTTTGTTACGAATTATCATGCAAAGAGTGAGGAAGAAAATACAACCTGAAATAGGGGAAGAACAATGTGGTTTTGTAGAAGGAAAGGGTACTGTAAATGCTGTGTATATGCTGCGAACAGTTATTGAACGTGCTTTAGAAGTAAACAAGGATATACATCTTTGCTTTATTGACTACACAAAGGCTTTTGATAGAGTTAGACATGTCAACATTGTGGATATGCTTGCAGATCTACAAATTGATGGGAAAGACATTAGACTTATAAAAAACATATATTGGAAACAACAAGCTGCCATAAGGATTGATAATGAAGTAGGACAATACCAACCTATTAAGAGAGGTGTTAGGCAGGGATGTGTAATGTCTCCAGATCTTTTTTCCCTATACAGTGAAAATATTTTCAGAAATGTAGAAGACCTAAATGGAATCAGCATTGGAGGACGAAACATAAATAACATTAGATATGCAGATGATACAGTATTGATTGCAGACAATGCACAGGATCTGCAACAATTAGTAGACGCTGTGGTTGTACACAGTGAGCAGCTGGGGTTGGAATTAAATTGTAGGAAGACACAGGTTATGGTCGTCACTAGGAAGAACGAAGTACCACAATGTAATATACAAGTAAATGGGAATATTCTTCAACAAGTGAATCGGTTCAATTATCTCGGAACAGTCATAACATCTGATGGCAGATGCCTTGAAGAGATTAGAACAAGAATCGCCATTGCGAAAGTAGCCTTTAGCAAGATGAAAAACATTCTGACCAATAAAATGATGTCAATTGAAACGAGAAAAAGAGTGTTGAGGGGATACATAGAGCCTGTTCTTTTGTATGGATGTGAAACTTGGACAATGTGCAGTCAAGCAGAAAAACATCTGATGGCTGCAGAAATGTGGTTTCTGAGGAAAATGCAAAGAATACCATGGACAGACAGAAAAACCAATGAACAAGTACTACAAGAGACAAATGAAAATCGTAGATTGATTAGAGAAATTAGACGTAGACAGTCAAAATTTTTTGGACATGTTATGAGAAGAAATGGACTGGAGAACTTACTGACAGCTGGCAAGATCGAAGGGAACAGACCAAGAGGAAGACCGAGAGGAAAATACCTGGATGGCTTGGCCACATGGCATGGACGAGACAGGAACACTGAGCTGATCCACGACTCTGGTGATCGAGTGAAATGGCGAATCATGACCGCTCACGCTTTCCGGCATGGCACATGATTGATTGAGTACATGGTCATTGGTTTTTTCTATCTGTCCATGGTAGTCTTTGCATTTTCCTCAGAAACCACATTTCTGCAGCCATCAGATGTTTTTCAGCTTGACTGCACATTGTCCATGTTTCACATCCATACAAAAGAACAGGCTCTATGTATCCCCTCAACACTCTTTTTCTTGTTTCAATTGACATCTTTTTATTGGTCAGAATGTTTTTCATCTTGCTAAAGGCTACTTTCGCCATGGCGATTCTTATTCTAATCTCTTCAAGGCATCTCCCATCAGATGTTATGACTGTTCCGAGATAATTGTATCGATTCACTTGTTGAAGAATATTCCCATTTACTTGTATATTACATTGTGGTACTTCTTTCTTCCTAGTGACGACCATAACCTGTATCTCTTTACAATTTAATTCTAACCCTAGTAGTTCACTGTGTGTAATAACCGCATCTACTAATTGTTGCAGATCCTGCGCATTGTCTGCAATCAATATTGTATAATCTGCATATCTAATGTTATTGATGTTTCGTCTTCCAATGCTGATTCCATTTATATCTTCTACATTTCTGAAAATATTTTCATTGTATAGGGAAAAAAGATCTGGAGGAATTACACATCCCTGCCTAACACCTCTCTTAATAGACTGATATTGTCCCACTTCATTATCAATCCTTATGGCAGCTTGTTGTTTCCAATATATGTTTTTTATAAGTCTAATGTCTTTCCCATCAATTTGTAGATCTGCAAGCATATCCACCATGTTGACATGTCTAACTCTATCAAAAACTTGTGTGTAGTCAATATAGCAAAGATGTATATCCTTGTTTACTTCTATAGCACGTTCAATAACTGTTCGCAGCATATACACAGCATTTACTGTACCCTTTCCTTCTACAAACCCACATTGTTCTTCCCCTATTTCAGGTTGCATTTTCTTCCTCACTCTTTGCATGATAATTCGTAGCAAAATCTTTGTGATGTGGCTCATTATACTAATTGTTCTATGTTGATCACATTCCAAGGTTCCTGATTTCTTTGGGATTGCAATAAATACAGTTACGTAATTCGGAAGGTATATCTCCAGTATCATATAATGTGTTCAGCAGTCTGGTGACTTGATCTAGTCCATATTTTTCTAAAGCTTTAATCATTTCTGTTGTGATGTTATCTGCACCAGGGGCCTTGCCAGCTTTCATATGCTTAAGAATATTTCGAACCTCCATCTTCAAAATTGGTGGTCCTTCATTATTAAATCTAATATACTGTTCCTCTTTGTTATCCTCATAAAGGTTTTTCACATAATCTGTCCATACATGTATAATCGGATCTTTTTCTATTATGATTTTGCCATCTTTAGTTTTTAGACAGCCTGTTGATGTACTTGTTCTTTTATTAGTAAGTTCCTGAATTCATTTGTGCACTAATTTGGTATTTTGACTGTCGTGTTGTTTTTCAATTTCTAAGCACTTTTCCTCAAGCTATGCTTCTTTTGCCTCCTTACATAATATTCTGACTTGTCTGTGGATTTCTTCATATCTGGCAGAATTAGTTTTGTTGTTTCCATTAGGTGTAAAATTTCTTCAGTCATCCATTTCTTACGACCCGCCTTCTTTAATTTTGGAATAGTTGATTCTGCAGCCAAACTGATTGAATTCTTCAACATTTCCCATTGATCATCCACATCCTGGAATAGGATCTCTAAATCAGACAATATATCAAATCTGTTTTGTACTTCTATGTTGAATTTGTTTTGTATTTCCTTGCCATTACTCATTGTATACAAATCATATTTATTGTTTCCTGTTATATACTTGACTTTCTTCAACTTTATTCTCAATGTTCCTGTAAGTAATCTGTGGTCGCTATGACAATCAGCACTGGGAACTGTTTTTGCTATTGTTAATGCATTTCTAAATCTTCTGCTAATCAGAATATAGTCAATCTGGTTTCTAATCCTGTTATCAGGACTCCTCCATGTCCATAATCTTCTAGGGTGTTGCTTAAACCAGGTGTTTCCTACAATCATTTCCTGTTATTTTGCCCACTCTACGAGTCTGTATCCTCTTTCATTTCTCTCTCCTAAACCATAGTTTCCTACTGTGTATCTATCCCCTTGATTTCCTACTTTTGCATTGAAGTCCCCATGATGTTTATTTCTGAATTTTTACATTTCTTTAAGGCAGACTATGTCATTATAAAATTTCTCTACACTGTTTTCATTGGATTCTCCTGTTGGGGCATATACTTGAATAACATTTATGTTAAAAGGTCTGCCACTTAATTTAACTAGTAGAACTCTGTCCGACACGGCCCAATATCCTTGAACAGATTTTGATGTTTTCCGGTCCAAAATAATTGCCACGCCCCTTTGTCGATCTTCACCTCCAGAATAAATAATCTTAAAATCTTCATCTATCTTGATGTCTGCTCATATCCATCTCGTTTCGCACATACCTAAAATATTAATTTTTTCTCTTTCCAGTTCTTGTTTTATGTTCTCTAATTTGTCGTCATCGTTTAACGTCCTAACATTCCATGTTGCTAATTTTAATGTCTCTGTCCTTGTCTTGCGATGATCAGTCTTTAGGTGAATCATAATTTCCTGGATTGTTACATACTGTTAAATAGACTCTTGTTTTGTTCACTTTCTCAATAACATAATCATTCAAAAAGAAATGGCAAACTACTGAACATAAACTCGCCTAGAAATCACAAATAGCCAAAAAATGCTGGGATTGACTGCAGTGTCTGTACAATATATGCAACTACATATTTGTGTCCACAGTATGGATTTCTTACTGGAGAGAAAATAGAGCAAGTGGAAGGCAGAATCAGTGATTCTCAGATCAACACTTATGATGTTAGCTCTTACATATGTAAGTAGCAGTGTACACTTACATTAGCTGTCTATTGTTAGAATTTGGTTAGTTCTATATGTGTGTTGAAGCCGAGTTAAAGATAAAACTAAAAATACTTAATAGCAGGTCACTAAAATAGGCTAGAGTGTCTGGCCGAGTGGCTAGAACGCCAGATTCTCCCTCAGGAGACCCGGGTTTGAATCCTCGGTAAGGTGTGGAATTTTTTTCTGTCAGGGGCAAAAAGAAAATCCTAATCTGCACAGTTTGCTGCAACTGCACTAGCCAGGCGGCCTTAATTCCTCAGGCTCAAAGACACCCCCCCCCCCTCTCTCTCGCCATACACTGCAAGGTACTATATTGGCAGGAAATGACAGTTTTTTTGACTAAAATAGGTAAATGATAGCCTGATTTCCCTTGGTTAAACCTCACTCCAAGAGGTGGAATCACACACCTATTTAAGTAGACAAAGAAGGAAAAAAACAGATAAAAGATATTAAAATAATAATCAAAATGCATGAGGGGCTTTCAAAGCACTGGAAAATGTGTGAATGTCAAAAGAAGTTAAGCTAGTGCCAAACTTAGAATATTTAAAGTTAGTTGCATATCTTTTACAGAATGTCACAGTTAACCCAAGCTCTCTTTGGCTATTTACAATTTCTTGGTAAGTTTACGTTCAGTAGTTTGCCATTGCTTTCTGAATGACCGGCACTCATACCATTGTATGAAATCAATGCAAGGTGGTCTGCTTCCAAATCACCCACAACTGTGTCTCGAATGCGGGATTGCGAATTGCGTTCGTAACCCCTTCACCACAGAATATTGAAATGTAATATTAAATCAGTACTGCTGCATGAATCAGAAGCATTGAGGACAACTGAAAACAATTGCTAATCAACTACAAACATTCATCAACTAGTGCCGGGGCAGAAGAGAAAGACCAAAATGGTATGACAGAATGAACATAGTGGAGCTTATGAACATAGACAGAGAGAACTGAACTTCAGCGTGAGGAAAAGATGCTATCGCTGAATAGGACACACATTGAGAAAACCTGTCAATAGTACAACTAGATTGTCCTTTCTCTGGATCCCATAGGACAAAGGGAATAGAGGAAGACTGAAAAGCACATGGATTGTAGAATTAGAGACAAATTAATCATATGAGTAGGACACAGAGGAGCTACAGGAGATGGCAAATGATAGGAGGGCTGGGAGTGAGTTGGTTGGGACATTATGCTCCACTGGGGAATAAAAGAAGAGAAGAAAGCATGCAGTGACTTTTCATTGTGTGTATTTGTTTGTGTTGGTGTGAGTTGGCATGCCTCCCCCCTCCTCCCCTCCCCCACTCACACACACACACACACACACACAGAGATTGAAGGCGTGGTATTATTTAGTGGGTAGTTAATGAATGTTTGTAGTATATTACTAATTGTTTGAGTTGTTCTCATTGTTTGTGATATATTTATATATTAGGGGCGTTCATTTGAAACCCGTTCCAATGGCTTTATTACAAAAGCATGAAAGAAACATTAACAGGTGTGGTAGAATTAAACAAAGCACTCACTTTGAATGAATTATGCGCCATGGGTTGGTCAGAAGAAGTCGCCGTAGGCATTCAGGCAAGCATCCCATTGCTTAGGTAGGCAGCGAATGCCGTCCGAAATTAAGGATCATGGTTGCTCACTGAACCAAGTGTTTACTGCTTCATTACGTCTGCATCTGTGTGAAATCGTTGCCCCTTAAGAGCTTTTTTTAGAGGTCCGAACAAATGAAAATCACATCTCCATTTTAATCAGGACTATAGGCTGGATGTTGCAGAATTTCCCACTTCTTCCTGCACAATCTTTGTGACATGCGGACGAGCATTATCATGCAACAAAATCACACTGCGAGAAAGCATGCCAGTTCATTTATTCTTGATGGCTTTTTACAGCTTGTCAAGTGTTTGCAAGCAGTGGGTAGAGTTGATGTTGACACCAGGTTCTTTAAAGTCGACCAACAATAGCCCTTCATGGTAAAAAAAATGCGCTCAGCATAACCTTACCACCGGAAACCTGTAACTTGAATTTTTTGGCTTTTGGTGATCCAGCATGCTTCCATTGCATGCTCTCTCTTTTGCTGCTTGGCTCAAAGTGGTGACACCATGATTCATTGCCTGCCACTATGCAGAAGAGAAATGCATCACCCTCCACTTTGTAACGCAGAAAGTGGTTCAAACACCTCCCATGCGTTCCTCTTTTTGGTGGTCGCTCAACATCCTTCATACCCACTGTGAACACACCTTCCGATATTGCAGTTTCTTACGAACGACCTTTTGAATTGTCCCAATTGACACATCAAATTTTTTCGCTAGCGAACACATTGTGCCAACGGCTTCAGGCGGAAGAGCACAATTGGGAGGGTACAAGCCTTACCCTGGTGCGAGGAAATGCAAGCTAAAGACAAAATGTCATGGCAGGGCAGACCAGGCCCTAAGCCTTGGTTGGCGGCTGGTCTAGGATTGAAGCTCCGACAGGCGGGCAGTTAGAGCATTGCTTTGCTGATCCGGCAGCTTCTGCAGCTTGTCTTGTTCCAGATGTAGGGGTGTTACCTTTCCTCTGGAGTGAACTAGGCAGGCCGAGAGAGGGATCATGCTGCATGGGCAACACATGATCTCTATATTTTAGCCCAGGCTTTGTGCTATGGAGAGGCAATAACTCCATCCCTGGCCTTAACTGGTCTCGGAATCAAAGCGAAAGGCAATTGTTACAGGTTATAAATCCCTGTCAATTGGCGTAGACATTGGACGCCACGCGTTGCCTCTGACGGTGGGAGACACCTACATGTGTCACTGATCAGCTACCGCCCGCCTCAAGCTGGGCAGCCCCCGGCCAATTGGGTGCTGATCCGCCACAGCCTGCCTGCTTCAATGGGTGCTTGGGGCTAGGACAAAATCTGAATCGCAGGCTGTAAAACCAATGCACCAGGTACAAATAAAAATAAAAATAGAAACCTCAAGCTACGGCTTGCAACCTGGAACGTGAGAACCATGTGTCCAGGATTTTCCACTGACTTGACCAATATTGACGATGTGAGAAAAATGGCTGTGATTGATGCCGAACTCAATCATCTTAACATTGATATTGCTGGCCTGCAGGAGACTCACCTCGCCGAGGAAGGGTCACTCAGGGAAAACAATTACACTTTTTTTTGGAAGGGTAGAGGGCAGGCAGGAAAAAGGCAACACGGTGTGGGCTTTGCACTGAAGAATTTGCTACTGGGAATGATTGAAATTCCAGCAGGAGGAAATGAAAGAATATTATTCATGCGCTTGGCAACCTCTTGTGGTTTTGCCACCATAATTACTGCTCTGTGTGTGCTTTATCTGCAAACATTTTCTCCTTTGTCTTTATTCCATTTCTGATAGTTGCCATACAACACATTCAGCGGCGACTTGCTCCCAATGTGCATTATCAATGCTTGCAGCGATCATGTCCAACTTACACACATCTTTGTATTGTAGTAGAGGCTGACCCTGAGATCTCCTACCCATCTGTAATTCACCAAAAAAGATGTTTTTTGGTATTCTACCATCATCTATCCTTATCCTCCTGACGTGTCCTATTCATCTAAGTCTACGAAGACTAAGCATGGAATACACCGTCACACAACCTGATCTTTCCAATACTTCAGTATTTGTGATTTTGTCTTGCCTCTTAATACCAAGCATTCTTCGCAAACACCGCATGTGAAAGCTGTTTAAACGTTTCTCTTGGTGTGAGTAAGTTGTCCAGGCTTCACTGCCATAATATATATATCGTTTTTTGTCTGTTTCTTTATTTTGCAAGATATATCTTCATTTGTTCCCTGGCCCAAACATCAAACTTTATATAGTAGAGGTGGTCAGATAAAGGATGAATGGATCAAGTGCTTTCTTACAGGTACAGAACAAGTGAGTAGAGTAGACTCTAATTATTATTCAGTAAATTGTTTGTTTTAAATAATTGCTTCAGTCTTCAACTGTTTGTCATGTTAATTACAGAAATTTCTTTCAGAATATGATGAAAGTTATTATCAGCAATATCTGCCATTCAGATCTTTAGTTTCAATCCATTATCCTGATTGATGTACTTCGAGGGTTGGGCCATGTGTTCATCACAGTTAGACCATGAGATAATATGGTTGTCGTAAAACATTTGGGATCCATTTCCCCTAGTATAAATAATTTATCTTGAGTAGGAGTCTAGTTTTATTCACTGATATAATAATCAAAACATTATCACCTTTATGATCATTTTAATCCTCCTCATCATCATTTCCACCTTAAGCTTCCTCAAATTGTTGTACTATTATCCAACACTAGTGTTGTCATTGCCGGTCTCCCTGGTGAAGGGGTTAAGGACACTGTTTGTAATCCCGTATACACCCGTTCGAAACACAGCTCCGCGAGATTTGGCAGCAGATCGCGTCACGCTGGTTTCTTATGGAAAGATATGTGAGCCGGTCGTTCAGAAAGTAATGGCAAACTACTGAACGTAAAACTTGCCAAGACATCAACAGCAGCTGAAAAATGTTGGTGTTGACTGAAATGTCCTGTAAAAAGGCTATGAAAAAAAAAAAAAAAATTGTTGTCATTATTTCCTGTAAGATTTCTTCTTCACCATTATCATCTATTCCACCATCGATTCTTTTTGCCAATATCTCTGTTTTGCTATCAACATTTTGTTTATCATCTTCAGTCTAGTTAAATAAAGTCAGTTTTCACATTTTCACAACAAATTTTTACTGTTGCATCAAATATCATCAATTTATTTTTGTTATAGAAAAAATACAGTATCATATGTTAAAGCCAAATGAATTAAAGCAAATGTTAATGTGGCTGTGCCAAAAAATAAACAATTCCTGTTTATAAATAGGTATATCAATCAATCAATCAATCATGTGCCATGCCGGAAAGCGTGGGCGGTCATGATTCGCCATTTCACTCGATCACCAGAGTCGTGGATCAGCTCAGTGTTCCTGTCTCGTCCATGCCATGTGGCCAAGCCATCCAGGTATTTTCCTCTCGGTCTTCCTCTTGGTCTGTTCCCTTCGATCTTGCCAGCTGTCAGTAAGTTCTCCAGTCCATTTCTTCTCATAACATGTCCAAAAAATGTTGACTGTCTACGTCTAATTTCTCTAATCAATCTACGATTTTCATTTGTCTCTTGTAGTACTTGTTCATTGGTTTTTCTGTCTGTCCATGGTATTCTTTGCATTTTCCTCAGAAACCACATTTCTGCAGCCATCAGATGTTTTTCTGCTTGACTGCACATTGTCCAAGTTTCACATCCATACAAAAGAACAGGCTCTATGTATCCCCTCAACACTCTTTTTCTCGTTTCAATTGACATCATTTTATTGGTCAGAATGTTTTTCATCTTGCTAAAGGCTACTTTCGCAATGGCGATTCTTGTTCTAATCTCTTCAAGGCATCTGCCATCAGATGTTATGACTGTTCCGAGGTAATTGAACCGATTCACTTGCTGAAGAATATTCCCATTTACTTGTATATTACATTGTGTACTTCGTTCTTCCTAGTGACGACCATAACCTGTGTCTTCCTACAATTTAATTCCAACCCCAGCTGCTCACTGTGTACAACCACAGCGTCTACTAATTGTTGCAGATCCTGTGCATTGTCTGCAATCAATACTGTATCATCTGCATATCTAATGTTATTTATGTTTCGTCCTCCAATGCTGATTCCATTTAGGCCTTCTACATTTCTGAAAATATTTTCACTGTATAAGGAAAAAAAGATCTGGAGACATTACACATCCCTGCCTAACACCTCTCTTAATAGGTTGGTATTGTCCTACTTCATTATCAATTCTTATGGCAGCTTGTTGTTTCCAATATATGTTTTTTATAAGTCTAATGTCTTTCCCATCAATTTGTAGATCTGCCAGCATATCCACAATGTTGACATGTCTTACTCTATCAAAAGCCTTTGTGTAGTCAATGAAGCAAAGATGTATATCCTTGTTTACTTCTAAAGCACGTTCAATAACTGTTCGCAGCATATACACAGCATTTACTGTACCCTTTCCTTCTACAAAACCACATTGTTCTTACCCTATTTCAGGTTGTATTTTCTTCCTCACTCTTTGCATGATAATTCGTAACAAAATCTTTGTGATGTGACTCATTATACTAATTGTTCTATGTTGATCACATTCTAAGGTTCCTGATTTCTTTGGGATTGCAATAAATACAGAATTACATAATTCAGAAGGTATATCTCCAGTATCATATAATGTGTTCAGCAGTCTAGTGACTTGCTCTAGTCCAAATTCTTCTAAAGCTTTAATCATTTCTGTTGTGATGTTATCTGCACCGGGGGCCTTGCCAGCTTTCATATGCTTAAGAACATTTTGAACCTCCATCTTTAAAATTGCTGGTCCTTCATTATTAAATCTAATAGCATACTGTTCCTCTCTGTTATCATTATACAGGTCTTTCACATAATCTGTCCATACATGTAGAATCTGATCTTTTTCTATTATGATTTTGCCATCTTTAGTTCTTAGACAGCCTGTTGATGTACTTGTTCTTTTATTAGTAAGTTCCTGAATCCTTTTGTGCACTAATTTGGTATTTTGACTGTTGTGTTGTTTTTCAATTTCTAAGCACTTTTCCTCAAGCCATGATTCTTTTGCCTTCCTACATAATATTCTGACTTGTCTGTGAATTTCTTCATATTTGGCAGGATTGTTTTTGTTGAGTCTTCTTGTTTCCATTAAGTGTAAAATTTCCTCAGTCATCCATTTCTTACGACCCACCTTCTTTAATTTTGGAATAGTTGTTTCTGCAGCCATATTGATTGAATTCTTTAACATTTCCCATTGATCATCCACATCCTGGAATAGGATCTCTAGATCAGACAATATTTCAAATCTGTTCTGTACTTCTATGTTGAATTTGTTTTGTATTTCCTTGTCATTACTCAATGTACACAAATCATATTTAGTGTTCCCTGTTGTATACTTGACTTTCTTCAACTTTATCCTCAATGTTCCTGTGAGTAATCTGTGGTCACTATAACAATCAGCACTGGGAACTGTTTTTGCTACTGTTAGGGCGTTTCTAAATCTTCTGCTAATGAGAATGTAATCAATCTGGTTTCTAATCCTGCTATCAGGACTCCTCCAGGTTCATAATCTTCTAGGTTGTTGCTTGAACCAGGTGTTTCCTACAATCATTTCCTGTTCTTTTGCCCACTCTACTAGTCTGTATCCTCTTTCATTTCTCTCTCCTAAACCATAGTTTCCTACTGTGTATCTATCCCCTTGATTTCCTACTTTTGCATTGAAGTCCCCTATTATAATGTTTATTTCTGAATTTTTACATTTCTTTAAGGCAGACTCTATGTCATTATAAAATTCCTCTACACTATCTTCACTGGACTCTCCTGTTGGGGCATATACTTGAATAACATTTATGTTAAAAGGTCTGCCACTCAATTTAACTAGTAGTACTCTGTCCGACACGGCCCAATATCCCTGAACAGACGTTGATGTTTTCCGGTCCAAAATTATTGCCACTCCCCTATGTCGATCCTCACCTCCAGAATAAATAATCTTAAAATCTTTATGTATCTTGATGCCTGCTCCTGTCCATCTCGTTTCGCACATACCTAATATATTAATTTTTTCTCTTTGAATTTCTTGTGTTATGTTCTCTAATGTTCCGTCGTTGTTTAACGTCCTAACGTTCCATGTTCCTAATTTTAATGTCTCTGTCCTTGTCTTGCGATGATCAGTCTTTAAGCGAATCATAATAAACTAGGCAATTTCAAAGAGGTAGTTTGCCGTTGCTTTCCTCTATGGCAGTGACCATACTGGCCGGATGACCGCAATCAGTGTCTCTCGAAAGAGAGAAAGCTTGCCGTCGCGAAACTCGAGACCATAACCAACAAATATCTGTCGGCTGCCCTCATAATTTCACCCACCACCTGCCTTCCGTGGCTTCTTTTGAACACTTCCAATTAACGAACACGAAATAACATCACATAATCCAAAGGAAAAACACTATCCACACGAATTTCACGGGAATTTCCAAAAGGAATCCACAGAAAAACACTGAACAGCTTCTCCCCCAAGACAACGAGTCATCGCGTCGCCATTACACCGGAAGGTATATCAGTTCTTTAAATTATACTTACATCTTGGTAACGTACATGTAACCAGCCTTTAGAAATTCATATCTCAGCTTAGAGTGGGTATAAAGACATGAATGAAGTACTGCTGGATTATATTTTTTAAGATCTATCCAGCGTTGCAGCTCTCATTAAATAAGATCTTGAAAATTTTATTACATTGTATACTGAATACAATACCATAAGAGTGCTGGAACATTTGCTTTTGCAAAATAAAATGTGAAGCATTTACTTTAACCATTAAGAACTATTAAAATTGGTACATCAATTATGCCCATATGTAATGATTGCCATACAGTGCAAGCATCAGTAAGTGAAACATGGCAATAGTTTGCTTTATTGTGATGGTCTGAAGCCTAAAATATCTTAATAATGGGTCACACCTGTATTTATACATTTATACTTTTGGTGCATCTTTCATCATTGTTACCTTTCACAGAAATTAGTTGGGTGGTACAGTTTTCGAACCAACACAACGGCCAGGCCATCTCTCAGGGAAGTAACCGTTCACAACAGTTTGGCCACATCGGAGATGTGTGCAGGCCAACCTAAGGATTTCCTGTTCTTTCTGTGCACTTCCTCTGTGTCATTAGACATGTCCACTCATACATACAGTCATGGCTTTATGCATGTCATAGATGGGTAAGAGCTTACATTGAACTTTTAGTAAGTTTTTCTTCAGCGATTATGTGCTACTACACAATGTTGTAATTACTACTGTAGCAGTAAATTTAGAACAACTGAAACACTTTTATCATCTTCTTCTTCAGAGTTTGTCTGGTATTTATTTATCGCTGGATGGTAATTGTATTTTAATTGTTTAAAGCAGAGCTGCGATATGTACACCTTTTTTTTAAAACCTGTTTTTGCTAGGCAATACGTTTTAGTTTTGCCATATTTTACCGATGAATTTGTTTGCTGTAACTTTTAATTTCTTGTTTTTGTGTCTTCGATTTAAGGATGTTAAGAGCACTCGTGATGTTAAATTCCCTGATTATTTCAAGATCGCATTAAAACAGAAACTGATTACCGAGTATTGTAGTTCCCTCCATTGTCTATGAATGTATACATCTTGGCTTCTAAAAAATTTTCTTCTTACAGAGATGAAGAGACTGTCTTTTTAAGACAAAAGTTGACTCGTAAAATTTGTTTTGTATAGACGTTATGAATTGATCTAGTATGAATAATTCAATTGAGCATCAATTTTTACGCATACAGTGTAATTTTTGACTATTTAAGTCGGCGGTTACATCCCAAACTGATATCATTAAGTTTGTATTCTATGATGCCATAATTTCCATGACGGGAAAATAGTGATTTTCCGTGTCATAATCCAGCGATGATCATTTAATATTCTTATGGATTATTCAGAGTTACTGTAATGATAATGAATGCATGTTTGCATTCAGCACCCATTTTAGTATATGTAGGCAAATTGTCATCACTTTACAAGTTCGGTTACATTTATTTTTGGGTAACTTTGTAAGGCGAATTTTCTGGTCAAAATTGATCTTCGCTTCACTGCCTCTTGTTGACAACCGCATGAGCTGTCACGTGCCGCGGTCTGACGTCATCACAGCATGACATGAAGATGAATATATCTGTGTGTGTGTATATATATATATATATATATATATATATATATATATATATATATATATATATATATATATATATATATATAAATATAAACTGGCAGAGTTATCTGTTCTTGAAATAGACAGTGGCAGTGGTAATATCCCTTGGCGACAGTGTAACCGACAGTTGTGTGGATGTGAAGGTAGGGTCACAAAAAGTGAAAGGTAAAAATCGTTTTTCTTCTATGTCTATATAAAATTATAAACTGACACACAAACATGTATATCTCCCCTTAGAATTGACCTACAGAATTTAATAAGGTACCGTTGGATTTGTTTTTTCAAGAGCTATCCAATTATGCAGGTTATATAATTAAAAAGCAATTTAGGAAAAGTTACTAAAGTGGCTAGTTTTTGCCCTTCTGGGTGTCTAATAATTGGAAAACATTGGTTTAAAGAGACATATTTATAGTTCATTAACTATAAAGAATCAGACTAGTATTTCCATTTAGTATATATTGTCAACACCAACTGTAAAGCTGTGTTTAGAGATGGTGGAAAGAACGCAGGCAATGAATTACCTGGGGATACGGTTTGATCGAAGCCTTGCTTATAATGAGCACATAGACCAGGTGATAACAAAGGCCAAGCGGGGTTTGGCTGCGATGTGGGTGATGGCGGCAGCAAACTGTGAGCAGTGCCATCTATGTCTTCTATATGAGGGACTGGTCATGTCTGTTTTTGAGTATGCAATGGCAATCCTGACTCTCAGCCGTAAGCAGATAGAAAGGATGGAAAGGATACAGAATAAAGCTATGCGCATTATTCTTGGATGTACAAGAGATACAGCATGCAGGGCGATGCGCTACCTTCTTGATTTTCCAACCATTGAAGAGAGAATACAAGTTTGCAGAGCACGCGCCTACCTCAGAGTTAACGCAAACACACAGCATCCACTGCATAGTGAAATTATGAAGGTGAAGGGCAGCAGGTTAAAAAGAGGACGGTCGTGAATGGGTCAAGCCGAAGACATTCTTCAACAGGTGTGTTCACTTGAGGACTTAGAACCTGGCGAGGTGTGGGTACAAGTGCAACAGATTTCTGCACATCCTTTTCAGTTTGCATCCAGCTAGATAGAAAATGCAGACAAGAAAATCTGGCTGCTGTGGAGGCTGAAATACAAGCGTTGATTTTCGAGAATTCGCTAGACGGTGATGCTGTCATCTACACAGATGGGTCGGTCGTCCGACATGTGAGATGCTCATGGGCCTTTACGGCTCAGGCCAGAGGGAGAATTGTGAAGGAGGACTCTGGTGCTTTCACTGAAACCACAAGTAGCCTGACTATGGAAGTCATGGCAGTAAGTAAAGCAATAACATGGCTCTAGACACAGACATTCACTAGGGCATGTTTCCTTAGCAACTCAATGAACATGATCAAGAGGATAGAGGAGGAGTCGATCCGAAGAGAATGGTTGCTGCCTCTGGAGCGGTCTCGGCTGGCAAAGATTAGTTTCATCTTCGTGCCAGGGCATGCAGGAGTACAAGGAAATGAGCAGGCTGACAAGCTCGCAGGTGAGGCTACGGTGGAGGGCGGACGTGCCATGGACCAGGCTGACATTCTGAATGCTCTACGAGAAGTAAGACTTTTGCGTGAACCAAGTGATGACTGTGAATCTACAACCATGGCCAGACTGCGAGAACAGCAAATTAAAAGAGGTGTGGCCAAACAAGAACACTACGCAGGAAGCCATAGAAGATTGATAAACAAACACAGAACTGGTGTCGTTAGCCGCTACACGCTGCGGGATTTGCTGAGGAGGGGATCCGAGCACTTATGGACTGAATGGTTCGATGTGCAATGAGGATGATCTTTCGACTAACTAACTAACTATTTTCCTTCTGATGTTTCCCCTCTTTACCTATAGTAGAGATAAAGGGGCTTGAATCCTCCAATGACCTCAAGAGCTATGCCAGAACTTGAATCCTCTAATGACCCCAAGAGCTATGCCAATGGTAGCTGCAGCTACTTGTAGGGCCTCTCATGTTGGACAGGTCAAGAGATAGGAACCAGACAAAGAGAGATGTAAATCTTCTGTCTTGTAGGTAGACTGGGGAAAGTAAAATTCTAGGGTAAACAAACCCACAACATTACTTGTCAAAGTCAGATATATTATGTCATAGTGTTGACGAAACAATGCAACACAATTCATCAAATGATGTCAGACTAGTATTAAAAATACAGTGAGTGCATATTTATGCTGGTTTACATTAATCTTTTGTTAACTGAAAGTGTGCAATTTGACATTTTGGTCATAAGAATGAAATATAGACAATTCTTGTGGCAGTAAAACCATTGTTTAGAAAAGATATATAAAATAATTAATCAATCAATCATGTGCCATGCCGTAAAGCGTGGGCGGTCATGACTTGCCATTTCACTCGATCTCCAGAGTCGTGGATCAGGTCAGCGTTCCTGTCTCGACCATGCCATGTGGCCAAGCCATCCAGGTATTTTCCTCTCAGTCTTTCTCTTGGTCTGTTCCCTTCGATCTTGCAAGTTGTCACTAAGTTCTCTAATCCATTTCTTCTCATAACATGTCCAAAAATTTTGACTGTCTACATCTTCTTCTTCTTCGTTCATCCGGAGTTTTTTTCCGGACGTGATTGCGTTGTGCCTGTCCACAGCAGAGCTGCGTTCTTGCGCCGTTAGGCCGACACATCCGACTTCTGCGGGCATTTGTTGACCGGGTTAACCTTCCCGGGGTTTCTTAGGACGTTTGGCTCTCACTGTTGTGGTGTTATCCCCCATCCCAGCTGGCCCATATAGAACAGCCAAAGACATCCTGGTCAGCCCTCAAGGGAAGGCAGGGGCAGACCATGGGCATTCCCCGCCATCCAAGGAGGCTTCCATACTTGCAGAGCCAACACACAGCGCTCTGGTACTGGGCTCACCCAAGGAATCGTCACGTCCTGCACATGGCTGCTTAGCCTCACTTCCGTATATTGGGCCTTCCATTCACCATAGGCTGTTCTTCCGGAAACCAGAAGTATGCAGTGTGCAGATGACATCCACACAGTGAGCTTTCGATTCGGACTTTCCACATAATGGATTTGCTATCCAAGCAATATTTCATTTCGTGCCACTAGGACACTTTTTCCACCTTTTATGAAGCCCACACAGTGTGCTTTCGATTCGGACTTTCCACATAATGGATTTGCTATCCAAGCAATATTCCATTTCGTGCCACTGGGACACTTTTTCCACCTTTTATGAAGCCCACACAGTGAGCTTTTGGTTCGGACTTTCCACGTAATGGATTTGCTATCCAAGCAATATTCCATTTCATGCCTCTGGGGCGCTTTTGTAACCGACATACCTGTGGTATGAAGTGCGGCAGTCTAAATACTTCTTCATGCACCTTTAAATGTCAACCTGAATGTAGTTAAAGTAAGCTGCAGTCAACTTGAGCTTGTTGATATCTCCATAGAGCTTGTCCTCAAATGAAGCAGGTGTGGGCCAAAATATCTTTCTCTGTTCTGCATATATTGGGCACTCCTGCAGCAAATGTTTAGCTGTCATTTTACCAGTTCCACAATTGCATTCATCGGTATCTCCTATCTTTAGTTTATTGAACAAGTGGTATTTCAGCCTGTTATGTCCTGTGCGGAGTCTGAAGATTGCTACTTGTTCTCTTCGGTCGAGTTTGTAATATGCATCATCCTTCTGGTGACCTGGATGCTCTGATTCCCATTTGGTTCTATAAGTGCTTTTTATCAACCTCTTTGCCTCGTTATAGGTTATGTCTATGTCAGGCTGTGGTAGTCGTCCGCCCTCTTTTGCCAGTCTGTCAGCCTCTTCATTTCCAGGTATACTGCAATGTGATGGTATCCACTGTATTACAACTTTTTTGGATTTCTGGCATAGACCATGAAGTGCTGCTCTTAGGTCAGCTATTTCTGTGCTGTAATTGCTCTTCAGTATTGAGACAGCTGACTTTGCATCTGTAAAGATAGCTATTTGCGTCTCTTTATTTTCCTCCATCAAGAGCATTTCTGCTGCAGTTTTCAGAGCCTCTACCTCCGCTTTGAAGTTACTTGAAAACTTTCCAGTTGCCACTGAATGTGTTTTTTTCACTCCATTTTTTAAATTTAGGAGAATTCCTCCTCCTCCATTCTCTACTGAATTTTTGGCTGATCCATCTGTATATGCATGGGTCCAATTGCTGCTTGGGTAATGTTCTTTTATGTAGTTTAGGGTTATTCCTCTTCTTTCGGTTTCATGCTGAGTGTTCTTTTTCTCAATACCAGGAATGTTTTCTATCATCTCAGGCAGTAGCTGCTGTCTCCAAGCTGGGAACTTGTCTGCATTGTAAATGGGTTTGACTGTTGATATTTTAAGTATGGGATCTGCCCTAATCTTTCGTTTTGCAGTTTCTACAAAGTTGCTACGCTTCAGTCTTCCCTTTCCAAAACCACTAAACCTTTTATACATAGGGTGGTCTGTCAATCTTCTAAATTTTTCAGCTTGTTGCTGGGCTCTGCTATCTCTTCTATCCTGCATTGGTTGTAAACAAGTGATCTTTTCTAGTTCATTAATAGGCGTTGTCTTCAGGCTTCCAGTTATGATTCGCATTCCTTGATTTTGGACTCTGCTTATTTTGTTAAAGTTTGACTTAGCTGCTGTTGCCCAAGCTGCAATGCCATATTCCAGTACTGGCCTCACCCGTCCAGTATATAACTTCTTGAGAACTTTCTCATCTGCTCCCCACGTTGTACCAGCAAGCTTTTTCATGATTGCCATTCTTTGCCTTGCTCTTGTTCGATTTTTCTCAACCTGTGTCTTCCATGTCAGGCGACGATCAAAGGTGACTCCTAGATAGTTTGGATTTTCTTCATGGCGCAATATTTTTCCATTCAATACCAGCTTAGGTTGCTGAGTTTTAGTTGAGAGGGAGAATACTGTGCATGTTGTTTTCTCCTCACTTATCTTCACTAGCCATGATTTTGACCAGTCCTCTAGCGCTAATAGGGCTTGCTGTATTCTGCTGTTAGCTGTACTAATATATTCTTCAGATGTCCATATGGCTAGGTCATCTGCAAAGGATGATGTGTGTACTCTGGCTGGAAAATTTTCCGTGATGTTGTTTATATATGCTAGGAATAATGTTGGTGAAAGAACTCCTCCTTGGGGGACACCTTGCTCCAACAGCATCATTTTGCTGGTTTGTCCTTGTACTTTTGTCCTGGCAGTTCTGTTCTCAAGGTAGTGGCTGATCCATTTGTACATTTTCCCACAAACATGCATTTTTTGCAGTTTTACTTTCAGTCCTTCCTTCCATACTTTATCAAATGCTTTTTCTAAATCTATCCAGACCGCTAGTGTGTGCTTTTTCTCTTGGAAGGCATCCTCTATTTCCTGAGCTATATAGGTTATTTGATCTTCAGTGGATCTGTACTTTCTGAATCCTGCTTGGTGTGGTGTTAAGAGTTGGTTTTCTTCCAGATGCCATGTTAGCCTGCCATTGATAATGCGTTCCATTAATTTTCCTACACAGCTAAGAAGACTGATAGGTCGATAGCCATTTGGTTCTTCCAGGTCTTTTCCTTTCTTTGGGACTGGTATTAGTATAGCTTCCTTCCATGCCTGTGGGACTATTCCCCTCTTCCAGCTGTAATTTAGGACTGCTAGTAGTTTCTTTTTTGCCTTAGTGCCTAGTCCTATTAGCATTTCATTTGTGATTCCATCCTTTCCTGGTGATGTCTTCTTTTTTAGGGTATTCATTGCCTGTTCCATTTCTTCCATTGTTAGATTTGCCATCATATATTCTGCTGCTGTCTCTGTATATCTATGATGTATCTGTTTATCTTTGATTGCTTTCTTCTGTCCGGCTGTATTATCAATGTGGTTTGCACTGGCATAGTGTTCCATTAGTGCATTTGCAGCCTTTTTTCCTGTAAGCAAGGCATTTCCTTGTTTAATTGTTATTTGTTTGTTTCTAGGTCCTTCATTGTTCATGGCTTTCACTAGTTTCCATAGTTTGTTTCCATCCCTGTCAAAATTCAGGTTTTCTGTTTTTTTCCTCCAACAATCTCTTGTTGTTTGATTTACTGTTCTTTTATATTTTGCTGAGATGGCTTTGAGAGAGATGTTCGCTTCAGTTGTTTGTTCTCTCTCTGCGGTCTTCCTAGCATCTTCAACTTTGTCCTCCAAAATTTGTAGTTCCTCAGTCCAGTATGGTTTGTAATTTTTCCTCGCTCCTCTTGGAATAGACTCAGTGGCCGCCTGTATTATTGCTCTGTTTAGACTTTCCACCATTTGCTTCATGTTGCCATATCGTGAATTTATGTTTTCACAATATTTGTCTGTTAGTATGGAAAATCTGTCCCAATCTGCTCGTTTGTAATTCCAGCGAGGCAAAGGCTTTTGCTCCTGTGGAACATACTCCATATTTATTACAAGCTTGATCACTACCTGCTAATTGGTCAAGCACATGGCGATCGATTTTGTGGAGGATGTCTCCTGTGCAGAAAGCTAAGTCTGGAGTAGAAGTGGTAATCCATCTTCTGGAGTAGAAGCTCAGTGTGTCATCCGCTTTGTTGAGTAGATGGAGATTTGAGTCTATTTCCCAGTCCTCCACTTCATCTCCTCTTTTGTCAGTATCTGGGTATCCCCATCATTCTGTGCGGCTATTAAAGTCTCCGACAACAATGCAATTTGTGTCAGTTATTTCCATGTTTGAGAATGTAAGATCCTTATCTGCCGGACTATACAGATTGTAAATTCTTATTTTCATGTCCTTTATCATTATATCAACACCTATAATTTCCGTTTGGTTGTCAGAGATCACAGATACTTCGCTGCAAGGTATTGTATTTCGTGTAAGTATTACAACTCCTCCTTTGTGTCCTTTGCGGTCGAAACGTGTGTCCTGATATCCCTCGACTGAAAATGTGCGATTGGCGTTGAGGTGTGTCTCTTGAATGCATGCCACATCTATTCTATCTTTATGAAGACGCTGTGTTAGGGAGGCTTTCTTGTTATAAACTCCTTCGGCATTCCATTGTAGTATGTTGAGAGTCCGGGGTGTTTGGTCAATAGCTGCTTAACCTACTCCTCTGTGCCTTGACTCCACAGCACAGGGGAAGGTGACCACCAGTAGTCATGGGTGGACCCCTTCGAGGCAGGGGGCCCGGCACTATCACCGCCTGATGGGACTTCACGGGATTAGCACCATAACGATTAATTTTCATCTGTGGCATCATGAAATGATAAAGTTACGTTGCACTTCTTTGTCAAGCCTGTGGCTCAGTACATCCGATTTCGACAAGCATTTTTCGGGATGCTTTCCCTAGCCTTTGACTGTCCCCAGTCTACCTACAAGGCAGCAGGTTTGTGCGTCACTTCGTCTGGTCCCTCTCCCTTGACCTGTCCGACATGGGTGACCCTACCAGTAGCTGTGCTACCGTCGGCATAGCTCTTGGGGTCATTGGAACGCTCAAGCCCCTCTACCTCGTCAAGGTGGACGCACGGCAGAGGGGACTGTCTACATCTAATTTCTCTAATCAATTTGCGATTTTCATTTGTCTCCTGTAGTACTTGGTCATTGTTTTTTCTGTCTGTCCATGGTATTCTTTGCATTTTCCTCAGAAACCACATTTCTGCAGCCATCAGATGTTTTTCAGCTTGACTGCTCATTGTCCAAGTTTCACATCCATACAAAAGAATAGGCTCTATGTATCCCCTCAACACTCTTTTTCTCGTTTCAATTGACATCTTTTCTTGGTCAGAATGTTTTTCATCGTGCTAAAGGCTACTTTCGCCATGGCGATTCTTGTTCTAATCTCTTCGAGGCATTTCCCATCAGATGTTATGACTGTTCCGAGATAATTGTACTGATTCACTTGTTGAAGAATATTCCCATTTACTTGTATATTACATTGTGGTATTTCATTCTTCCTAGTGACGACCATAATCTGTGTCTTTTTACAATTTAATTCTAACCCCAGTTGCTCACTGTGTACAACAACCACATCTACTAATTGTTGCAGATCCTGCTCATTGTCTGCAATCAATACTGTATAATCTGCATATCTAATGTTATTGATGTTTCGTCCTCCAATGCTGATTCCATTTATATCTTCTACATTTCTGAAAATATTTTCACTGTATAGGGAAACAAAATCTGGAGGCATTACACATCCCTGCCTAAAACCTCTTAATAGGCTGATATTGTCCCACTTCATTACCAATACTTATGGCAGCTTGTTGTTTCCAATATATGTTTTTTATAAGTCTAATGTCTTTCCCATCAATGTGTAGATCTGCAAGCATATCCACCATGTTGACATGTCAACTCTATCGAAAGCCTTTGTGTAGTCAATAAAGCAAAGATGTATATCCTTGTTTACTTCTATAGCACGTTCAGTAACTGATCGCAACATATACACAGCATTTACTGTACCCTCTCCTACAAACCCACATTGTTCTTCCCCTATTTCAGATTGTATTTTCTTCCTCACTCTTTGCATGATAATTCGTAGAAAAATCTTTTTGTGATATGACTCATTATACTAATTGTTCTATATTGATCACATTCCAAGGCTCCTGATTTCTTTGGGATTGCAATAAATACAGAGAGAGAATAATTAATAGAAGTCTGTTAAAGAAAAAGAGATTGGACTGTTTGGTCTAACACAAGGCAAAAGGAGTGCATTCACACTATCATAATAGAGCAGTAGGAATAAACTATTTTTGTAAAACAGAAAGACAGTTATTTGAATTAGTATTTCAGAAACAAAGTAAAACAACTAAAGTGAATTAAGATCTCAGGAAGTTATCAAGTGTAGGGTTTCATGATTGAACACAACCATCCTATTGATTTTTGTTTGTTTGTTATTAAGCATAGCAGCAGATTACAAACCAATTTAAGCCTATGTTAAAGGTGTTTTGGGGTAGACAGTTTTAGGTCTTTGACATTTACCATTCTAATCTGTAAGAGCTGTAGTGACTAATATCATTTTCTTGTCTTTGCTTTCCTAATGCAGGTCCAGATGGACTAATTTTTTCCACACATTGGTCAAGAGTAGCAAGTCATAACCTTTTGGAACCTGTACCACAGACCATATTGTCTTGGTTTGGGATCACATTGATTTCACATGGATTTCTCCATAAGTGCTCCAGTCTCCTTCCATAGGTCACATAAAGAGAATCTCAGCACAGTGCACACACTCAGTAGCACCAGAAAGGCAATCAATCAGTCAGGGTCATCTCCACAATGAAGGTTGGCTGCAGTGGATCTCCAACACTGTCACTCCTTTGATTTTTCATTCTGTCTGACTGCTGTTCATTCATCTCTTGATATTATCTCCCCACTGGTATCATTGACTACCTCTTGCTCGCTTGTCTTCGTCCTTACCCTTCAGCATGATTTTCATAAGAGGGTTGTGTCTTTTAATGTAACCAAAATATTTTACTTGCCTCTTTTTTTTTTCTGTCATCAACTCTCTTTTCATTCCTGGTTTTTCGATAACCTCTGTATTTAATTGTTTTTGTTTCCATTAAATATGACGTATTCTTCTGTATATCCACATCTCCAGAGCCTCTCTTTGACCTTCTGATTGCTTGTTCATTGTCCAGACTTCTGCATCATATAATAAGTTGAATAAAATATAACATTTAACAATTCTAATATTTAATGTGTTGTTAATCTCTCTAGATATCGATACTGATTTCATGTTGTTGAAAACATGTTCCATTCTTATTCTCTTTTTAATTTCTGTTTACTTCTGCAATCATCTGTTAATACATGTGCAAGATACGAGAAACTTATTACTTGTAAGTTTTCTGTTGTCTAATTTAAATTAGAAGACCTAAAACTGTCATGAAACATTAACTCCATATATCTCTTGATCATGTCTGCCATCGCTGTTATTATTGCCATGAACTGGACTTACTACGTTAAACATCTTCAAACTAGCAGTCTGTCTTGCTTGCTTCACCGTCACAAGCCATGCCTGGAATTGACAATTCTTCTTCTGCGTTCATCCTGATTTTTTTTCGGACGTGATTGTGTTGTGCCTGTTTACAGCAGAACTGCGTTCTTGCGCCGTTAGGCCGACACATCCGACTTCTGCGGGCATTTGTTGACCGGGTTAACCTTCCAGGGAATTGACAATTCTATCACTAGCAGCATCATCTATGTCAATTTAGCTGCTGCTGTCAAATTAAAGCACTTTAAGAACTCCCTTTCACTGAGGTCTAGCTGTTTTTGGTAAATTGATTTTTATCATGCTATCCTCAGTTTTAAAGTCACTCTTTGTCACTTAAAATGTATTGAAAGTCGCAAAATTAGAAGTTATTAAACTGTCCAGCCCTTTCAGTTTAAGAAAACCTGTGTTAATGAGCAACTGTTACCATAAAGAGTCACAAAATCAGCTGTAATAATAAGTCGGTTTAATCAGCTTCCACTCTTTCACAAAACTGCATAAGTCAGTTTAAAAAGCTTTCCTCACTTATAGGGTTCATCCATAACATCTTAGCTAATTGAGTGATATAATTTTAAAGTGTTGTGTTCTTTTTCACTTATAATCTATTTTGGATTTCACAAAGATTTAAACTTCATCCTCAGACACTTTGAAAGCATCTCAATGACTGTTATGAATTTGGGTGACACAACAAGAAAAGACTACAGAAATAGAAGCACTACTGGAGTCTCTCACAGTAAAACAGTTATTGAATCATTGCATGATTTCCGGTAAGATATTATCAGTTCTATTCTTGTGTTGTGATTGGTGCATGTGATTTCATTTTTAAAAATTAAAACGCAATATTAACAGTGTGGAAGGAAATGCATTATCCCTTGGCATAGTAAGATCATCATCATTATAAAGAATTATGCTGCACTTTTTTAGCATGTGGCTTTTGGGGATTTAAAAACATGACCACTATGTCAGCAGTTAAGCATGCTAGCCACTACGCTACCACAACTCCCAATCCCTTATTGTAAAAAGTAAAAAAGAAAAGAAAAGGTACCTTTTACATGTCTAAGGTGCATTGGGCATATGGAGTTATATTTTTATAGACCAAACGTAATTCATCGGGTGATGTGATTGGTATCACACTAGACGCCATTACTTTCCAAGACACGTTGGGTACCTATTCTAGGCTGGGTTGACCTGTGAAATGCATTATCCCTTGGCATAAGTAAAATCATCAAAATCATTTAGAATTATGCTGCTCTAGTTTTTAGCATGTTGCATATTGAATTTGGTTTACGTAGACTAAGGAAGTATGTTTGGTTGGTCCCAGTCTTTGACCTGTCCTATTTAGGAGACCCTTCCAGCATTATGATTTATCCAGGTTAACTCTTGTGTTTAAGAGGGAAACACTGGGGCACACACACTTCTCTACTGCTACAAGACAGAGGGGAGGAGGGGAAAAGATGGGCATATTATATTATTTTTATTGTTGTGAATTTTTAAAATGGTATAGAATGGAACTATACTGAAATGGTATCACTTGCATTGGAAGAAGAAAATTTCATAGTTAACAGCTCAGTATAATAATGACAAAGAGCTATGGTAGGGGTTTGGTGAAGTCAGTGTAAAGGAATTGGTGTACGAGTGCACTGAAACAGGGTTTAGTCATGTATAATACATAAGGGAATAAAGAACCCTTTTACACTTTGAGGCATATAAGGTATATGGCTCTAGCCCCATATTTGTATAGACCATTCAGCACTGGGTGGTTTGTGTAGCCAGCATCACACCAGCCACCTTAACTTCCCATGTCATTTCCTGGTACCCGTTTTAGACTGAATTTTACAAGCTGGCTCACAGGGAATTTTTTTTTTTTTGCTCGCTCGCTTGAACTCAAGCGTAGTCCGTACACACTGCTTCTAGTAATGCTGGACTGAATTTTGCGTGTGGATTAGCTTTCCCTATTAACAGTGTCCCTCGACATCAGGCGAATCCACTCCGTCTTCAGGGGTACTTGTAATTTACATCCCCAAGTCAAGGACGATTGGTCAACATTTTAGCCCAGCTGTCCGGTATAGGGGTTGTACCCCTCACGTCTGCATCAGCACATCAGATGTTTAAGAACAGGTGTTCTTATTCATTCAGCCATGCTGACCTTATGGGGATTCAAAAACATGGCCACCGGGTCAGCAGTTAAGCATGCTAGCCAATACACTACCACAACTCCCAATCCCCTATAGTAAAAAGTAAAAAACAAAGTGAAGGCCCAATTTGCATGTCTAAGGTGCGTTGGGCATATGGAGTTATATTTTTATAGACCAAACATAATTCATCAGATGATGTGGTTGGTATCACACTAGTTGTCTTTACTTGCCAAGACATGTTGGGTACCTATTTTAGACTGGGTTGATCTGCGAGCCCAGGTCAATTCTTAAAATTTAAAAACTCTGATGCAGAGCAAACCCAATACCACCGGCATGACAGGCTCCCCAATATTAGTGGGAGTTTATTTTAAGTCAGTAAATATAGTTTTGATACTGACCCTATCACATCTTGTCACACTCTACATGACAAAATAAATAGTTTTTGCAGAGTACGGTGGGTGGGTGGCAAATGTGGTCTAGAGGTTTTTATGCCTGTTTGCAGTAGATTATTACAAAATTGTTACAAGGAAAAACACTTAACCATTGTTAGATGAAGCATTCCCTTGGATGGAATATGTATTGAGGAATTAAACCATACAGGAATTTTTGTCAGACACAATTACCTCTAAGTTAGTTATATAACTAGATTTACTCAAAAAGGGGAATGCAAAAGAAGATGTAGTTTTCTTCCGAAATCACATTAGATGTATGGAATAGCCAGTGCACATTTGGTGAGTTTAAACTGTTTTTAGTCATTTTCATTGTATATTCTCTATATAAACAGGTTTAATGCTGTTGCATCTACATCTGTGTTTTCTTCTTCTTCGTCTAGTACCTTGTGTGAAGTATACATTGGCTATTGTGACTCTCCGATCCTCTGTCATCAAATGTTTTGATGAAGTTTAACATTGCTTACGTCATTTGTGGTTAGTTAGTTGCATATCCTTTACAGGACGTCACATTCAACCCCAGCATATTTTAATTGTAATTCCATATTGTAATTCCTTGGCAAGTCTATGTTCAGTAGTTTGCCATTGATTTCTGCACTTATTTTTCTTTGGTGTGCATATCCCTTACAGGACTTTGCAGTCAACATCAGCATTTTTCAGCTGCTGTTGATGTACTAGGCAAGAGTAGTTTGCCAAGCTCAGTAGTTTGCCATTGCTTTCTGAGCGACCGGCTCACATTCCCCGTAAGTTACCAACGCGGTGAGAACCGCTACCGATTCATGTAGCACTTATAGCATTTCATAAAAATCAACTCAAGGTGGTCTGCTGCCAAATCCCCCACAGCTGTTTCGACCATGGTGCGTGGGATCATGAATTGCGCCCGAAACCACTTCACCCCAAAAACATCTATATATTGTTACCTGACTGTTTAAGCTTTCCATATACATCTTTATGGGTGTTCCTCTGCTTTCCTGCCTAGTAAATCAGGCATCAGGCAAATTTCTCTGTTCAAAAGATCAGGTTGTTGTTGTTCTTCTTCTTTCGTTCACTTGAAATAGGTCTATAACTGCAATGCTGTTCTTGTATGAATTTAAGTCTTTTTCAGTTCACACAGCGGTCCATAGAGTTTTATCTTCCACTGTCGTCTCTCTAGGCCAGAAGGTTTGCCTAGATATGTTATGTTTTGGGCAGTCTTGGGGTATGTGCTCTGCTGTCTGCGACGCCAATCCACATGTGCACATGGCTATGCATCCTTGTCTTAACTCTCTTTTAATTGCTCTGAATCTAAAATGTCCTTCATATCTGATAATAGATTTATGCTCCGATCTCATCTCATCTCATCTTGTTCCTCTTGTACCTTGTGGTGTCGAGGTGAAGTATAAACTGCGGGACAGTGCCCGTCTATGGGCTTATTTATGCTCCCATTATCGTTATTATCTTGTGTTGTATTCCCTTTGAAATATTTGGAAAAAATGCAGTTCACTTTTATATACTACCTATTTTAATTTGCAGAGGTCATTTTGTGAAGCCTTCAGGAGAAATGGATCAGATAACCAAAATGAACCACTTGGCAGTATCCATAAATAAATCTTTAAAAGTAAGCGTCTCAATGTCTTGATTTTTCTTACACATTTAGGTTGCTTGTTGTTCACGATTCTGTTTACCCAGGTGTATTGCTTTACAATGTATTGAACATAGGGATCTTGATTGCAGCAGGATTGTTACTTTAACAAGTACATTGGCCTGTCATATTTGCACCTTGCTGAGTTGTAATAAATGCATTTATAATGCTCTATGCTGCAACTTTTGTAATATAGGCAGGTTATTATTATTGCTACTTTTTTTTTTCTCCTTCATGCAGTTGCTTTTACTTTTAAGAAAAAAGTAAAATTCATTTTACATGTTCATTATTTTGCATTTATATATTATTTTTATATTTTATTTTGCTTGTATAATCATTTTAATCATTTGTATTAATACCCTGAACAGTTCATTTGTGTCTTGTAATTTATTTTATGGTTTAGCCCCCGTTTTAGCATGTTTTATGATGAAGCCTTGTGCTATTTGTTTAGAAAAAACTTATTTTGTCATTGATGTTGTACATTATTTACCAAAACATTTGAATATATTTAGTGTTGCAGTCATTGTTAGGTTAAAGAAGTTGTGTATGTTCTTTAGCTGTATGTGACATCATTTAGTGAATTGCCTCGCGCTGTTTCATCTAGTATGTGCTCAGTACATTCAACTTCCACAAGCATTTTTTTGGTGTTCTCCATCCCTAACCTTTGACTGTCCCCAGTCTAGCTACAAGGTAGCAAGTGTGTCTCTCTTTGTCTGGTTTCTGTCCCTTGTCCTGTCCAACTTGGGAGATCCTACCAGTAGCTACTCTACCGCTGGCATAGCTTCTGGAGGTCATTGGAACACGCAAACTAACTCTTCAAGGTAGAGACATGTCTGAGGGGGGTAGCTGTGTGTCATCATGTGCTTGTTGTAATTGGAAAGATTGGTAACAACTTTTCACTATTTACGTTTTTTTTTAAAATAGAAAGGTTGAGTTGGGGAGTTTTAAAGGCAAGATAATTGACTTGGTTGCACCAGATTTGATCCCATAGGGCTTGATGTCTTGTGCAGAGGGGCCTGCAAAAAGCATTGCACAGGGCATGAACTTCATAGCTCCAGCGATGACCCCCAGGAGTGTGATAAAATGCACTCGTAAACTGAATGACCAGAGTCCAGAAATTAACCCATGACCTTCAGAGCATGAGACTGGCAGTTAACCACTTCATCAGGGGACCCCCCTTCATTATTAAAGTGTTCACTATCAACAGCAAAATAAGTAGCATTTATTTGGGGAATTGTTTTTGCATTTATTCTAACAATATTGTAATTTTAATCTGTACTTTTGTATTTTCAGTCGGTACACTCCAGACTGTTTGAAAGTGAAGCAGCATTAGGTTTACTAGAGACAGATGTTGATCTCCTCAGACATCGACTTGAGCTTTTGGGGCAGCAAGAAAACAAAAGGATGCAGTTACAGGCAGATAAAATGCAACAAGAAAAGAAAACACAGTTTGAACAAATGGTGACTTATGAAAAAGAACAACCAGGGACATTGCTTACAGATTTAAGAATGCCTACTGATGATAATTCTGACATTTGCAGCAATATTTCCGGCTCATACCACACAGCATTTCCACTTGAAAATTGCTTTATTGGTCAAGATTTTGACAGCTTTCAGATCACTGATCGAACTCCTACACTTTCTGTAGAGCGTGGTGAAGGAAACAGTGTCGACTTAAATACATACTGTGTTGTAAATAATGCGTCTGCTCCAACAGTTTATAAATATTCTGATTCAAAACAGGGAAATGCAGAAGGTAAAATTACAATACATGCTCACGATTCTAAAAAACCACAGACTGTAAAGGATAAAGTCGAGGAAGCGTTCTTATTTCTTAATGAAGAATTGAGATTGCAGAAGGAGAGTAGTCCTCAAAGACAGAAGAATGTGAACACAACCCCAGTTAAGTCTGCAGATATGTCTAGGGTGCACAGTGAAAGTGTTAGTAAAATGCTTGCGTCCAACACTCAGGAATTGGGAACAAATATGGAGAAAACTCATCAGTTCAGCAAACATGTGGACACAACTCAAGAAAAACCTAGCTTATTAGATCCTGGAAACAATGGAAGGAAGATAACCACAGCTAGTGCTTTGCAGTCTGTGTAATAATATCTTCAGACGGTGCCTTGTTAGAATAGAACAATCATGTGATATTCCTATAGGTCTCAGCAATGGAATGAAATGGTATGGCATGATTCTCAACTTCTTAAGCATATCTTTGTCACTGTATGTTTTTCTTGATGTGTAAATTCTTTAATATTTATTTCAATAGGTTATTTTTCTGTTCAAAATAATTAATGTAATATTGTAATTAAAGTACATTACACTGATAAGGGATCCACAGTATTACAATCCTTTTGATTTCTGCCATGTTTTTTTTTTTCAAGCCTTTAGTTATGCACAATTTTTGCTCTTTGATGTTGAGACATCTGTGAAAAGGGTCGTTTTCACTTCATTTTCTATTGTTGTAAATAAACATTTCTATTGCAGTTTATAAGACCTGACTGCTGTGAAGTTACTTGAAGTGATTCCCAATGCCCACTGACAGTGTTTTCTTTGCATCTTTTTGTTAGCATTCAGTATTCCTTCACCTCTTTTTTTTCCCATTGCATCTGTTGCTGATCTATGTGCGTACACATGGATCCAGGTATTGATTGTATAGTCTTGCTCTTTGCAATTTGAAGGTTATGGTTGTTCTTTCTGGTTTCACTTTGGTTGTGTTTGTTTCTTCAATATCAAGAATGCTACAATAATCGCATAAAAAGCACCAGTTTCCAAGCTGGAAGCTTATGAGAATTATAGAAGGGTTTATTAAAAACGAGTTAAACAAGGAGTCTGTTGTAATTAGTAATTTTGCTGCACATACAAAATTGCTCAGCCTTAATGGGAGACATGTAGTATTTTCCAGTTTGTTACTGGTATTTTTTTTTTTTTTATATTCCGTTCTAATTCTCATTTTTTAATGGAGTCAGTTTATTGGAAGGTGGTCTCATAAAATGTTTATGTTTTCCCCTTTTCCTATATGTACTTATGTTTGATGAAATCTTTAATTTCGCCTTAGGATTTGTGTGCCATAGAAAAAATCCTTCATACAGCCTCATCATCATCAAGTGCCTTCCCAACTACTGTGGACAATCATACTTCACCACTGTCTATTTTCTGCTATACATATTTTTTTGTTCTGATATATTTTCACACTGTGATGCAAGACTGTCTAGAATCTTCTTTTGTTGCATTCATCTATCTTATTTTTCATTGATCTTTTCAGTTGGTACAGTATGTTTCAGTTTTCCTTTTCTCATTATGTGGCCTAATATTGACTGTCTCCTGATTTCTGTAATAAGTCTGCTTTTTGTCTTGTATTGTTTGTTCATCAAGAATGATGATGACTATTCATTTCATCCAGTGGCGTTGAAAGTATGGAGCCGTGAGTTCTAAGATGGCTGATAAGGCCTATTTTGGCTCAAAATGTTCTTTGACAATGTGAGCAAAGAATGCTTGATGTTCCAAGAGGAGGATCTCCTGCAGTGGTTTTTCTGTCCAGCCTTTTCTTCACAGCTCTTGCAGTCCTGGTTGCTTCACATGTGACTGCACCCTTGTGTAATGATGTATGCCATGAATTTCAGTCTTTCTCCAAAGTGTCATGATGAATTCCAAAAGCTTTTAGTGAGATCTTCAGAGTGTCTTTAAAGCATTTCCTCTGGCTACTTTGGGAGCATTTACCATAACGCAGCTTGCTGTAAAAAATTTGTTTAGGGAGCCTGTGATCTGGCATGCAAAGTCAAGTGACCAACCCAGCGAATCCGATTCTTCATTAGTAGACTGTGGATACTGGGCATGGACGCTCTTTCTAGGACTTCAGTGTCTGGGATCTTTGTCTTGCCATGTAATCTTCAATAGCTTCCTAAGGTTTTTTTGTCTTACCCTTTTTCAAACCATATTATTTTTCTGTCCAAGGATTTTCACATTCTTCTGAAAAAGCACATTTCTGCTGCTTCAAGGGTTTTTCTTGTTTATTTACCGATTGTCCAGAAACTGACAGCAGTATGTCAGAATTGTTCTACTAGACAGAAAATAATTCTTTTTCTATTCTAACAAGAACAAATAGAATAAAATGTTCTTTGTTTTATAATATACAGTTTTCACTTGCTGTATTCTGTTATTTACTTCAATGATGCATTCTCATGTATCTAAATATGTGTATTTTTTCTTACTTCAAATCTATACTATTGACTTCATTTGGATGTGATCCATTTCTTTGATAATATAACTTGCTGGTCAAGCTGACACCCTGTTTTTAATTTCAACAGCCATGCATAAATCATATTCTTTAGTTTCCTCTGGCTTTGTGATGTCATGACAGCTCTGACAAGAAGTGTTTTGTTGTTTGTTTATTTTAATCTAGTCCTGTTTTATCCAGACACTATTCAGTAGCATTTGAAGAAGTTGTGTCAGAGAGTTATTTGTGCCTGATCATCATGGGGATCTGAACCTTTGACTACCCATGCTTCTTGTGGAAGGTAAACTTCTTCAATTTTGCAGACACCACAAAACCATCTTGGCCATTTAATGACTTAATTGACATCCACGGTTTTTTAGACACAGTAACTGAATGCAGTACATTCAGTGGACTAGCAGTACCTCACTACACCTGTAGATGTTCAAAATATGGTTCCAAGCCACCTCACTTCAAAAAACTGTGTGTATACTTTTTTTTTTTTTAAATACAATTTACTTATTGTATTTTTAGTTTTATTGCAGTTCAATTTATGTTATACAATTCTTTTCACAATTGCAGCAGTAACAGATCAGACTGGAGTGTTACTAGATTTGTGCCATTATGTGTCATGTGTTTAGTTTTTGCCAGTAACATTTGCTACTGTCAGTAGCCTACTGGTTTCCAGTACAGTGCAGTATACATTTGCCTTACTGTATAAAATACCAAGACTTTATTGTGGCGGCTGTTATTGTTATCATGTTTATGCAGTTACCAAAATGTTAGTTTCATGGCAGAAACTGCCACAGGGTATGAAGTGTTAGACCTTAACATACTGTAGGTCAAACAATGAAGAGGTTTTGTGTTCCCTCCCTCACTACCTTTCCTTCCCAGGCAGTTTCCACAACATTCTGAAAATGATCCGGTGTCCATTTTTTTTTTTCGCTCACTCGCTTTGAACTCAAGCGTAGTCCATACACACTATTTATAGTAGTGATGGACTGGATTTTGCGTGTGGGTTAGCTTTCCCTATTAACAGTGTCCCTCGCCATTAGGCGAACCCACTCTGACTCTTTGACTTCAGAAGTACTTGTAATTAACGTCCCCAAGTCAAGGACGACAGGTCATCATTTTAGTCCTGCTGTCCGGTGTAGGGGTTGAACCGCTAAACTCGGCATCAGCACACCGGATATTTAAGAATGCGTTCTTGTCGATTCGGCAATGAGCCTAAAACATACTTCTACTTTTAATAAAGAAATGAATGAGAAGGCCTGAATACTTACAAGGAGGAAGATTACAGGGTAATAACTGTTGTGTTTTCATGATCATACTTTGAGCCCTTATTCGTTTACTGTTAAAATGTTAAAGATTCATTGATAAAATTTGTCTATTTTATACCATGTATGTTGTAACAACGTTTGGATTAAAATAAAATCAAAATTGTCAGTATTAGCCAACAGCAGGTATAGCTGTAATGTATTGTATTTCTTGTTGTCATCTACTTAAGGGTTATTGATGACTGATTACCATTAATACTGGGAAAGGTGGCAGAAATATTGGTTGTAAACCCACCCAGATGAAAACATGTGTGTATATTTGAACCGTATATAAAGTGAACAGTAGGTAAATAGCTTAACCACTACAGGAATGGCTTCTGTGGCTGCTGTAATGGTCTGAAACCAGGTTGCCAGTTTCACTCATTAACTGCCAATTAATAAACACACTGTGGCATGCTAGATGATGACATAATGAGGTGCGGTAATCAGTTCCCGTTCTCGCCACCTTTCTTTGCCAGTAAATTGTAACTGATTCACTGTGTCATATCTTATATTAGACTTGATGCCTGTTCATTTTCTGGAGGTGCAGATATCTACACCATATAAGAAGATGGTGCCAGAAAAAAAAAATAGCTATACCAAGAAGAAGATACTCAAACAACTTGCTTGTGGAAGCTGAAGCTTTGAACATGGAGTACACTTATTACTAGTCTATAAAATGTATGCATATCCTAAAATAGTGCTGTTTACAGATTCTAGACTACATAGTGCTGTCCAGCTTCTGCAATACAAACAACCAAGAAAGACAGACCTCAGTGAGCCAACAAACATTGCACACCTCATCTTGAAATGCTATCCACAAAGTCATGATACCGTGGGTGTTGGCTTACTGTCAAATTAGAGGGAATGCAGAGGCAGATAGACTAGTAAAAATGGTTTCCTACTCCAGAACAACATATGAGTGCCTTACAATAAAGCTAAAATAATACACAAGCACACCCACCACAAAAGGTGGTAAAACTCACATCCAAGATACCACATCAACGACCCATACCATTACATTCACCAAAAAGAACAAGTAATAATCTTCACACTTCACATAGGTCAGAACAGACTCAATATTGCCTTTTCAACAAGTTAAATAATAGGTTATTTGGATACATGACCATGTGGCACAGACAATATAACGGCTGACCACACAATGCAGGACAGCCTTGTATTTCAGGGCAGGTGAATGCATTTGGCTGACACCAAAAGCATATTGAAATAACTTGGCAGCCTGGAGAAATTGAGCAACAACTGATGTGTACTGAAAACAGAGTTGAGTCAAGAACCAACATCACAGCACTCGAGACATTCCCATACACGCTCTGTCATTGTCTTCAACAACCAGTGAAGAGTCTCAGTACTTATGGTACCAGTTGCCATCTTCACTCTCTCTTCGCTGGCAATTGAAGATGACATTGAGCACAGAGCATGCACTCTGTAGCTCTGGTGATTATTCTCATGTAGTATTTCAATGTTTATTACATTCATGCTAAAATTTGAGAGAAAAGAAAGAACATTTTGGTGCGTTTGTTACTATTGAAAAAAAAAAATGTCCAGTACATTTTACACAATTATCCAAAATTATGGCTAGAACAGACTAAATTAATGTGTAAGCATTAAAGCACCAGCCTTGTTCCACTTGATGTGAAGTTGATGTGTTTCTTGTTTGTTATGTGTGTTTTTTAGGCTGACAGTTTTCCTGTTTTGCTAGCAAGAGTTGTCTACTATCAATAGTTTGTGATTGATGTTTGTTAATGATATACCTAGGAATTCTTATTTAAATTAATGGTTACTGAAAGCAACTTTAATAGTAATTCAGTCTATTATCTCTCTAACACCGAGGAAAGTCACTGAAAGATCTTGCAATATCCTCTCCTCTGTCATTCTCCTGCTGAGGACATTATGTAACTAGGCCACGAACCAGTCCCACAGGATCACTGGGTCCCAGACAACCATGCCCCTCTTTCTCTGTACCTCTAGTATCAAATGAAAAGCCTTGTAAACCCAGTGAGAGAAGTCCATGATGGATTCCCTGGTGTTTTGATCTGGAAGAAAGCTGCAGCCAGCTCCACCATGCTGTGTTGCTCTCCATACACCTGCTGAATGGTCTGCAGCATCTCCTCAGGGTCATCACAAGCTGACTTAAGCTCGAGCTCCATCCGAACACTGGGAGCAACACTTTCCCAGATGATGTCATCTTTATCCTCAGCACATACCACACCAGCCCTACACGCAGATTTCACCTTCCTCACATACTCCTCAACAGTTGGCCCACCTCGCTGGCCAAAACAAGGCAATTCTGAATTCTGTCTTCACTGGTACCATTATGTACCTGTCTTTACCGGTCGGACGTCAGGGGCACCAACTGGAAGGGGAACTGCGGTCCCTAACGTTGAAGATAGAGCCATCATTGCTCTGGATGAAGTACAGTTAAGGTGTACTAGGAGGCAATCCATCTGAGCCCACTCACAGTACAGAGTACTTCTCTCTTGTGCAGCACTGCCTGGGGGATGCCAACAGCAAACCTGGGCTCTGCTAGTGTCACAACTCAAAGACAATGGAGGCAACTAACATAAACACTGATCTGTCACACAAAACAATCACTAGACACAGACAATTCTAACAGAAAAATCCAAAGGCTGTCACTATATCTCGCCATTTTTAGCTGAGGGGAAAAGACAAGGGAAGACTGAGCTTCCTTTGCAATGGTGCCAAGAGGTAGAGAGTAACTCTGACTTCGTTAGGGCCAAAGAAGAAAAGGAGTAAAAAGAGAGAGAGAGAGAAACTTACTCGTCCCAACTAACAAAACAGGTTTTTTTTTTTTTATTACTGACTCATTTAATATGAGGTATTTAAATGGGTTAGAATTGAGAAAATAAAAGTTTACATTAGCACATCACTGCTCTTCTTCATCACATCAATCATACTTCCTGATTGGTTAACTTTTACTGGTTATGCAGTAATTAATCTGAACTGTACCTGTGTTTTTTATGTTTATTGCTCTTTTTCTTTTCTGTAGAAGATTTGTTAGCTTGATTGTTATCACTCTTGTGATATTTTGTGTCTTCTCTTCCCTCATTGTTACTATCCCACTGAGTTGTTGATCTTTTCTGATTTGCAGATCTTTCCTTATGTGTATCATACTTCCTCTCCTTACTGTTTTTTCTCCCATTACTTCCCTCTCTAAATTCAACATATTCAGTTTGCCTTTTCTGACTTGTATTTTTCTTAGCATATCTCTCTTTGTGACTGCCAGATTTGTCTGACTTAAACTCCAGCTCACTTATGTCTGTGTTTGCCCCATCTGTATCAGATGTCCTTGACCTTTTACCTTTATGAGAGCCACCCTCTCTGTATTTGTGCTCACTATTGCTTTTGCAAACCAGACTTTGAGAATCTCTCTGTTTTTGTTGACCCTTTGCACCATCTGCATGATTCTGTCTCTTCTTAACTTCTGTTTTATATTCATGATCAGTTTTGACTTCATCATGTTCATACACCAAATCATACTGATCATTAGATCTGTGCTGGTTTTTTAACACATAAACAGGTGCATCACCAGTAGGTATGATTTCTACACCTTTCCCTTTTCCTTTCCATTTGAGTTTAGACACAGACTGACTGAAATCAACATGGATGCGTCTGTCATCAATAAGTACATTATCCATCTTGAAATATGCATTCTCACAATGTTGAGGATTTTCAAATTCAATGAAAGCATATTGCAGGGATTCACCAGTCTTGGAATCCTTAATAACATCACAGTTGACGATTGGACCGAACCTTGAAAATATGACTTCAAGATCTTCTGCTGTCGTTACTGGGTTCAGCTTACAAACAAATAATACATTCTCTGGAGGTGCCACATCTGCGTCAGGAAGATCACCCACCATTTCCAGAATCTGTGTGTTGGCTTTGGCTTCTTTTTCTGCCATCATCTCTGCAAGTTCTTCCTCTGTTTTATCTTTGTCTTCATCAATGTCTGCATCACATGCAATGTGGTCACTATTCAACATTTCCTCTGTTGGAGAAGGGGATACTGATGGAATTATCAGGCCATCAGGGTCTTCATATGGATCATCAAGGATGATAGTATGATATATTCTTATATCCTGAAATGGTCTATTAGTCTCATCACAGTAGGCATTGTTGAGTTTTTCAAGAATATCAAAACCTTCTGCAACCTCTCCAAACACTGTGTGCTTCCCATCCAGGTAATCCAAGTTGTCAGCAAGTGTGAAGAAAAACTGAGAGCCATGCATGTCACTGCCATTGTTTACCATTGAGATGAGACCTTTTTTGCCGTGTTTAATTCGAGGAGATATTTCCATCTCAAAGAATCTGGCCTGTTCTCCATACAGCATGGCAAAAATGGATTCACCACCCCTTCCAGTTGCTGTTGGATCCCCAGCCTGAGCTACCAGATTTTGCTGAACAGTATGAAACAGTGAAAAGTTGTAGTATTTTATCTTGCACAATTTCAAAAAGTTCATGCAGCATCTTGGTCTTTCATCTGTATACAGATCCACTGTAATGTCTCCGATCGAAGTTTCAATTATGACTGACATAATGTTTGCCACAGTTTCAATAAATCCGTCTTAAATTGTATCGCAATCGATCATCAGTGACAGAGTACAGCCACTCCTGTAACAACAGAAAACAACCTCTGATTATCATTGTTATAAAATCATATTAAACACATGAAGCAATGAGCACATGCATCATAACACATGAATCAACACACAAATAATAAATGTCCCCCATCCATCCACCTTGCTATTCCCTCCAGTTGTACTACTGCTATTCTGAGTAACTCTTGATGTCTGGCCTGATCATCCTTTGCTGCCCCATTCTCCTTCCTCAAGGTGACTACATTTCTAATTGTTAAATGCAACAATCACTGTTGCATCATCAGGTCACCCACTTTATTGTCTTCTCCAGTTGTGCCACCGCTGTCATGAGATTACACTTGATATTGCTAGGAGTGAACACCTTCTAATGCAATAATCTCAGCCTGCTCCACCTCCCATGCAGCACAGCATTCACTTACAGAATGCCTCAAATTCAATAAGACTATCACATACAGATCCCACATATACCAGAGATGAAGGGTTAAATCTATCTTGTTCAGCTGTAAACATGTTTAACTATAAAAAGCAAAGGGCACACATACAAAGTGGAATTACAATATTTGTAGAATGTGAAAATGCAACACTTGCACATAGGAGAGTTACAACACTCACAGAAAGTTAAAGATAAACATGCATATCAAGCGAAAGTACAATACTCATATATGAGAGTGCACCATTCATATGAGACAGAATCAAAGCATAACAATGTCCATGGCTGGATAAAGAATATCAGTACTAACATAACAACCAGTGTACTATATATATATTATTATACACACATGTCAACCAGTGTTTTCTAATGCCCACCATATCAGTGTACTATTCTTTATGACTGGACAGCAGATGTACAGTTATGTCCTCTCTTCCCCATTCTGTCGGTGATACACCGGTTGTAAATCTCACCGCCTTACGCTTCATGTCACACAGCAAATACATATTAACATTTTTGCAAAGGGTGGTGCACAGTATAATTCTAATCTACACACTTTCCATGACACGACAGGCAACATACTTTACTGCACAGAAAATCTCAGTCATATGATTCCACTAACAATCTGATACTCCTACACAAACATTACTGCATTCTTGTAACAGATGTGATACCAGACTTCAATTAATGCTGAACAACAAATTCTTATACTAATTAACCCTTCAGGCTACTCTAGTTAAGTGTTCCTACTAAGCACATATATTAACAGATTGTTCTATGTTCCATCTCTCCTAGTATGCTTTACTCCTTTACTAATACCAGTGTCAGATACGCATAACTCTGTCCTTTCTCAGTAAAGCCGCACTCGATTTGCAGTTATCATGATTACATTATCATTACTAATACGCATTCAGCATATTAATAGTGCATTATTTACTACGCTCCATAGCTGTCAGTCCATGGAAGTCCCTCCAATACATTCCTTTCTTCACCTCTATTGCTACCCACGTGTTCTAACTACATAGCTTAACCGCTTAACACATCATTGTCACATATAACATGTAAGTATTCTTCTCTGCTTTACAAATGTTATAAATATTACACACATGATTATGATGATTTTCCCTAATCACTATTGCTTAGGAGTGTACATACTAAACAATCAATCACACAAACATTCAATCCTATCATACTAAACAATCAATCACACAAACATTCAATCCTATGCCCATCATGGCACCATGTGGCGTGATTTCAGTCTTTTCATTAACTATAATTCATGACCTTATACGTTGTTAATTGTATATCTTGGTGAATCTCTCACATGTCTATTTTTAGCCAGTAACACATTATTGTAATAGGATAATCATGTAAAATACATTTCCAACAAAATAATCTTGTGCCAACATGGCTGGCATGACATGACATCAGTCTCTACAATATTTAATGACAACTAATGACATATTCTTCATATTTCACATCACCATGCCTGATTACAATTAGCAATGTCAGTTGTCATTCTTTGTGAGTAGGCCTTGTGGAAGGCGTAACCGTTTTTTCCCGGAAATTTTTTAGCGACCAAACAGTGACTTCCGGTTTGTAACCATGCTTGCTTATGACCTCATGTATTAAAAAACAACATGGCATATGTCACGGGAAACCACTCTAATAAATTCAGAAGTGGTCTGTCTGCTAGGCTGCAAGCGTTTGTGGCTTAGAACCTTTTTCTCTTGAAGTTATTAAGTTTTTATGATGTTCGGATGTTGAGCTATAACCTACGATGGGTGACGATGTGATATTCTAGTGTGAGAATTTGGTTGCGTCTAGCGTGTACCGCATGGTCTAGTGGTTACACACCCACATCACATGCCAATGATCCGGGGTTTGTTTCCGGGTCCGGTCAAGGATATCTCACTACTGACAAGCTCAAATGAGAGAAAACTTGAGTATAGTGCTTCCCCGGGAAGGTTAACCCGGTCAACAAATGCCCGCAGAAGTCGGATGTGTCAGCCTAACGGCGCAAGAACACAGCTCTGCTGTAAATAGGTACAACCCAATCACGTCCGGGGAAAAAAACTCCGGATGAACGCAGAAGAAGAAGAAGTATAGTGCTTCCAAATTTATGTGAATAAGGCCTTGGGTTTATGCCGGAATACGATCAGTGTTGCCAGTTGTGGGTTGTGCTCAATCTTTAAATCTCAAATCCCAAAACCCCGCAGAAGTCGGATGTGTCGGCCTAACGGCGCAAGAACGCAGCTCTGCTGTAAACAGGCACAACGCAGTCACATTCGAAAAAAAATCTGGATGAACGAAGAAGAAGAAGAAATCCCGAAACGACCAAATAAATCAATTTGATTATTGCTTGCTGGACTTAAGGTGGTCTGATGTGCCTTGCCAGTCAAGTAGACCTGATCATTCGGGGCCACATCGAATGAAGGATGTCAATTGCGGCGATCGGGAAAATTTTGAGCTATAACCTACGATGGGTGACGTGATATTCTAGTGTGAGAATTTGGTTGTGTCTAGCGTGGTCTAGTGGTTACACACCTGCGTCACATGCCAGTGATTCGGGGTTTGTTTCCGGGTCCGGTCAATGATATGCACTACTGACGAGCTCAAACGAGTATAGTGCTTCCAAACTGACACGGACAAGGCCTTAGGTTCGTACCGGAACACGATCAGCGTTGCCAGTTGGAGTTAAGCAAGGTTGTGTACTTGCCCCCCACCCTTTTTGGAATATACTTTTCACTTCTACTGAAATATGCCTTTCGTGATCAGGATGCCGGTATATAGATTCATTTACGCTCAGATGGCCTCTATAATGTTCAGAGATTGAAGGCCAAGACCAAAATTAGTAGGGTACTAATCAGAGAGTTGCTTTTTGCAGATCATGCTGCAATTACAACCCACTCTGAGGAAGAATTACAACATTTACTATCTGCATTCTCCAATGCTTGTTCTGAATTTGGTTTAACAATTAACAAAAAGAAGACACAGATTATGTCACAAGGTGCACATGGGGTACCATCAATCTTTATTGATGATGCCGAACTGGAGATAGTAGACCATTTTACATATCTAGGTTCAGAGGTACATAGCACATTACCCTTAGATCAGGAAATCAACGGGTTCCAAATGTTGCTGTATGTAGCCGAGGCGCGGTGTTGGGGTGAGCGCCCAACATTGTTCAAATACCTCAATGGCTCGTGAATACATAACCTATGCAGCAAAAGTCCAACTCCTGGCCTTCACGTGGCGGACCTGTTTAAACTAACAGGAGAAGGGGCGACGGCGAGTCTCTGGCGCCGGAAAATAACCAGTATGCTCTAGATGTGTATGCACGTACATGCATGCGCAGACAGGTGTGTGCGCGCGTACACATCTACACTCGAGTGAGACCACAGTCTGCTCTAGCAAAGAAAGGTGCTGAAGACGGAGGCAACCAGCCAAGAGGCGCACCACAGAAATCAGGATGCCACGCAATCACGCAAAATGGAATATGTCGACTACTGCTAATCGTTATGGTGCTCGCCCTGCTTTGGACCCCCAGGCAGGTGCAGTGCCGGGCCCTATGTCTCGAAAGGGTCCAACCCCAACTACTGGAGGTCCTTCTCAGATGTCCTGTGGAGCCAGGGGACATGAGAAAAGGACGACTGGCCATACTAAACGAAGACTTAAAATAATGCACTGGAATGCGGAGGGAGTCAGCAACAAAAAAATAGAATTAGAAAAAATCTTGGACCAAGAAAAAGTAAGCATATGTTGCTTGCAAGAAACTCACCTCAATGAAAATATAGCCTTCAAAATCAGAGGCTACCAGTGTTACCGATCTGACCGAAAGAACAGGCGAAAAGGTGGGATACTGACCCTTGTAAGAAATAACATCATGGCTTCCCAAATCAAAGTCTACATGGAAGGGGCTGAGTATCAGACACTTAAACTTAAGACAGGTAATACAGATCTACATCTGATCAATTACTACTGTCCAAGTGACCGCCCACAGGCACTGGACACTCTACCACTAAAAGAAAAAATGATTGTGTGAGGCGATTTCAACAGCCACTCGCAGAGCTGGGGCTATGATCACATGGACCAGAGAGGAGAGAGACTGGAAGACTGGCAGGATGAGAATAGATTCATGTTGATTAACAAGCCGTCCGACCCACATACTTTCTACTCGAGATCATGGCACTCTACAACTACACCTGACCTGGCTTTTCATTCACCAGACCTGGAGTGGAACATTACACGAACTGTTGGGAAACAACTTGGTGGCAGTGACCATCGGCCAGTCTTTCTAACCGTAGAAAATGAGCTTGTATGTGAAAGCAGCACCCTCTCGAGGTGGAACTACAAGAAAGCAGACTGGGCAATGTACAAGCATCGCACCAGCATACTGGTTAGAAACCTGAACACTGAGAAAGACATAAATAAAGCAGTTGAAGAGTTTGGGAAATGCATACTACAGGCAGCGCGAGAAACAGTACCAAGAGGAGCCCGCAAACAATATAAACCCTACTGGAGTAGTGAACTGGAACAGTTGCATAATGATGTTAAAGTGTGTAGAAAGCAAGCAGAGGCCACACCCAGCCAAGAGCACCACAATAAATTCCAGCATGCAAAAGCCAAATTTCAAAGGGCCAAGCTGCAGGCTAGACGGAAAAGCTGGCAGGAGAAAACGGAGTCTCTGAACTTTGAAAGAGACACAAGGAAATTGTGGAATCTAATAAAACAGCTTAATGACGAGGGGACAGGGAGAAACTCAAAAATTGCACTACATAAAGATGGAAAAATCTTAACAAGAAAGCAAGCAGCTGACCATTTTGCGGACTCGTTCGCACAAGATAGCAATATCAAAATTAGTCCAGAGAAACAACAAGAGATTCGAGAGAAACGACAACATACAGGACAGAAGGAAATAGTACATGAGGTTCTGGAGGCACCCATCACAATCAGCGAACTGGAGCTAGCCATATCAAAACTGAAAATGAGAAAGTCACCAGGAGCTGATGGTATCTCCAATGAAATGATCAGGAACCTAGGAACAGAGGCCAAAACAAAGCTGTTGCAGATCTTCAATAACAGCTGGACCTTAGGCAGTGTTCCACAAGCCTGGAGAGAAGCAATCACGATACCCCTCCTAAAATCAGGGAAAGATGGTTCCATTGCCTCTAGCTACAGACCAATTAGCCTCACCAGCTGTCTCTGCAAAACACTGGAGCGCATCATCAATCACAGACTGCAGTGGTACATTGAAAGTAAAAACATCCTTGTGCCACAGCAGGCTGGCTTTAGGCAGTGCTACTCTACGGAAGATCAGACAACCTACCTCTCTCAAGAAATTGAGGATGCATTCCAAGAGAAGAAGCTGGTGCTTGCGGCATGGATAGATCTGAAGAAAGCCTTTGACAAAGTCTGGAAAGAAGGTCTGATGAAGAAACTGAGAAACTGCAAAGTCAATGGAAGAATGTACAAATGGGTGAAAGCATACTTGCACAACAGAAGAGCCCGAGTACAGATAGACGGACTCAAGAGCAAGAAAGTACTACTGCGTGACGGTGTCCCCCAGGGCGGAGTCTTGTCCCCCACACTTTTTCTAATCTTCATCAATGATCTTGTTGCTCACCTACCGCATGGAATTAAAGCGGCAATGTACGCCGATGACCTGGTTCTATGGAGCACAAATGAATATGCATCAGTGGCCACCAGATTGCTACAAAGAGCTGTAGATACATTTGCTGCATGGGCAAATAGATGGTGTGTCAGCATAAACACTGACAAGTGCAGCACCACCCTATTTACCCTCTCTCCAAAACAAAAGGCAGGGATCATCCAGATAAATGGAACACCCCTAAGAGAAGATAAAGAACCAACATACCTTGGAGTAACATTTGATGGCAAGCTGACATGGAGAAAGCACATCAACAAAGCAGTAGCAAAAGCCAGAAGGAAAATAGCCATCCTGAGAAAGCTAAGTGGAACCACATGGGGAGCCAGTACGAAAATACTTAGCAAAGTTTACCAACAGAGCATACGACCACACCTGGAATATGGGTCAACTGCGTGGTGTTCAGCATCAAATACCACACTACAAGAGCTGGACAAGGTGCAAAATCAAGCACTTAGAGTCACCACAGGAGGGATGAGATCAACCCCTATAGTGGAAATGGAGAAGATGGGGAGGACACAGGCACTGAGTGAGCGCAGAGATACGAAAACGCTAATACAAGCAGAAAAGTTCCTCAGCTTGCCAGGCCACCCTATGAAGAACAGATTTGAAAACCTAGCTATGGGGCGGTTGAAAAGAAGTAGTTTTATCCACCAGGCCAAACGACTCTGCAGAGAAACCACTGATCTGCCCACAGTTGGTATCCCCCTAACAACTATTCCAGAGCGAACTCCATGGAAAGATGAGCATAGACTATCGTTACAAATCCAGACAAAAGTGAGAGGAATATTTGACAAGGAAGAACAGAACAGTGTGCAGCGCAGAACAGCCACTCTCAGCTTCCTTGATGAAGAATACCCACAGGACCTCTGGATCCGAGTCTACACAGATGGGTCAGCACAAAATGCTGTTCGAAATGGAGGAGCGGGAGTGTACATAGAATACCCAAATAATACTAGGGACACAGCCAGAGTACCGACAGGAAAGTACTGCCATAACTATGATGCCGAAATTGAGGCAATCAAGATAGCAACAGAGAAAATTACTAAATAACAGCAATGGTATACAACCTGTGGTGCTACTAACAGATGCAAAATCAGTACTCGAGGCGCTCCTCTCTGGGAAATTGCCAGTACTAAGGACACTACTTTCTGAACTTAGCAGTCAGCATAAAGTCACCATACAGTGGATACCATCCCACTGTGGAGTACCCGGAAACGACAGAGCTGATCAATTGGCTAAGGAAGGAGCCAAAGAGGAACAGCCTGATGTGCCCGTTACATACCACCAAAAGAAAAGAATGATCAAATCAGTCAGAAAGCCACCAAAACCTGCTCAAGATGACTACCACATTATGGACAGACCAGAACAAGTCATTATTCTGCGCCTCAGAACAGGACACAATAGATTACGCAACCACATGTATACAAAATTCAAGATTGGTGAAACAGCCATGTGCACATGTGGATTGGCGTCGCAGACAGCAGAGCACATACTCCAAGACTGCCCAAAATATAACATATCTAGGCAAACCTTCTGGCCTAGAGAGACAACAGTGGAAGATAAACTCTATGGACCACTGTGTGAACTGAAAAAAAAACAGTTCAATTCATGCAAGAGACGACATTGCAGATATAGACATATTTCAAGCGAACGAAAGAAGAAGAAGAAGAAGGAAATCAACATCAGGATTGGTAAGGCAGCAACAACAATGAACATGTTAGCAAAAAGAGTCTGGGAGAACAGGAAGCTTACTGCCAAAACAAAAGTCCTCGTCTACCAAGCCTGTGTTCTTAGTACTCTTCTTTATGGCAGCGAAACCTGGTCAACTTACTCACACCATGAGAAACGGTTGAACAGCTTTCATATGTGGTGTCTGCAAAGAATACTTGGTATTAAGTGACAAGACAAAATCACAAATACTGAAGTATTGAAAAGATCAGGTTGTGTGACGGTGTGTTCCATGCTCAGACTTCGTAGACTTAGATGGACAGGACATGTTAGGAGGATGGATGATGGTAGAATACCAAAGGACATCTTTTTTTGTTGAAGTACAGATGGGTAGGAGATCTCAGGGTCGGCCTCTATTACGATACAAAGATATGTGTAAATGGGACATGACTGATACAGGCATTGATAATGCACATTGGGAGCAAGTCGCCGCTGAATGTGTTGCATGGAGGGCAACTATCAGAAATGGAATAAAGATAACGGAGAAAATGATTGCAGATAAAGCACACAGAGAGCGTGAGAGACGTAAGATGGTGCATGATGGTGGAAATGACCATGTTTTCACATGTATCCACTGTGAACGAACATTTACAGCACAAACTGGCCTTATCAGCCACACTCGCAATCACCATGGGTTGTAGTTATTAAGCCCTTTTGAAGCACAATGTACCAAACAATCGTCTGTCAAGACGGAAAGGTGCCAATGCTGCCAGTTGTGGGTTGTGCTCAATCTTTAAATCTCAAATCCCGAAACAACCAAACAAATCAGCGTGATATTTAATCAACAAAAGAAAGCTGTTGCAATGCAGTGGGACATTGAGACAATATGAGTACATTTTCATGAATTTTTCTTTTGCTAACAACGAAAATTTCACATGACATTTAATTAATATAAATGGGCAGCTATTTTTAACTATTAATTTTTATTTTATTATTATTATATTTTTATTATTATTATATTTTTATTATTAGAACACAGCACATCCTATTTAAAAGTCTTAAAAGTCGAGTGCCTTTTTGTTGTAGACTCAGAGACTCTCGTGCTTTGTGTGATGCTTTCGGCAGGTCACCATGCGGAAAGAGACGAGCCATATGGGGTAACACCCGGTGCAATGAAGTCGATCCTCTCAATCTTCTCGACATTCTATCGAAAGAGGAATGTGACCTTTACTTTCCTGTACCAAAAGGTACAATAAAATATACATCTTGCCAGGTTTGGTAGCAATGTGACAGACTTTAAATGAATAATAAACAATTGTCGGCCATTTTTAATTGTTAATTAGGTTACCCCACATCCTACTGAAAAATAGATAATATGTCAAGTTAGGCCTCACCACCCCAGACGCAATGATATACGGTACTATGTTGTCCGTTTCAAATTAAACAAGCCACAGCCCGGGAAGGTTAACCCGGTCAACAAATGCCCGCAGAAGTCGGATGTGTCGGCCTAACGGCGCAAGAACACAGCTCTGCTGTAAACAGGCACAACGCATCACGTCCGGAAAAAAAACTCCAGATGAACGCAGAAGAAGAAGAAACAAGCGACAGTAATAGAAGGCAGAATTTCTCAGCTCCCAATTTACGGGCCACAAAAAGAACTAACACATTGGTGTCAATTCCTTTGCACTTCCTGGTTGTAGATCACGACACAAAAATATTTAATAACTCCGCTTAGAATTGACATACAATCTTCGTTGAGATACCATTGGATTCATCTTATCAAGCTTATCCAACTGTGATTGTTTCATAAGTAAAAACTCAATTTTTAAATATTGACTATATATGCTATTACAAAGATGCTATTACAATCCCATTTAACTATATATACTATATCCGGGAAGGTTAACCCGGTCAACAAATGCCCGCAGAAGTCGGATGTGTCGGCCTAACGGCGCAAGAACGCAGCTCTGCTGTAAACAGGCACAACGCAATCATATCCGAAAAAAAAAACTCAGGATGAATGCAGAAGAAGAAGATATACTATATAATAATAGCAATGTCAGTTGTCGGACGTTGTAAGTATTGGTGGGGCTGATGGAAATTTTTTCGCGGAATATTTTATGCGACAGTACAGGGACTTACGGTTTCTAACCACGTCTGCTCCTGATTCCATATATTTGAAAACAACATGGCAACTTCAAGGGAACCACTCTGATAATTGTAAGAGTAGTCCATCTGCAAGCGTTTAAGGTTGAGAACTTTATTCACTTGAAGCTATTGACATTTGTTGGTGTAACGAAAGCTAATTTTGTTTTTAACTCCTCTTTCTTTTTATTTCGTTACTAATAAATATATTTTTGAAATGTTCGTTCTTCTTCTTATTCTGCGTTCATCCGGATTGTTTTTTCGGATGTGACTGCATTGTGCCTGTTTACAGCAGAGCTGCGTTCTTGCGCCGTCAGGCCGACACATCCGACTTCTGCGGGCATTTGTTGACCGGGTTTACCTTCCCGGGGGAATTGTTTGTTCAATTTTACATAACTGTGAAGAGTTTCAACATTAATCTCCTTTAATTGTGTTTAGAAAAAAATATTTAGTATTTAGCACAACCATGAAAATGAGATATGGCAGTCTTCTTCTTCTTCAGCTTTCCGAGCCATTGAGGTTCTTTGCTGCAAATACAATCCGTCTCCATTCGTCTCTCTGGTGGACCTTCTCTTGCCAGTCGTTGATTCCAAGTGCTTGTAGGTCTGTACATGTATTATCTCTCCATCGTCTTCTTGGTCTACCTCGGGGTCTACGGTCATTTATTTCCTGAGTGTAAGCGAGTTTTGTTTCCCTATTATCTTCCATTCTTTCTATATGCCCCAGCCATTGTAGTCTATTAGCCTTCATGATACCAGTGATTAGCGGGGACTTAAACAGATCATAAATGTCTTTGTTACTTCTTCTTTTCCACTCTCCACTTTGTGTATCCCTAATGGGTCCAAAGATGTGTCTTAAAATTTTGTTCTCAAAGATTTGTAACAAGGCTTTGTCTCCTTTCGTTGTACTCCAGGTTTCAGAGCCATACAGCACAACTGGTCTGATCAGTGTTTTGTATATTGTGATTTGAGATATGGCAGTCATAACACAAAATTCAAGATGGCGGCGCCCATACAATAGCACTAAACTATAGCGGACCTGTATTTATTTATAATTAGAACTGGCAATTTAACTACTAAAATTAAACGGAATACAAGTTTTATTTGTAGCAGTAATTTATCTGTGTATTTGTATAATTTGTCAGCATTTGACATGACTGAAAATAATTTTGAAAGCCAGTTTTCAGACCCGTCTGTAAACCTGTATGTAGTGTAAGTACCGGGGGGTATGGGGTGTCAGGCATTGGTAGCACTTTTGGTAAGGATGACTCTCATGTCCTTTTCAGGACCCATCCCCCACTGGTCCAAGCCTGACACCCAGCTCACGCCTGTGGCTCCTAGTAGCTGTCAGCATGCGACAGCGGCCATCCCCCGGGCATCAGCTGTGAGAGGCTGGCTAAACCAGGAGTGGGCAGCCGATTTGGTGTCAAACCAAGCGGTGAACTAAGGTATGCCTACCCAGCATGTGATGACAGGATTTGGCAGACTGCATGGAAGAAATCATTCCTGATTCGACGGGCAAGACGGCGTTTACCTGCAAAGTGTTGTGGAACGTAATGAGCACGGCAAGGCACATAGAGCACCCTGGTCATCCACTGTACCTGTATTCGTCTCGTCATCTTGACTTGTCTTGCCACTGGACTCAGGCGAGAGAGTGAGGTCGACGAATTGCACACCTCTTCCTCACTTTAATCCAACTCATCACGCAAGTCATTCTTCATTCAACGTCTTATATCACCTTCAAGCCTTGTGGCGATGGGCGAGCGATTTAATCCAACTCATCGCGCAAGTCATTCTTCATTCAACGTCATATATCACCTTCAAGCCCTGTGGCGATGGGCGAGCGGCAGGCGTGGGTATGCTGGCAGCCGTAGTCACAGACCTGCACACAGGCAGCTCAGGCCATATGGTCATCTTCTAATGACCGGAGCAGCAGTGGGATTCGACAGCCCCCTGAGCAGCCCTCTATAGGAACACACTGCTCACCTCCATAGCATGAGGAAGAGGCTAGAAAAGGTGCCCTAAACATTGTCTGCTCCATCACTACCTAACCAGCTATCCGTGGTTGGTAGGTACCCTAAACTGCAGTCAACAGGCAAACAAAGAAAAAACAGGTAAAGCTAAAAGAGCAAACCATATTCCCTTAACAATCGGAACTTGGAATGTACGCACCCTACTTGACAGAGACGGCGCATCAGGTCCAGAGAGACAAACAGCACTGATTGCGAGAGAGTTGGGCAGGTACAACATCGACATTGCAGCCTTGAGCGAGACACGACTTGCAGAAGAAGGCCAAATCTGTGAAATAAGTGCTGGCTACACATTTTTCTAGAGTGGAAGGAAAAGCGATACCAATCCGGTGTGGGATTTGCCATTAAGTCAGCCCTGGTTAGCAAATTAGCTGGATTTCCAAAGGCTATAAACGACAGGCTCATGACCATTAAGTTGCCCCTGCTCAATGGAAGGAAGCATGCAACTATTGTGAGTGTCTACGCACCAACTATGACCAACGAAGATGATGTCAAGAACAAGTTCTATGAGGACCTGCACAATGTATTAACATCTGTTCCCAAAGGAGACAAACTTATACTCCTTGGGGATTTCAATGCCAGAGTAGGCATAGACACCACCTCTTGGAGTGGCATTATTGGAAAGCACGGAGTCGGAAATTGTAACAGCAATGGACTCCGCCTCCTTCAGACATGTGCCAAACTCCTGATTACCAACACAATTTTCTGTCTCCCCATGAGAAATATGACGTTGTGGATGCACCCTCGCTCGAAGCACTGGCACCTCATTGACGATGTCATCGTCAGGAGGAGTGACAGACAAGACGTTCGGGTGACAAAATCCATGTGTGTCTCGAAAATAAACATACACATAAAACCACCACGGCGTTCTCAAGGGGTGAAAATGCAAAAAAAAAACTAAATCTTACCCGCCTAAACAGCAAGAAAATGCAGCTGTCATTTGAAAATATGCTGGAAGACCGCCTCAAGCCCAATGCTGCAGCTAAACATGATACAGAAACAGACTGGTGAGCCCTAAAGGACATAATTTACAACACTGCAATGGAAATCCTGGGTCCAACCCCCTGAAAGCATAGACTGGTTTGATGAAAATTCCGAAGACATCAACCAATTGCTGGCCGAGAAACATCTTCTCCTCAAGGCACATTTGAATGGCCCGAAGTCAACATAAAAAAAAGATGCCTTCAAGAACATTCAGAGAGTAGTGCAGCAGAAACTTCGGCACATGCGGGACTCCTGGCTGAGCAGCAAAGTTGATGAAATTCAAGGCTTTGCTGACAGACATGATATGAAAAACTTCTACAAATCACTGAAAGCAGTCTATGGTCCTACATCACCAGGCATAGTTCCCCTCCTCAGTGCAGATGGGGGAACATTAGTCACTGATAAGAAAGAAATCACTCTACGCTGGACAGAGCATTTCAGCAACATCTTAAATGCAACTTCCTTCTTCGATGATGAAACCATCAACTGCCTTCCTCAAGTTCCCACCAATGATGCACTTGATGACTTGCCAACCATAGTGGAAGTAAACAAAGCCATCCAGCAACTCTTCAGCGGCAAGGCACCTGGTCCTGACTCCATCCCAGCAGAGATATACAAGGCAGGTGGGCCGGTCCTAACAGAGCAGCTTCACCAAGTCTTTACAAACATATGGGTGAACGAGACCATGCCACAAGATTTCAAGGATGCGTCAATAGTCCACCTTTACAAATGTAAAGAAAACCGCCAATCCTGTGACAACCACCTAGGCATCTTGCTTTCAATTGCAGGGAAGATACTTGCCAGAATTCTTCGCAATCGCCTCACGGCCCATCTCAATCAAGGTCTTCTTCCTGAGAGTCAATGTGGCTTCAGAAAAGAACAAGGAACTGTTGACATGATTTTGGCTGCAAGAGAAATGTCAGGAACAGAACTGCAAAATGTTCTCCACTTTCATAGACCTTACCAAGGCTTTTGATACAGTCAGCAGAGAAGGACTGTGGAAGATTATGGCAAAATATGGCTGTCCACGAAAGTTTGTCAAAATAGTGCAGCTATTTCATGATGGTATGAAGGCAAGAGTGCAGGAAATGGTGATCTGTCTGAGCCCTTCCTGTCACCAATGGATTGAAGCAAAGATGTGTCCTGGCACCAACACTGTTGAGCCTCATGTTTTCAGCTATGTTGACGAATGCCTTCGAGAACAACGACATTGGAATAGACATCAACTACCGTATGGATGGAAAGTTATTCAATCTCAGAAGGCTGAAAGCTAAAACCAAAATTAACAGCGACACTGTCAGAGAGCTCCTGTTTGCTGATGATTGCACTCTATACGCCTACTCAGAGGCGGACATGCAACATAATGTTTCAGCTTTCTCACATGCCTGTGCCAACTTTGGGCTCAATAACTTGGAGAAGTCTGTAGTTATGTACCAGTCAGCTCCAGGGAATAATCACACTGTGCCGAATATCAAAGTGAATGGTCATAGACTAAGTGTTGTGGACAAATTCACCTATCTTGGCAGCATTGTGTCACAAGCTGCCACAATTGATGACGAAGTGAATGCAAGATTCTCCAAGGCCAGTGCAGCCTTTGGCAGACTGTACAAGAATGTATGGGACAGAATTGGAATAAGCCTGCAAACAAAGCTAAAAGTCTACAAAGCAGTTGTATTATCCACACTGCTATATGCTTGTGAAACCTGGACTGTTTATCAGCGACACGCTAGAAAATTAAACCACTTCCACACAGTCTGCCTTAGGAAGCTACTGAAGATTAAATGGCAAGACAAGATCCCAGGCACAGAAGTCCTAGAAAGAGCGTCCATGCCCAGTATCCACACTACTAATGAAGAATCAGATTCGCTGGGCTGGTCACTTGACTCGCACGCCAGATCACAGGCTCCCTAAAAAAATTTTTTACGGCGAGTTGTGTTGTGGTAAACGCTCCTAAGGCGGCCAGAGGAAATGCTTTAAAGACACTCTGAAAATCTCACTGAATGCTTTTGGAATTCATCATGACACCTGGGAGACTGCAGCCAGAGACCGAAATTCGTGGCGTGCATCATTACATACGCACGGGTGCATTCACGTGTGAGGTAACCAGGACTACAAGAGCTGTGAAGAAAAGGCAGGACAGAAAAACCATTGCAGGAAATCCTCCTACAGAAACGTCAAGCATTCTTTGTCCACATTGTCAAAGAACATTTCAAGCCAAAATAGGCCTTATCAGCCAACTTAGAACTCATGGCTCCACACTTTCAACCCCATTGGATGAAATGAATGGTCATCATCATTCTTGTTGGACAAACAACAGTGTAAGTACTGTAAGGAGTACTTTTTTTTTTATAACAACGCAGCAGAACATAATTATTTAAATTTAAATACAATACAATACAGTAAAATAAGTTATGTTTTTTTTAAAAGTTAGTATTTCATTATTAATTGCTCACTTTTAGATACAGAACAGTTTAGTTTAGTTTTTAAACTAAAAATAGTGTAATTATAGAGCAGAAGTAGAAATCAATTATAGTATGTCCACATTTGTTTGCCTTCATTCACGATCAATTATTTTGAAAACTGTCTGTTGCATCGTTATGAAATTTTTCCAGCCATCTTATATTTACCCCCACCCAAGGAATATAAAGCGGCAACATTTCTTTGATGTTTTGGGGGAAATGTAGTGAATTCACGCTAACAAACTAGTCTTACAGTAAACCACGTTATTTCTGGTAAAGACACAAGTACAAGGCGTAGCCAGGTTCGTATGGGAGTGGGTGCAATAAAAAAGTAGCTTAAAGTAGCATTGCACTGGGTTTTTATCCCAAATGGCTCAGTCTCTTTCCGCAGGGCGGAAATCGTGGCACAAAGCACAAACTCCTTATCTCCAGCGACGATCCTCTGGAGTCTCCGAAAAAATGCACTCGTGAAATGAAGGAATCGAACATACAACCCTCGGAGCCCGAGTCAGACGGCTTGACCACTTCACCACGGAGATTCCCGAGAGGGGTGCAATGTGTAATATTAGTAAAGACAGAGAATGTATGGGGTAAATAATGTGTAAATTGACAGGAAAGTAGAAGGAATATATTTCTTACCTTATTTTTCATTTCCTTCTTGTTTCTTCAGCTGCTGGTTAATAATTGTACACAAGTATTCATGTTACTAGGATGCATTTAGCTTTTTATATTGAGCTCGTGAAAGCTTCCAAATAGCTGTGCGTTAATGTGCGTATGGAGTGACTAGAAATGATACCGCAATTTAGTCATCATGTTTCCATTTTTAAGGATCTGTTCAGCTGTCTGTGTAGTTTGTTCACACGTACACATGGGTGACAGACCCGCTGTGAGTCTTCGTGACAGACAGACAGACAGACAGATATTATTATATAGTATTCTCAAGCCAATCTCTAAATACATTACCATTAATCTTATTACGATAATCCCTATTGTCTGTATGCTTTGATACGAACACGAGCCCAGCATTCTGTTGCAAGCCATTATGCGTATTACCAGCATGGGCCATGACCAAAAGCTGTCCTATACTACTGGGCACATATCGCTTTATCTGTCCATCCACTGGTTGCCATTCCTTATCACTTGTGTGGTGCGCATTGATCCACATTTCATCCAAACACACTATGCCATAATTTTCTTTGCGCATTTCCCTTATTTCACGTAGGTATCTGCTTCTCATGGCTCCTAAATGCGGTTGCTCGCAAAGATTATTTCTACCGCCCTTGTACTTTCAAATAGTGAAGATAATGTCCTTATAATTTTCCACAAAGTTGTTTTGGATAGCTCTATGTTATTGTTCTTTCTGAACCAAACCCTAAGTTTTCTTACAGTCACTGTTTCTTTGGCATCCAGCATTTTTATAATGCTGGATAATCCTGGATATAAAATCCAAAATTTTTATAATTTTAGGAGTCTCTGTGGCAAAGTGGTCAAGCCTTTTGACTCGGGCTCCAAACGTCGTGGGTTCGATTCCAGTTCACGAGTTAAATTTTTCGGAGACTTCTGTGGGTCGTCGCTAGAGCTGCGGAGTTCGTGCTTTGTGCTATGCTTTCCGCGCTGCGGAAAGAGACCGAACCATATGGGATAGAACCCGGTGCAATGAAGTCGACCCTGTCATATATCAAGTGACTTTTTAAAGCATTTTTATAATAGCTCGCCTTATGACATCTTTGTCAAAACTGTCTACAATAATCTTTCTACCTACCGTTTGGTTATTGCGTGGTGGTTTAATTCCAGATTCTTGCACCCTTTGACAAAATGCCCGTTTACTCAAGCCCAATGCATGGATTGTTCTTTTTTCTGAATTTGTAATAGTATAAAACAGTTTCTTGCGATCAGCTTCTTGACAAAAATATGTGTACAACTTCATAGCGATTCTTTGAAGTGTACAATTTCGCATTAAAGCCCATTGAAAAATATTCACACATTTCAATGTTAGTGATAAGTGATAAGATTTTTTAGATAAGATTCCCTGATTGTCTGGCTACGCTGTAATACATTTAAAATTATGAATTTCATGTCAGACCCGTAAATTATATATCTCATATAAACAAACTTTAAAATCTGCTGTAAAATCTCCAGAACAAAATTTTTTTTGTTGGGTGGACATAATGATAAGGTTATATACTAAATTTCTTAATTTTCCCTCAGTTGGTTACTGAGATATTGATGTTTATATTGCGGGAAACAAATGTGGACATACTATATTAGCGAAAGTGACTGCTTAATTTATGCAGCAGTTACAAACTTATTTACTTACATTAATGCATGATTAGCCGGCTCCATGGCCGAGGGGTTAGCAGCTTTCTCCGCTAACCCCGAATACTCTCATCACGTGACGCGACGAGAATTAGCAGTGGTTCAAATCGCAAAAGTGACTTTAGAGCCGGTCGCTCAGAAAGTCGTGGCGTGCTGATGAGCATAATCTAGCCTAGGAATCAACATACAGCTGAAAGATGCTGGTGTTGACCGCAATATCCTGAAAACAGGATGGAAACGCGGGACAAATTTTTTTTTACAAATGCATGATTACATGATTTTCGCTGCAAGGCAGTTGCAAGAGAAATGTCAGGAACAGAACTGCGAAATGTTCTCCAGCTTCATTGACCTTACCAAGGCTTTCGATACAGTCAGCAGAGAAGGACTGTGGAAGATTATGGCAAAATATGGCTGTCCACGAAAATTTGTCCAAATAGTGCGGCTATTTCATGACGGTATGCAGGCAAGAGTACAGGAAAATGGTGAACTGTCTGAACCCTTTCCTGTCACCAATGGAGTGAAGCAAGGATGTGTCCTGGCACCAACACTGTTCAGCCTCATGTTTTCAGCCATGTTGATGAATGCCTTCGAGAATGACAACATTGGAATAGACATCAACTACCGTATGGATGGAAAGTTATTCAATCTCAGAAGGCTGAAAGCTAAAACCAAAATTAACAGCGACACCGTCAGAGAGCTCCTGTTTGCTGATGATTGCGCTCTATACGCCAACTCAGAGGCGGATATGCAACATAATGTTTAAGCTTTCTCACATGCCTGTGTCAACTTTGGGCTCAATATCAACTTGGAGAAGACTGTAGTTATGTACCAGCCAGCTCCAGGGAATAATCACACTGTGCCGAATATCAAAGTGAATGATCATAGACTATGTGTTGTGGACAAATTCACCTATCTTGGCAGCAGTGTCACAAGCTGCCACAATTGATGACGAAGTGAATGCAAGAATCTCCAAGGCCAGTGCGGCCTTTGGCAGACTGTACAAGAATGTATGGGACAGAATTGGAATAAGCCTGCAAACAAAGCTAAAAGTCTACAAAGCAGTTGTATTATCTACACTGCTATATGCTTGTGAAACCTGGACCGTTTATCAGCGACACGCTAGGAAATTAAACCACTTCCACACAGTCTGCCTAAGGAAGCTACTGAAGATTAAATGGCAAGACAAGATTCCAGACACTGAAGTCCTAGAAAGAGCATCCATGCTCAGTATCCATACTATACTGATGAAGAATCTGATTCGTTGGGCTGGTCACTTGACTCGCATGCCAGATCACAGGCTCCCAAAACGAATTTTTTACAGCGAACTGCGTTGTGGTAAACGCATCCAAGGTGGCCAGAGGAAACGCTTTAAAGACACTCTGAAAATTTCACTGAATGCTTTTGGAATTCATCATGACACCTGGGAGGCTGCAACCAGAGACCAAAATTTGTGGCGTGCATCATTATGCAAAGGTGCAGTCATATGCGAGGCAACCAGGACTGCAAGAGCTGTGAAGAAAAGGCAGGACAGAAAAACCACTGCAGGAAATCCTCCACCAGAGACGTCAAGCATTCTTTGCCCACAATGTCAAAGAACATTTCGAGCCAAAATAGGCCTTATCAGCCATCTTAGAACCCACGGCTCCATACCTTCAACCCCACTGGATGAAATGAATGGTCATCATCATTCTTGATGGACAAACAACAATGCATGATATTTAATCAACAAAAGAAAGATGTTGCAATGCAGTGGTTACATTAAGGCAATGTGAGTACATTTTTATGAATTGTTCTTTCACTAACGACAAACATTTCACATGACATTTATTTAATACTAGCTGACCCGGCCCGGCTTCACCCAGGCCCTGGAGGGGATCTATCTATCTATCAGTCTGTCTGTCTGTCTGCTTGTTTGTCTGTCTGTCTGTCTGGCTGACCCGGCCCGGCTTCACCCAGTCCCTGGTGGGGAGCATCTCATTTAATTAATATAAGTAGTCATATAAGCTCTCCCGTTCCCGACTATCTGTCTGTCTGTCTGACCCGGCTTCACCCAGTCCCTGGTGGGGAGCATCTCATTTTATTCATATACGTAGTCATATAAGCTCTCCCGTTCCCGACTATCTGTTTGTCTATCTATCTGTCTGTCTGTCTGTCCCGGCCCGGCTTCACCCAGTCCCTGGTGGGGAGCATGTCATTTAATTCATTCATATAAGTAGTCAAATAAGCTTCCGTTCCCGACTATCTGTCTATCTATCTGACCCGGCGTGGTTTCGCCCAGCTCCTGGCGCACAGTAACTTAAAAGAATGTCCTTCCACACACCATTCATTATTTTTAATGAAAACTGTTTTTAATCACCGACATGACAGTTGATAAGTTTTGTAAGCAGAAAAAGATGGGTTAAAATGTTAAGCATAATGCATTATTTTTATGCAAACTTTAAAAATACCTTAAAGATTATATCTTTATAATGAGTTATAATATAACTCATATGCCTAAAAATAACTATAGACAAAGAGTTTAACAATAGTGCAGGTAAGTCCAACAATATGACTATAAAGTATATAGAAATGTTATTAAAAGTTATGCCCCTTGAAATAACTTTTCTAGAGTGAAGTCCCCCTGCTATATAGAAATTATATAATGAAAATGAAAAAGTAAATGTTATTAAATAAGTAATTTTAAAATAATAAGTAATAAGAAATTATTATAGTCGGTTGCACAGGAATGAAAGGAAGACGTGTAGAAAATTTCATCTCAATCGGATGTACCGTTATCGAACGCATCCAATACATAAATCCGCACAAACAAACATACTCTGTTTTATAGATATAGATAAAAGGCAGCTATTTATAACTGTTAATTAGGTCACAGCACATCCTATCAAAATGTCTTTAAAGTCAAGAGCATTTTTGTCGGAGACTCTGAGACTCGTGCTTTGTGCGATGCTTTCGGCAGGCTGCCCTGCGGAAAGAGACTGAGCCATATGGGATAAAACCTGGTGCAATGAAGTCAGACATCTCGATCCTGTTGAGTTGACATTCTATTGAAAGAGGAATGTGACTTTTACTTTCCTGTTACTATTACCAAAATGCACAATAAAGTATACATCCTGTCAGGTTTGTTAGCGATGTGACAGACTTTTAATGAATAATTAAACAATTGGTGGCAATTTTTAATTGTTAATTAGGTTATGGCATATCCTATTGAAAAATAGATAATGAATCATAATGCGTCAAGATAGGCCTTGCCACCCCAGTCGCAATGACATACGGTACTACTACGTTGTCCGCTTAAAAATAAACAAGCCACAGTAATAGAAGGCAGAATGTCTCAGCTTCCAATTTATTGAGCCGCGATAAAATCTTCCCCATCATATCTTAGGACCTCTTTACACTTCCTGATTGTAGTTTACGACACAAAAATATTCATAACTCTGCTTAGAATTAACGTACACTCTTCGTTGAGATACCGTTGGATTCGTCTTGTCAAGCTGTATCCAACTGTGATGATTTCATAAGTAAATACCATATTTTAAAATATTCTCTATGTATGCTAATAATAATTTACTACGCAAACTCAAACAGTGACACTTTCAAGTTTTGGTAACCTGGGGCTCGCTTCCGAAGCAGCTTCGGTTTAGAATGTTTAATTATTCATCATCATCATCAAGTGCCGTGCCGGCTGGCATAGGCGTTCATGGCTCTCCATAGATCTCGGTCTTTGGTTCTCTGGATCAACTCTGCTGCTGATATTCCTCCATGCCACCGTCGCAATCCATCCAGCATCACTTCTCTTGGTCTACCTCTGCCTCTCTTCCCCTCGATCTTTCCAGTTGTTACGATGTTCTCCAATGCCTCTCTTCTCATCACATGACCGAGGAAAGCTGTTTGTCTCTGTCTTATTGTTGTATATAATGTTCTAGTTTCATTAGCCTGTTTCAGGCAGTCGTCGTTAGTTACTCTGGCAGTCCAAGGAATTCGCAACATTCGTCTCAGGAACCACATCTCTGTTGCTTCTAAGTTCTTCTTAATTTGTTCATTTACATTCCAAGATTCACTGCCATACAGCAAAACTGGTTCTACATAGCATTTCAGCACTCTCTTTCTTACATTCAGTGACAGTGACTTATTGCATAAGATACTCTTCATTTTATGAAATGCGGCTTTTGCCTGCCCTATTCTGCTCCTAATCTCTGTTGTACATCTTCCATCTGATGTTATAAATGCCCCTAGGTATCTAAAATTATCAACTTGGTTAAGGATTTTCCCTTCTATTTCTATGTCACATTTTGGTGTCACCATTTTCTTTGATATTACCATTGTTACTGTTTTCTTGATATTCAAGTTGAGTCCTTTCCTTGCACTCTCTGTTACTACAACGTCTAATAATTGTTGTAGGTCTGTTGAATTATCCGCCACCAATACTGTGTCATCTGCATAGCGTATATTATTTATATTATAACCTCCAACTAGTATTCCTGGCATCTCTTTGATCTCTCTCATTATTACTTCGCTATACAGGGAGAAAAGATCTGGTGACAAGACACACCCTTGTCGTACTCCTAGCTTTATCTGTTCGTAACTACCCTCTTTATTTCCCATTTTAATTGCTGCTACTTGGTTCCAGTAAATATTCTTTATTATTCTTAAATCTTTTCCATCAGTGTTGATATCTTCCAACATTTTAATCAGTTCATCATGTTTTACTTTATCAAATGCCTTAGTATAATCTATGAAGCACAAATATATGTCCCTCTGTTTCTCTATAATCTATTGACCTTTCTATTAGTGTCTTTAATTATTAATTTATCAATCACTTATTTTCAACTTACGTCTCTCGCCTAAGACATAGGCTGTTCACCGATTATCATCTGAAAAGGCTTCCCACAATTCGACAAGCCAAGACAGGGTAGAAGAACTCACATTTCTCGTTTTCACAAACTGGTCTGGCTAGCCAACGCGATTCAGATTTACCCAATTTCACCGGAAGTTTATTTGCGGATTTGTTCGGCCACTATTTTTTTTGTATCTCCGATCGGAGGAGATTTAAAGTACACACTAGCTGACCCGGCCCGGCTTCGCCCAGGCCCTGGCGGGGATCTATCTATCTATCTATCTATCTATCTATCTATCTATCTATCTATCTATCTATCTATCTATCTATCTATCTATCGATCTATCTATCTATCTATCTATCTGTCTGTCTGTCTGCTTTGTCTGTCTGTCTGTCTAACCCGGCCCGGCTTCGCCCAACTCCTGGTGGAGAGCATCTCATTTAATTCATATAAGTAGTCATATAAGCTCCCGTTCTCGACTATCTATCTGTCTGTCTGTCTGTCTGTCTGTCTGTCTGTCTGACCAGGCCCGGCTTCGCCCAGCCCCTGATGGGGTGCATCTCATTTAATTCATATAAGTAGTCATATAAGTTCCCGTTCCCGACTGTCTGTCTGTCTGACGACCCGGCCCGGCTGTCTGTCTGTCTGTCTGTCTATCTGTCTGTCTGTCTATCTGTCTGTCTGTCTATCTGTCTGTCTGTCTATCTGTATATCTATCTATCTATCTATCTATCTATCTATCCGACCGACCGACCTATCCATAGCCAGGGGACTTCTTCTTCTTCTTCGTTCATCCGGAGTTTTTTTTTTTCGGATGTGATTGCGTTGTGCCTGTTTACAGCAGAGCTGCGTTCTTGCGCCGTTAGGCCGACACATCCGACTTCTGCGGGCATTTGTTGACCGGGTTAACCTTCCCGGGGGTTTCTTAGGACGTTTCACTCTCACTGCTGTGGTGTTATCCCCCATCCCAGCTGGTCCATATAGAACAGCCAAAGATCCTGGTCAGCCCTCAAGGGAAGGCAGGGGCAGACCATGGGCATTCACCGCCATCCAAGGAGGTTTCCATACTTGCAGAGCCGATACATAGCGCTCTGGTACTGGGCTCACCCAAGGAATCGTCACGTCCTGCACATGGCTGCTTAGCCTCACTTCCGTATATTGGGCCTTCCGTTCACCATAGGCTGTTCTTCCGGAAACCAGAAGTATGCAGTCTGCAGATGACATCCACACAGTGAGCTTTCGATTCGGACTTTCCATGTAATGGATTTGCTATCCAAGCAATATTCCATTTCGTGCCACTAGGACACTTTTCCACCTTTTATGAAACCCACACAGTGGGCTTTTAATTCGGACTTTCCACGTAATGGATTTGCTGTCCAAGCAATATTCCATTTCATGCCACTAGGACACTTTTCCACCTTTTATGAAGCCCACACAATGGGCTTTTGATTCGGACTTTCCACGTAATGGATTTGCTATCCAAGCAATATTCCATTTCGTGCCACTAGGACACTTTTCCACCTTTTATGAAGCCCACACAGCGAGCTTTCGATTTGGACTTTCCACATAATGGATTTGCTATCCAAGCAATATTCCATTTCATGCCTCTGGGTCTTCATGCACCTTTAAATGTCAACCTGTATGTAGTTAAAGTAAGCTGCGGTCAACTTTAGCTTGTTGATATCTCCATAGAGCTTGTCCTCAAATGAAGCAGGTGTGGGCCAAAATATCTTTCTCTGTTCTGCATACGTTGGGCAATCCTGCAGCAAATGTTTTGCTGTCATTTTTCCAGTTCTACAATTACATTCATCGGTATCTCCTATCTTTAGTTTATTGAACAAGTGGTATTTCAGCCTGTTATGTCCTGTGCGGAGTCTGAAGATTGCTACTTGTTCTCTTCGGTCGAGTTTGTAATATGCATCATCCTTCTGATGGCCTGGATGCTCTGATTCCCATTTGGTTCTATAAGTGCTTTTTATCAACCTCTTTGCCTCATTATAGGTTATGTCTATGTCAGGCTGTGGTAGTCGTCCGCCCTCTTTTGCCAGTCTGTCAGCCTCTTCGTTTCCAGGTATACTGCAATGTGATGGGATCCACTGTATTACAACTTTTTTGGATTTCTGGCATAGACCATGGAGTGCTGCTCTTAGGTCAGTTAGTTCTGTGCTGTTATTGCTCTTCAGTATTGAGACAGCTGACTTTGCATCTGTGAAGATAGCTATTTGCTTCTCTTTATTTTCCTCCATCAGGAGCATTTCTGCTGCAGTTTTCAGAGCCTCTACCTCCGCTTTGAAGTTACTTGAAAATTTTCCAGTTGCCACTGAATGTGTTTTTTTCACTCCATTTTTTAAATTTAGGAGAATTCCTCCTCCTCCATTCTCTATTGAATTTTTGGCTGATCCATCTGTATATGCATGGGTCCAATTCCTGCTTGGGTAATGTTCTTTTATGTAGTTTAGGGTTATTTCTCTTCTTTCGGTTTCATGCTGAGTGTTCTTTTTTTCAATACCAGGAATGTTTTCTATCATCTCAGGCAGTTGCTGCTGTCTCCAAGCTGGGAACTTGTGTGCATTGTGTATGGGCTTGACTGTTGATATGTTAAGTACAGGATCTGCCCTAATCCTTCGTTTTGCAGTTTCTACAAAGTTGCTACGCTTCAGCCTTCCCTTTCCAAAACCATTAAATCTGTTGTACATAGGGTGGTCTGTCAATCTTCTAAATTTTTCTGCTTGTTGCTGGGCTCTGCTATCTCTTCTATCCTGCATTGGTTGTAAACAAGTGATCTTTTCTAGTTCATTAATAGGCGTTGTCTTCAGGCTTCCAGTTATGATTCGCATTCCTTGGTTTTGGACTCTACTTATTTTGTTAAAGTTTGACTTAGCTGCTGTTGCCCAAGCTGCAATGCCATATTCCAGTACTGGCCTCACCCGTCCAGTATATAACTTCTTGAGAACTTTCTCATCTGCTCCCCACGTTGTACCAGCAAGCTTTTTCATGATTGCCATTCTCTGCCTTGCTCTTGTTCGATTTTTCTCAACCTGTGTCTTCCATGTCAGGCGACGATAAAAGGTGACTCCTAGATAGTTTGGATTTTCTTCATGGCGCAATATTTTTCCATTCAATACCAGCTTAGGTTGCTGAGTTTTATTTGAGAGGGAGAACACTGTGCATGTTGTTTTCTCCTCACTTATCTTCACTAGCCATGATTTTGACCAGTCCGCTAGTGCTAATAAGGCTTGCTGTATTCTGCTGTTAGCTGTACTAATATATTCTTTAGATGTCCATATGGCTAGGTCATCTGCAAAGGAGGATGTGTGTACTCTGGCTGGAAAATTTTCTGTGATGTCATTTATATATGCTAGGAATAATGTTGGTGAAAGAACTCCTCCTTGGGGGACACCTTGCTCCAGCAGCATCATTTTGCTTGTTTGTCCTTGTACTTTTGTCCTGGCAGTTCTGTTCTCAAGGTAGTGGCTGATCCATTTATACATTTTTCCACAAACATGCATGTTTTGCAGTTTTACTTTCAGTCCTTCCTTCCATTCTTTATCAAATGCTTTTTCTAAATCTATCCAGACTGCTATTGTGTGCTTTTTCTCTTGGAAGGCATCCTCTATTTCCTGAGCTATATAGGTTATTTGATCTTCAGTGGATCTGTACTTTCTGAATCCTGCTTGGTGTGGTGTTAAGAGTTTGTTTTCTTCCAGATGCCATGTTAGCCTGCCATTGATAATGCGTTCCATTAATTTTCCTACACAGCTAAGTAGACTGATAGGTCGATAGCCATTTGGTTCTTCCAGGTCTTTTCCTTTCTTTGGGACTGGTATTAGTATAGCTTCCTTCCATGCCTGTGGGACTATTCCTCTCTTCCAGCTGTTATTTAGGACTGCTAGTAGTTTCTTCTTTACCTTGGTGCCTAGTCCTATTAGCATTTCATTTGTGATGCCATCCTTTCCTGGTGATTTCTTCTTTTTTAGGGTATTCATTGCCTGTTCCATTTCTTCCATTGTTAGATTTGCCATCATATATTCTGCTGCTGTCTCTGTATTTCTATGATGTATCTGTTTGTCTTTGATTGCTTTCTTCTGTTCGGTTGTAATATCAATGTGGTTTGCATTTGCATAGTGTTCCATTAGTGCATTTGCAGCCTTTTTTCCTGTAAGCAAGGCATTTCCTTGTTTAATTGTTATTTGTTTGTTTCCAGGTCCTTCATTGTTCATGGCTTTCACTAGTTTCCATAGTTTGTTTCCATCCCTGTCAAAATTCAGGTTTTCTGTTTTTTCCCTCCAACAATCTCTTGTTGTTTGATTTACTGTTCTTTTATATTTTGCTGAGATGGCTTTGAGAGAGATATGCGCTTCAATTGTTTTTTCTCTCTCTGCTGTCTTCCTGGCATCTTCAACTTTGTCCTCCAAACTTTGTAGTTCTTCAGTCCAGTATGGTTTGTAATTTTTCCTCGCTCCTCTAGGAATGGACTCAGTGGCTGCCTGTATTATCGCTCTGTTTAGACTTTCCACCATTTGCTTTATGTTGCCATATCGTGTATTTATGTTTTCACAATATTTGTCTGTTAGTATGGCAAATCTGTCCCAATCTGCTCGTTTGTAATTCCAGCGGGGCAAGGGCTTTTGCTCCTGTAGAACATACTCCATATTCATTACAAGCTTGATTGGTCTGTGGTCACTACCGGCTAATTGGTCCAGCACATGGCGATCGATTTTGTGGAGGATGTCTCCTGTGCAGAAAGCTAAGTCTGGAGTAGAAGTGGTAAGCCATCTTCTGGAGTAGAAGCTCGGTGTGTCATCCGCTTTGTTGAGTAGATGGAGATTTGATTCTATTTCCCATTCCTCCAATTCATCTCCTCTTTTGTCAGTATCTGGGTATCCCCATCTTTCTGAACGGCTATTAAAGTCTCCGACAATAATGCAGTTTGTGTCAGTTATTTCCATGTTTGAGAGTGTAAGGTCCTTATCTGCTGGGCTATACAGATTGTAGATTCTTATTTTCACGTCCTTTATCATTATATCAACACCTATAATTTCCGTTTGGTTGTCAGAGATCACAGATACTTCGCTGCAAGGTATTGTATTTCGTGTAAGTATTAGAACTCCTCCTTTGTGTCCTTCGCGGTCGAAACGTGTGGCCTGATATCCTCTGACTGAGAATTTGTGGTTGGCGTTGAGGTGTGTCTCTTGAATGCATGCCACATCTATTCTATCTTTATGAAGACGCTGTGTTAGGGAGTCTTTCTTCTTGTAAACTCCTTCGGCATTCCACTGTAGTATGTTGAGTGTCCGGGGTATTTGGTCAATAGCTCTTAACCTACTCCTCTGTGCCTTGACTCCACAGCACAGGGGAAGGTGACCACCAGTAGTCATGGGTGGACCCCCTCGAGGCAGGGGGCCCGGCACTATCGCCGCCTGATGGGACTTCACGGGATTAGCACCATAACGATTAAACCAGGGGACTTAACCTAAGATATAGCAATGCCACTAAAAGTTATGTCCCTTTATATATTTTGTCTTATGTTAAGTCATGTAATTTAATTATTAAATGTTAATAAGTAAATAGATGATGCTACACTAAAAAAAAACTATGACAGTTGGTTGCACGGGAATGAAAGGAAAACGTGTAGAAATCTTCATCTCAATCGGATGGACCGTTATCGAACGCATCTAATACATCCCCAACCACAAACCCACACACATACATTCTGTTTTATAGATATAGACTAGCTGACCCGGCCCGGCTTCGCCCAGGCCCTGGAGGGGATCTATCTATCTATCAGTCTGTCTGTCTGCTTGTTTGTCTGTCTGTCTGGCTGACCCGGCCCGGCTTCACCCAGTTCCTGGTGGGGAACATGTTATAATTCATATAAGTAGTCAAATAGGCTTCCGTTCCCGACTATCTGTCTGTCTGTCTATCTATCTGACCCGGCGTGGTTTCGCCCAGCTCCTGGCGCCCAGTAACTTAAAAGAATGTCCTTCCACACACCATTCATTATTTTTAATGAAAACTGTTTTTAATCACCGACATGACAGTTGATAAGTTCTTTAAGCAGAAAAAGATGGGTTACAATGTTATGCATTATGCATTATTTTTATGAAAACTTTGAAAATGCCTTAAAGATTATATCATTATTTATTATAACTCATATGCCTGAAAATAACTATAGACAAAGAGTTTAACAATAGTGCAAGTAAGTCCAACAATATGACTATAAAGTATATAGAAATGTTATTAAAAGTTATGCCCCTTGAAATAACTTTTCTAGAGTGAAGTCCCCCTGCTATATATAGAAATTATATAATGAAAATGAAAAAGTAAATGTTATTAAATAGGTAGAAGATTTTACACTAAGAAACTATTATAGTCGGTTGCACAGGAATGAAAGGAAGACGTGTAGAAAATTTCATCTCAATCGGATGTACCGTTATCGAACGCATCCAATACAAACAAACAAACAAACAAAGCCACACACACTCTGTTTTATAGATATAGATGACGTTAAATTCCCCGATTATTTCAAGATCGAGTTAAAACAGAAACCGTTTGCTGGATATTGCCCCCCCCCCCCTTTCCACGCTCTAGGAATCTATACCTCTCGTCTTCTCCAATTCGTTTCCTAAGGGCAGCGTGGTCTCGAGGTATGGTGTCCGCCTCGAGTGCTGGAGGTCCCGGGTTCAAGCCCCGGTGAGGACCGGGCTTTTTTTCACGTGGACTTCTAGTAATAAAATTTCCCCTGGTCTCTGGGTAGTGAGATCGGACGCCCGTGTGTATTGTTGCGCACGTAAAAAATCCCTTGGCAGTTGGAAATCGAAAAAGAATAGCCTAATAGCGCTGCCCGGGCAAAATTTCGAGTTAAAAATCTACCCAAAGTATTTCAGGATCCTCGCCGGTGCTACGGAGTTAGTGCACTGAGCTGAGTTTTCTAAACTCAGATTTGAGTTGGGAGGAGAACGGAGCACTCATGGGTTACACCCGTGTACCGTGATGTTGATCCATCGACTAAACTAAACAAATTCGTTTCCTGGACGGAAGTACAGACTCACTTTATAAGACTTAAGCAGACCCGTAGGCCTACATTTCGTTTTAACTGGATGTTCTAGTTGTTCTATTATGTGTAATTCAATTGAGCATCCATTTTTACCTATACTTTGTAGTTTTCGACTATTAGAATTGACAATCCCAGCTCAAACTGAAAATATAAAGATTGCATGCTCTAACGTGGTATTTCAATGGCCGGACATAGCAGTTTTCATTGTCATACTCCAGCGATGGACATTTATCATTATTATGGCATATTCATAGCAAGTGCAATGCCAATGATTGCATGTTTGCATTCAACACCCATTATAGTATTTGTGTGTAATTTTTGATCACTCTACACCAGTGGTTCTCAACCTTTTTTTGGCCGATGTACCCCTCCACCATATGTTCAGAATGTCAATAATGTCACCCCCCCCCCCTCTTTTCGTATTTCCTCCCTATAAATCCCCTCCCCCGCCCCTACACAGTATACATAAAGATGGAAGCTACATTTAATAACACATACTAGAACATAACGTGATTTGCGGGACTACTTACGTTATAAACCGAATTTCAGAAGGGTGAGAAGTACAAACCGTAAAGCATGGAGGGGCAAACAATATCAAGAAATCGGTTCTTGGATTAACGCGATCTTGAAATAATCTTAACCCCCCCCCCCCCCTCCTGGAAATCCCAAATCCCCCCCCCCCCCGGGGTGATTTCCTCACCTGTTGAGAACCACTGCTCTATACGGACCACATCTTTGATAATTTTGCAACTTTCCAACGGGACTTCTGTGGTCAATAGGGATCTACGCCGGCGGCCTCTCGCTGACAGAGCGCGCGAGGAGACAGCGCGCGTGGTCTGACGTCATCACAGCATGACGTGAGGTGTATATATGATTACTTGCATCAGAAGGAGACGGTCAATATATTTTAGGTATGTAATAAGAAGTGGTTCGAATGGCATCGGTAACTTACAGGGTATGTGAGCCGGCCGCTCAGAAAGCAATGGCAAACTACTGAGCGTAATCTTGCCAAGTAATCAACATACAGCTGAAAGATGCAGGTGTTGACAGCGATGTCCTGTAAAGGATATGCAAAAAAAAAAAAAAAAATGTAATGAGCAGGAGAAAGATGGAATACGTCCTGACAAAGAAAATGCCAGAGGTGAAGAGAGTCAGGGGGAGGCCGAGAGAGAACATACTGGATAGTTTGACATCATGGCATGGAGGAACATCAGTACCCTGACATATTGCGCTGCATCTCAGCCGGTGCATGCTGCACAATTTACATTGCAGGACGTCGCCCTCAACACCGGCATTTTTTGGCTGTTGTGATCTCTTGGCAAGTTTACGTTCAGTAGTTTGTCATTGATTTCTAAACGACCGGCACCAATAACATAAACTAACTTAAAAAAAAAAAAAAAGAAGAAATCCTTTATACGCAACACACATGCAGGCAATATGCACCTGTTGAGCTGCAGCAAAATATGCCAGGCAATAAATTGTGCAATCTGTTGTGTGTATCTTTCTTATTCAAATTCACTACGGAAAAATATTGGTATTAATAATTGACATAAGGAATCCCAGAATCGTTTGATCAGCATGTCAATCTATGCAAGATGTATAGATGTGTTTGATTTTCAATTTGATTATGAACTTTGGAACTCCAAAAGCTCTTTTTTTTTTTAAATTTTTGTTGTTGTAATAATCAAGAAGGTAATTACAAAAAAAAAAAAAAAAAAAAAGCAATTATATGAAGAACAGAAAGAAAAAAGTCGCTTCATGAAACGAACATTCTCACAAGTATTGACTGGCGCTCACAGAGGTAGAAGAAAGAAGTCAAGTTGGGACTAGCTGACACACTAAGTTCTTCAGGTCACGCACTGAGGCCTCAGGTGTTCCGCAACAATTGATAGTTTTTTTTTTTTTTATGTTGCATGTCCCTTACAGGAGGTTGCAGTCATCACCAGCATTTTTCAGCTGCTGTTGATGTACTAAGCAAATTTTTACTTTAAGTAATTTGCCATTGCTGTCTGAACGACCGCGAACCGCTGCCGATTCTCGCAGCTGCTGTTTTCCCCACGTGGATATACGGGATTACGAACAATGTCGTTAAACCCTTGGCCAGGGAGACCGGTAATTGATAGTTATGCTTATCTATATGACACTTTAGATAGCTGCTGGTTATGGTTCCAAGTCAGCGACGGTGGGCAGAGGAACTCTCAATGGAAACAATGGCTACGGTAATCAGATCATTATGGTCACTGCCAGGGAGGAAGAATGGTAGATTTCCCTCCTTATTGATTCCCGGGCAAAGGGGGATCGTCAGCCTTGGTTGGTATCCCCTCTAAGAGAGGAAACTCTCAATTTCAAACCTCTGCTGGTTTGCGGGTATGCCCAGAGGGAAAGGCTTCGGGGGTAAACCATGAAGACAATCCGGATATAGAGTCCCTAAGGCAAGTTCCATGTTGTAAACAACATAGTTCTGGCACCTCCTGCGATGGCACCGATGCCAAGTTGCATTGGCTACTGCCTTTTCCTTGGTCAACATCGGTGACGTGGAGAGGGGGAACTTGCTACTGGGCAACAGCTGGTTCTCCGCGTTACATCGCCCAGGCTTGTGCCCTGGAGAGGTTACTTCAGCACCGCATAACAATGGTGACACAACACAGGAAGCAGCAGTTACCGTTTATAAGTCGTAATGCTCGATTGACGTAGAGAGCAAGGCGCCAGGGGCTGCTTCCGACAGTGGGGGAGATCATCGTATCTCACTATACAGTCATCAGCGGCGCTGTTAGATGCCTCACCAGCGGCACAACTCTATCTATAGTCCAAAGGACTGAAAGAGGCCTACTACTACTGCCGCTGCTGCTGATGCTACTATGACCCTTTAAATGCTATTGTATGTGCCTTTACACGTGCGTCATCTCCCCCCCCCCCACACCCCAATATCCCAGAACTTTAACTGATGTTATGTGACGTAGAAATAGAAAGGACAATTCTTAACCAAGTAGATAATTTTAAATACCTAGGGGCATGTATAACATCAGATGGAAGATGTACAACAGAGATTAAAGCAGAATAAGGTAGGGGAAAGCCGCATTTCAGAAACTGACGAGCATCTTATGCAATATCTATCACTGGCCCTACATCAAAGATCATCTGCGACAAAACCAAGAGGACGCCCATGAAGAAAATGGATTGACGATATCAACGACATTGTACAATCACACGGAATGACACTATCCAGTGCCGCTCATTGGCGCGTATACTTGTATAGTATATTTAATATTCATGTCTATTGGTTTGGCTTTAATTTTGATTTGACCATAACTCTTTCTGAAATACAACAATAATCATTAATTTATTTAGCTGTTTTTCATTAAATAGCAGTAAAGACAGCTATCAGTGTCGTTATCGTTCACTGACTCATGAAATCTTGGGAAGCTAATGTGGTGGTTTCTCCATACCTTCCACATCAACACGGGGGTCTTTAACTTTTACCGCTGCTTTTGACTGATTTCCAACTGTCAAGACAAATGAGTGTCCTGCTTTGCTCAGCTGCAGAGTTGTCCACTTATTCCGGTCGGTCTAATGAATGCTGTTGTTATTGTCTTCCACTTATGTCGTTAGGCGTTTGGGTGGGTGGGGGTATTGAAGTTACAGTGCCGTTTGAAGTTATCGCGTTTCCTCCGTGATTCTTGAGCATAATTTTTCTAGGATCAAGCAAGGAAAGTACAACATGAAAAGGTAACTCTCGTGAAACGGAAACAGGCGAGTCAAGTTACGTCTGCTAGAGCAGTGGTTCTCAACCGAATTTGGCCCCTTGCACCTCTTCGCTACGTGTTCAGAATGTCATTCCCAGCTTTCGTATTTCTTCCCTATAAATTTCTCCCACCTCCCCCCCCCTTTTTTTTTGGCATATCCTTTACAGGACATCGCTGTCAACACTAGCATCTTTCAGCTGTATGTTGATTCCTTGGCAAGATTACGCTCAGTAGTTTGCCATTGCTTTCTTAGCGGCCGGCTCACATACCCTGTAAGTTACCGATGCGATTCGAACCACTGCTGATTCTCACCGTCATCACGTTACCGACGAGAGTATACGAGATAACGGAGAAAAGTCATAACCTCTAGGCCACGAAGCCGGCCCCACCGCCCCTACAGAGTATAAATGTAAATAAATTATATACGTAAAAAGGGACGCTAAATTTAATAACACATACTAGAACAAGTCTAGACGGCTACATAAAACGTGATTTGCGGGTTTAGTCGATTTAGTCCAATTTAGTCGATGGATCAACATCACGGCACACGGGTATAACCCATAAGTGCTCCGTTCTCCTCCTAACTCAAACCTGAGTCAGGAGAAACTCAGCTTAGTGCACGAACTCCGTTGCACCGGCGAGGATATTTAAATACTTTGAGTAGATTTTTAACTCGAAATTTTGCCCGGGCAGCGCCGTTAGGCTACTCTTTTTCTATTTTCAACTGCCAAGGGATTTTTTACGTGCGCAACAGTACACACGGGCGTGCGATCTCACTACCCAGAGACCAGGGGAAATTTTATTACTAGAGGTCCACGTGAAAAAATCCCGGCCCTCACCGGGGCTTGAACCCGGGACCTCCAGCACTCGAGGCGGACACCATACCTCGAGAGCACGCAGCTCCCCCTGATTTGCGGGTCTACTTACGTAATAAAACGAATTTCAGAAGAGCGAGAAGTACAGAACCGTAAAATATGGAGGGACAAAAAATATCAAGTAATCGGTTCATGTATTAACGCGACATTGAAATAATCTTAACCCCCCATCCCTGGAAACCCTGGGGGGGGGGGGGGGGGTTCTCCACCGTTTGAGAACCACTGTGCTAGAGCCTACGTTTGTATCACTGACCTAGAAAATTCGGACTCTGAACTGGTGATCGAATCTAACCATTGGTGTCGGTACGCGTGGCTCATATGCCGGTAGATCCTGTAGCGTTCTTATAGTTATACCCATTAATATTATTATTAAGAACAATGGCTTCATTAAAAGAGGTAAGCTAACTGATGTAACTAATTAAATTATTATATTATCGCTTGTCTTAATCTTGTCGAAATAATAAATCGCTTTAATTTTATTTTTAGTTTTAGTGTTCGCCATAGATTTTTAGACTCGCAATAGTTAGTAGACAGACAGTTGATAGTTGTTGGACATTAGTTTGACTAATAATAATAGTGCCATGCCATAAGCCGGAGACTGGCCATAGCAATGTTAAACAGTATTAAGAGACTAGGGTAAAAATATAAAATAAATTGTTTGAAAGCATACAACTTTTCTGTAGCAACAAATGGATGTCAGGCAATCTCAATCTGAATCATCGTGTCATCTGATGATCATCATGACATCAGTCAGCCTTAGCCTTAGCCATGGACATAAATGAAAAAAAAAATCAGGCATTTTAACTTAAAGTGAATTAATTACATGTTAACAGCAAAATGCTTAGAATATCGTAGACCAAGAAAAAGACTGCCACTCTATACGATCTGAACATTGAATAAAACTGGCTTATCAACAGCATTATGATTAATTGGAAGCTAAATACTTCGGCTGTAGTAACCATCTGTAAGATAAGTATAGTATATGTAAGCGTTACAGACACATGGAAAGGATGTTGATGGAAGGGAAGGCGTGGTTCATGGAAGGAGGAGTTGTTTGTCAGGATGAAGATGGACATAAGACTATACAGTATTGATTCATGCAAAGAATACCACGGACAGACAGAAAAACCAATGACCAAGTACTACAGGAGACAAATTAAAATCGTAAATTGATTAGAGAAATTAGACGTAGACAGTTAAAATTTTTTGGACATGTTATGAGAAGAAATGGATTGGAGAACTTCGGTGTCATTCGTGAAATGTCTCCCGCCAAGGTGGGTTTTCAGTGGACCAAAAAGGTGGAAATCGCTAGGGGCTTAGTTGGGACTAAGGTGCTAGTCTATATCGCTACTCGCCTGTCACCTCTAATCATCTCCACCTGCTGCACGGATGCTTCTGTTGCAATCTCAACAGGAGGACCAGATTGGATTTCATCAACAATTTTAGAGTGTCCTTGAGAACATTTTTCTACCCAGCTATGCACCACTTTATAGGACAAACATTTGTCAGCATAAACAGGAAGCATTTCCTTATGAACGTCCTTTGCAGGCAGTCCTTTTGCCCACAGAAAACGCATAACAGCACGCTGCTCTTTGGTTTTACACTTAGTAAGTACAGTCGCCATTTTGTTTATGCGCTGCGCATGCACATGAGACACCTAGCGCCATCTGACGAATGGGAATATATTGTTCGATATTGCTGTCACCAAATGAAACCTGTAGAAAACACTAATTGCATTTACCTGCCATCCCACAGAACTGTGTGACTTACTTATTGGCTCGCCCTCGTAGTAGTTCTGAACTGAATTTTGTGTGTGGATTAGCTTTCCCTATTAACAGTGTCCCTCACCATCATGCAAACCCACTCCAAATTCAGAGGTACTTGTAATTTATGTCCCGAGGTCAACATTTTAGTCCAACTGTCCGGTGTAGGGAATGAACCGCTTACCTCGGCATCAGCACACCGGATGTTTAGAAGCATGCATTCTTATCCATCCGGCCATGATGACCTCCAGATATAAGGTATTAAAACAATTGCTTTAACCTACATATGTACTAAAGTGGTTGACTTCATTGCACCGGGTTTACCCCATGTGACTTGGCCTCTCTCTGCAGAACAGCAAGCCGCTTGCCGAGAGCAACCCACAACCTTCAGAGTGCAACACAGACCACTTTACCACAGAGACCCTAATTTTAGTACTTTATTTTTAGCATGTTTGTGTACAGACACCTACTCACCCAGCCACGTACTGTCTTGATATGTTGAATCAAGGTGAATGAGAATATCTCACCAGGAATCAAATACCAGATCTTCAAAACAGCTGCTGAGTATGTGATAGTTCTGTCATAAAAATGTCACGAATAATATATGACGTTGGCAATGAAATAAATTCACAAATTAGCCTCGTGCATTGTAAATGTTTGTGTTATAAATTACAATTTGGTTAGCTAGATATGTATCTATCTGTATTAATATTAATTCATGTGCATAAGAAAGAATAACTGGTTAATTTTCAGAGATTTGACGTTGCTGCAGAAGAAGTGAAGAAACTTTCCAAAGAGCCTTCAAATGATGAAAAGTTGGTCATTTATGGTTTATTTAAACAAGGAACTGTTGGTGACTGCAATACAGGTGAGAAACATGATTGCATTCATATTTTTGACAACTATACTGATGTTAATAATACTTTGATACTACATATATCAATTGAAATGAGAAAAAGAGTGTTGAAGTGCTACATAGAACCTGTACTTTTGTATGGATGTGAAGTGTGGACAGTGAACAGGCAAGCTGAAAAACATCTGATGGCTGTGGAAATGTGGTGTTCGAGTGAGATGGCGAAACATGGCCGCCCACGCTTATCGGTATGGCATATGATGGATGGATGGACTACACTGATTGCTTGTATAAAGTACATTATTTATACTTGTATGTTTGATTTTCCTTATTTTATTATTGATCTTGCCATGGTTTAGTTTGGAAATGTGTTTAGAGAGACAACACATATGACCATGTCCTGAGCGCACTGACACTGATTCTAGTTAATCAATATAATTGTTTGTTAATGCATAGATTTTAAAAGCATAATTCTGGGTCAGAAATGAAGCAATCAGGACTAAAGTGGAGGTTATAGCTGCACTAGATTTTATTAGAAGGCAGCAAGTCAAATGGTTTGGCCATGCAAGTAGTTACCAACTAACAGTATACCACAACAAGCAATGATGTACAGACCAGAGGGAAACAGAGGAAGAGGCCAACCACGTAAACGATGGATGCAGTCCATGGGAATATTGATACATGAAGCCCATAAGCGGGCAGTCTCCCGCTGTTTATACTTCACCTCGACACCGCAAGGTAGAAGAGGAACATGATGAGATGAGATGAATTCTGGGTCATAAATTGTCAGTAAAGATGGTGCTGGCATATGCAGTCACAATAAAACAGCCTTATTTATTTATTTATTTAAGTATTTTGAAGACAGCCTATGATAAACGTGAAGCTAAGCTGCCTTGAGAGAGCCCAGTACCTGAGCATTATGTGTCATTCCTGCATAATGGAAACCTCGTTGGCTGGTTGGGAATGCTCATTCTCTCTCTTCTCCCCCCCCCCCCCCCCCCCAAGACTCATGTGTGCATCTGTTCTGATAGCCTCAAAGGGGGGGGGGGGGGGAGAACCACCTGTAAAATGATCACCACTCTGAGGCTGTGAAATGTCATTTGAAACTACTTGGGACAACTAACCAGCCAACAAATGATGAATGATGAGAGTTTACATCGAACCCTTGTCCGAACTCATTCATTGTCATCAACATACATGCTACATCGAAAACAAGAAAAAATGTTGGATGAATGAAGATTTCGTTGCGACTGCACTGGTCAGTAGAGTCTTTACAAATCTAATGGAACAGTCACAGAACTTTTCTAAACAGTCTATTTATAGTGGCGTGCTAGAACTTGTTTACATTTTGTTTTGACTCATGTGCTACTTGTTTCAATATGTTTATATACACATATTTAAACAGAGAGGCCAGGTGGTTTCTTTGATGTAGCTGGGAAAGCAAAGTGGGATGCATGGAATGCATTGAAAGGTACATTTTTATACTTTATTCTGTAATCTTTACGTTAAATTTTTCATTAAAATTGTCATTGTTTACACTTCCGTTTTTTCTTCTTCTTTCCCTCCCTCCTCCTCTTCTCTTACATGTGCAAACCTGATTCACATTTCTACATCACTTCAAAAAAGAGACGTGATGAGAACTCTGTCCTTCACACATGGTGGTATTTTTAGTTTCAGATTTTCAATTCCATCAATCCATCTTTTGCTCTGCTTGCATCATGTTTAAGTTTTAGAGCTCTTTGTGAGACACTTTTTTGTGTGCATATCCTTATTTACAGGACATCGCTGTCAACACCAGCATTTTACTGTTGATGTTGATTTCTTGGCAAGTTTATGTTCCGTAGTTTGCCATTGCTTTCTGAACAACCGGCTCCCATACCAACTCGTTTAAACCCAGCGCAACGCGGTCTACTGCCAAATTGGTCGCCACTGTATTTTGAACGCGGGTAAGCGGGCTTACAAATCGCACCCGTAAGCCCTTTACCACAAGACCGGCATTGTGAGACACTGTCTTGTGGTAATTATGTTAATGACAAATATTTCCTAATTGTGTTACTTTTATGTTAATGACAAATCCATTTGGATTTGCTCATTGTATTACTATTCATAGTTATCGCAGGTTACATTTACTCTTAAAGGGAGTCCCTGTGGCGAAGTGGTCAAGCCGTTTGACTCGTGCTCCGAAGGTTGTGGGTTCAATTCCAGGCAGCACCCTCCGGTTTACGAGTTTAATGTTTCGGAGACTCCTGTGGGTCGTCGCTAAAAGCTATGGAGTGAGTGCTTTGTGCGACGCTTTCCGTGCTGCGGAAAGAGACCGAGCCATATGGGATAAAACCCGGTGCAATGAAGTCGACCCTGTTGACTTTTAAGTGACTCTTAAAAGGATTTGCAGTTTGGCATTGGTCATCATGTCTGTCCACAGCCTTCTGTCTCATGTACTGATTTAGGCATGTTCCTCCATGCTAAGATGTCAAACTGTAGCCTCTTTCCTCTTGGTTTCCTCCTGCCTGTCTTCTTTTCCAACTTTCCCATTGTCATGGCACTCCAGTTATCCCCCCTATCTTCATATGTGTTTTTTTTTCCCGTTTGCTCGCTTTGAACTCAATCATAGTCCATCCACTGCTACTACTTCTAGTGCACTGTACCAATTTTCGCATGTGGATTTCCCTATTGCTAGTGTCCCTTGCCATCAGACAAACCCACTCCGACTTCAGGGGTACTTGTAATTTACGTCCCCAAGTCAAGGATGAGAAGTCAACATTTGAATCCAACTGACTGTGTAAGGGTTGAACCCGCTATCTCAGCATCAACACACACACATGGACGTTAAAGCACGAGTGCTCTTATCCCTTTGTCCAAGCTGAACTTTTTATGATGTGCCCAAAAATGGTTTCGTCTTCTTCTATTACAAGTAAGCAGTTCTCTTTGTGATTTAACTTCTTTCAAGATGTCTTCATATGGTGTTCTCATCATTCTTCTGTAAAATCACATCTCTGCAGCTTCAAAACAATAACTCACTAATCTGCTGATTGTTCATAATTCACTTCCATGCATCAGGATTGACTCAATATAGCTCATAAATAAATTCAAAAGTATTGATTGGTGATCACAGACGTAGAAAAAAAAAGTAGAAATTAAAGGACAAACTAGAAACCATAAACATTGAAAGCTATTGTTGCCATACCGGGATTCGAAACAGTCACCTCCAGATGATGACAGCGTCTTGCAGGAACAAGTGTGCTTTGACACTGATGTCTAGTTGCTCATGTGACAAAGCACACACACACATGCATGCACACACAGGGAGAGAGTTATTTGTTAATGCTAAACATATTACATGGATCCATATATCACAAACATACAGTGACTTAAAAGAATACAATCTTGATGTGTCAGTCCACCAATTTTATATTCTAAATTAGAACTTAATGTTTTAATGAAACATCTTAGAAAATAAATCTGTGGCAGATAGGTATGGTTGTTAAAATTCCCTAGGAAGAGGGTATAAGCTATGTAGCAGCTGTACAGGATTATCAATTAAATGTTACATGCTCTTTTCATCCTTTAGGAAAAAGTCAGGATGATGCAATGACTGAATACATCAGCAAAGCTGGCGAGTTAAAGGCAGCATATAACTAGATGCTTTTGTCCTTTATGGGATTTTATTTTTCTAATGGTGAGTCTTCAGAAGTACCTGCTTTAGTCTTACTAATCAATGTTTTCTTACCAAATGTGCTGAAAAAGGTTATCAATTGTTACAACTTCACATAGAAGGAAATACTTTTCTAGATGCAGTACAGAGCTTGTCAATAAAACAATTGTGGTAAAGGTGTACCGGTTTATTCTCATAAAAACTGTCGTTTGCTGCCTATAGTACCTTGCAGTGTAGGGTGGGGGGGGGGGGGGGTGTCTTGAGCCTGAGGAATTAAGGCCGCCTGGCTAGTGCAGTCGCCTTGAACTGTGCAGGTTAGGATTTATTTTTTTGCCTCCGACAGAAAAAAATCCACACCTTACCAAGGATTCAAATCCGGGTCTCCCAAAGGAGAACCCAGCTTTCTTAGACACTCGGCCAGCCGACCAGTTTATTAATTGTCTTAAATGGCTTTTGTAATCGAGGGTGGGTTTACTTTTTGGGGAAGGATTACTTTAATTGCACACATATATCTCCATAAGTACTTTAGTCAACTGCCATAGGTCACATAAGGAGAATCTCAGTAAGTACCAAAATACAATACCCAAAGGAAAATTGAACAACTGTAGCAAATGCTTAACCATCCACCTTGATTTTTAGCTGTTTGGTCCACTAAAAGCTTATCTTATTGGTCAACATTTCCTAGATAATGCAGCGATTGAGTGAGGTGCAAATATGGCTGAAAAAGCAGAGCACGTACCTCTCTGCTACGTTTTATAGCAGTGTTACAGTCTATCAGTGCTGGTGGAGAGTTAAGAAATAATAGGCAAATATGAACACAATAATAGTGTTCAAGTTCGTGTCTCATGTATTTGTTCTTTAATATCCATTTCTTACTGCCCAGAGAAGATAACAATTCAATCGAAAACTATTTTGCTTACTTTTCATGCACAGTCTTATTGTTAAAATCCTAATACATCACAGTCAACCCCTCATGTTTATCTCTGACAACCAAACGGAAATTATAGGTGTTGATATAATGATAAAGGACGTGAAAATAAGAATCTACAATCTGTATAGCCCAGCAGATAAGGACCTTACACTCTCAAACATGAAAATAACTGACACAAACTGCATTATTGTCGGAGACTTTAATAGCCGTTCAGAAAGATGGGGATACCCAGATACTGACAAATGAGGATATGGATTGGAGGACTGGGAAATAGACTCAAATCTCCATCTACTCAACAAAGCGGATGACACACCGAGCTTCTACTCCAGAAGATGGCTTACCACTTCTACTCCAGACTTAGCTTTCTGCACAGGAGACATCCTCCACAAAATCGATCGCCATGTGCTAGACCAATTAGCAGGTAGTGACCACAGACCAATCAAGCTTGAAATGAATATGGAGTATGTTCCACAGGAGCAAAAGCCCTTGCCCCGCTGGAATTACAAACGAGCAGATTGGGACAGATTTGCCATACTAACAGACAAATATTGTGAAAACATAAATACACGATAAGGCAACATAAAGCAAATGGTGGAAAGTCTAAACAGAGCGATAATACAGGCAGCCACTGAGTCCATTCCTAGAGGAGCGAGGAAAAATTACAAACCATACTGGACTGAAGAACTACAAAGTTTGGAGGACAAGGTTGAAGATGCCAGGAAGACAGCAGAGAGAGAACAAACAATTGAAGCGAACATCTCTCTCAAAGCCATCTCAGCAAAATATAAAAGAACAGTAAATCAAACAACAAGAGATTGTTGGAGGGAAAAAACAGAAAACCTGAATTTTGACAGGGATGGAAACAAACTATGGAAACTAGTGAAAGCCATGAACAATGAAGGACCTAGAAACAAACAAATAACAATTAAACAAGGAAATGCCTTGCTTACAGGAAAAAAGGCTGCAAATGCACTAATGGAACACTATGCAAATGCAAACCACATTGATATTACAACCGAACAGAAGAAAGCAATCAAAGACAAACAGATACATCATAGAAATACAGAGACAGCAGCAGAATATATGATGGCAAATCTAACAATGGAAGAAATGGAACAGGCAATGAATACCCTAAAAAAGAAGAAATCACCAGGAAAGGATGGAATCACAAATGAAATGCTAATAGGACTAGGCACCAAGGCAAAGAAGAAACTACTAGCAGTCCTAAATAACAGCTGGAAGAGAGGAATAGTCCCACAGGCATGGAAGGAAGCTATACTAATACCAGTCCCAAAGAAAGGAAAAGACCTGGAAGAACCAAATGGCTATCGACCTATCAGTCTACTTAGCTGTGTAGGAAAATTAATGGAACGCATTATCAATGGCAGGCTAACATGGCATCTGGAAGAAAACAAACTCTTAACACCACACCAAGCAGGATTCAGAAAGTACAGATCCACTGAAGATCAAATAACCTATATAGCTCAGGAAATAGAGGATGCCTTCCAAGAGAAAAAGCACACACTAGCAGTCTGGATAGATTTAGAAAAAGCATTTGATAAAGTATGGAAGGAAGGACTGAAAGTAAAACTGCAAAACATGCATGTTTGTGGAAAAATGTATAAATGGATCAGCCACTAACTTGAGAACAGAACTGCAAGGACAAAAGTACAAGGACAAACAAGCAAAATGATGCTGTTGGAGCAAGGTGTCCCCCAAGGAGGAGTTCTTTCACCAACATTATTCCTAGCATATATAAATGACATCACAGAAAATTTTCCAGCCAGAGTACACACATCCTCCTTTGCAGATGACCTAGCCATATGGACATCTGAAGAATATATTAGTACAGCTAACAGCAGAATACAGCAAGCCTTATTAGCGCTAGAGGACTGGTCAAAATCATGGCTAGTGAAGATAAGTGAGGAGAAAACAACATGCACAGTGTTCTCCCTTTCAAATAAAACTCAGCAACCTAAGCTGGTATTGAATGGAAAAATATTGCGCCATGAAGAAAATCCAAACTATCTAGGAGTCACCTTTGATCGTCGCCTGACATGGAAGACACAGGTTGAGAAAAATCGAACAAGAGCAAGGCAGAGAATGGCAATCATGAAAAAGCTTGCTGGTACAACGTGGGGAGCAGATGAGAAAGTTCTCAAGAAGTTATATACTGGACGGGTGAGGCCAGTACTGGAATATGGCATTGCAGCTTGGGCAACAGCAGCTAAGTCAAACTTTAACAAAATAAGTAGAGTCCAAAACCAAGGAATGCGAATCATAACTGGAAGCCTGAAGACAACGCCTATTAATGAACTAGAAAAGATCACTTGTTTACAACCAATGCAGGATAGAAGAGATCAGCAACAAGCAGAAAAATTCAGAAGATTGACAGACCACCCTATGTACAACAGATTTAATGGTTTTGGAAAGGGAAGACTGAAGCGTAGCAACTTTGTAGAAACTGCAAAACGAAGGATTAGGGCAGATCCTATACTTAACATATCAACAGTCAAGCCCATTTACAATGCACACAAGTTCCCAGCTTGGAGACAGCAGCAACTGCCTGAGATGATAGAAAACATTCCTGGTATTGAGAAAAAGAACACTCAGCATGAAACCGAAAGAAGAGAAATAACCCTAAACTACATAAAAGAACAGTACCCAAGCAGGAATTGTACCCATGCATATACAGATGGATCAGCCAAAAATTCAATAGAGAATGGAGGAGGAGGAATTCTCCTAAATTTAAAAAATGGAGTGAAAAAAACACATTCAATGGCAACTGGAAAATTTTCAAGTAACTTCAAAGCGGAGGTAGAGGCTCTGAAAACTGCAGTAGAAATGCTCCTGATGGAGGAAAATAAAGAGAAGCAAATAGCTATCTTCTTTTCAAATCGCTTTCAAATCAAATAGCTTTTGGGAGTCTCTGTGGCGAAGTGGTCAAGCCGTTTGACTCGTGCTCGGAAGGTTGTGGGTTTGATTCCGGGCCGCACCCTTTGGTTTACGAGTTAAATGTTTCGGAGACTCCTGTGGGTCGTCGCTAAAAGCTACGGAGTTCGTGCTTTGTGCGACGCTTTCCGCGCTGCGGAAAGAGACCGAGCCATATGGGATAAAACCCGGTGCGATGAAGTCGACCCTGTCGACTTTTAAGCGACTTTTTAAATAGCTATCTTCACAGATGCAAAGTCAGCTGTCTCAATACTGAAGAGCAATAACAGCACAGAACTAGCTGACCTAAGAGCAACACTCCATGGTCTATGCCAGAAATCCAAAAAAGTTGTAATACAGTGGATCCCATCACATTGCAGTATACCTGGAAACGAAGAGGCTGACAGACTGGCAAAAGAGGGCGGACGACTACCACAGCCTGACATAGACATAACCTATAATGAGGCAAAGAGGTTGATAAAAAGCACTTATAGAACCAAATGGGAATCAGAGCATCCAGGCCATCAGAAGGATGATGCATATTACAAACTCGACCGAAGAGAACAAGTAGCAATCTTCAGACTCCGCACAGGACATAACAGGCTGAAATACCACTTGTTCAATAAACTAAAGATAGGAGATACCGATGAATGTAATTGTAGAACTGGAAAAATGACAGCAAAACATTTGCTGCAGGATTGCCCAACGTATGCAGAACAGAGAAAGATATTTTGGCCTACACCTGCTTCATTTGAGGACAAGCTCTATGGAGATATCAACAAGCTCAAGTTGACTACAGCTTACTTTAACTACATACAGGTTGACATTTAAAGGTGCATGAAGACCCAGAGGCATGAAATGGAATATTGCTTGGATAGCAAATCCATTATGTGGAAAGTCCAAATCGAAAGCTCACTGTGTGGGCTTCATAAAAGGTGGAAAAGTGTCCTAGTGGCACGAAATGGAATATTGCTTGGATAGCAAATCCATTACGTGGAAAGTCCAAATCAAAAGCCCATTGTGTGGGCTTCATAAAAGGTGGAAAAGAGTCCTAGTGGCATGAAATGGAATATTGCTTGGATAGCAAATCCATTACGTGGAAAGTCTGAATCAAAAGCCCACTGTGTGGGCTTCATAAAAGGTGGAAAAGTGTCCTAGTGGCACGAAATGGAATATTGCTTGGATAGCAAATCCATTACATGGAAAGTCCGAATCGAAAGCTCACTGTGTGGATGTCATCTGCAGACTGCATACTTCTGGTTTCCGGAAGAACAGCCTATGGTGAACGGAAGGCCCAATATACGGAAGTGAGGCTAAGCAGCCATGTGCAGGACGTGACGATTCCTTGGGTGAGCCCAGTACCAGAGCGCTATGTATCGGCTCTGCAAGTATGGAAGCCTCCTTGGATGGCGGGGAATGCCCATGGTCTGCCCCTGCCTTCCCTTGAGGGCTGACCAGGATCTTTGGCTGTTCTATATGGGCCAGCTGGGATGGGGGATAACACCACAACAGTGAGAGTCAAACGTCCTAAGAAACCCCCGGGAAGGTTAACCCGGTCAATAAATGCCCGCAGAAGTCGGATGTGTCGGCCTAACGGCGCAAGAACGCAGCTCTGCTGTAAACAGGCACAACGCAATCACATCCGAAAAAAAAAAAAAAAAAAAAAAAACTCCGGATGATCGCAGAAGAAGAAGAACCCCTCATGTTTTAGCCTTTTGTGATTTTCTGCACAATTTACGTTCAGTAGTTGACTATTGCTTTCATAACAACCAACACTCATATGATTGTGAAAATCAGTGTAAGGTGGTATGCTTCTAAATTGTCTGCAGCCGATTTTGAACTCTGTATGTATGATTGTGAAACTGTTTACTGCCCCTAAGCCACAAATGCAGACATTATTGTAATTATATAAAAAATAAATATGGCTGCTTTGGATGTGTTTGGGTATGTGTTAATTATCTTTCTTGTGACCTGTTTTATTTTGCAGATTATTGTCACATTTAAAGACTTTTATTGCCGTGTTTATGCCAAGACAACAAACTGACAAGATTGCGAGGCAGTAACAGCTCTTTAGATATTTGATATTGCTGTTTTTCAGACCAGTAATAATTTCCATATAATCAGATTTTCATGCACAAAATATTTTCTAATTGTTTGTACTAGTTTCAAATTGTTTGTACTAGTATTTTTGTTGAGCAAAATAGCATAATTTTAAAATTTCATGATTGAAAGCTATTGAGTTGTGGATAGTGATATCACAGATGCCGAGGCAGATATATTTTTTTTTTAAACAAGGATATAAATTTGAGGATCATAAATATACGAAGACGCTTTTTGTGTAATTTACACTTTATATTTGTGCTGTAGGCATTTGTATGAGATTATATGGTTCCTGTTATTTTAATGTGAAAAAAACTGCATTTTACAAACAGTATAGATTTATCACATGCTAGTATATAATTTCTTATTATAATCATGATTAATTTGGTAATATTGTCAGTAAACATTTAACATTATTTCATATTTTATTTGGTTACATCGTCACAACTTTGCAATACTACTGTGAATATCATTATTTCATCTACACTATAGATTTTAAAATTAACTGGGAAACTATTTTAGGTAAAATTATGGGATCTCTTGTCAGAAAAGTGCATTCAGGTGAACACTGTAAGGACTTCACATTGGGGATCATCAGTATCATATTTCATTTATACATGCTATTTGCATATTTTTTTAATTAAAAGATTTTCCAGATAAATTCACTGGTTGTGTTGATTAATAAGCTGGTCGCAGAATTGATCCTCTGTGAAATTTAGCATTGTTTGTGTGGTATAAGGGAGGGGTAGCTTAGAGCTATGGCTGCTCAAAAAGCATTGGGGATCTTCTCCGACACCTTGAAGTGTGTTGGGTATATGGTGCGGACTCCATATTTTTAAAGACCAATCAGCGCTCGATGTGTGGTGTGGTAGCTATCATGCCAGCCACCTTTTCTTCCTAGACCATTTTCTGGTACCCACCCATCTGTAGAGCTGGGCTCCCTGGCCTAGGGGTTAAACGACTTTCTCCGTAATTCCGTTTATCTATGTAGGGTATTGCAGCGCGCAAGAATTGGTAGCGGTTCTCGCCACGTTGGTGACTTACAGGATAAGTGAGCTGGCCGCTCAGAAAGCAATGGCAAACTACTGAGCGTAATCTTGCCAAGAAATCAACAGCAGCAGTAAAATGCTGTGTTGACAGTGATGTCCTGTAAAGGATATGCAAAAAAAAAAAAAAACCCCATCTTTTAGGCTGGCAATGATATCATAGTGAATAGTGCACTAACACCAGTTTAAAGTATTATATAGGGGCATGTATTAGTTTTAACCACGGTATACTGGAAAGTGCACTAGCTTAAATCCATGGTATTACTGATAACAGAGCTTTAGTTTTAACCCATGGTATATTCTAAAGTGCACTAACTGCAATCAATGGTATCATAGTGCACTAGCACCAGTCTAAGGTATTAAAGAGGAGAGTGCATTAGTTTTAACCATGGTTTTCGAAAGTGCACTAGCTTAAATTCATTGTATTACTAATGACAGCCTTAGTTTTAACCCAATGCCATATTGGAAAGTGCACTAGCTGCAATCAATGGTATAGTGAATGGTGCACTAGCACGAGGTTAAAGTATTATAGAGGGGAGTGCATTAGTTCTAACCATGGTATATTGGAATGCATTAGTTTAAATCCATGGTATCACAGTGGACAGTGTACTGGATATATGGTTACAGAGTTCACCTAAAAAGAACAGTTATAAACCAATCCGCACTTGATGGGTGGTGTCATCAATATAATGCCAGCTGCCTTTACTTCTCAGTGCATTTTCTGGTACTCAATTTAGGCTGAGTTGACCTGGCAGCCCAGTTTTAAATTAAAACAAAATCACCACCTCGATGGGTTTCAGTCGCTGAACTGGCTGCCAAGCTTTGTTTTCTCTTGCCCTCCAGCATTAACAGTAAAGACAAGTGCCTTAGTAGAAAGGGTGATTATTTAAAAAAAAATTAGCACGAAGGTGTATTTTTAGACGTTTTTTAAAGTAATAAGCATTGCACTCAAATTCCACTGCTCAGTGTCGTTCCATGCACTTAACTCAGCTGAGGGACAGAACCATGTGCAACCAGTCCAACGTGAGGAAAATACTTCAGCAAACCTTAGCCAGAAGCAAAAACACATCAGATGCTTTAACTCAACAGCCAGTCTGCCATATTGGTCTGGAAGTCTTTAAAGTAGTAATTAAAAATCAGTATAAGACACAGAGGTCTTTATATGTTGTTAATGAACAGCAGGGGAAGAAGCTGGCTTCTTTTTTATGTGTGATGGCACAAAGCACTGAGTGCATGTTTTCCTCCCCGAGGGTGGGATGGCTTGGGAGTAGGCACAATGGCGTGTGGGACAAGTGGAAAAAAATGAATCAAAATGTCTCAAAACGGTACAAATGCATGGCAGGAGAAAGTCACCCAGCATCACATCCTGAGTGGGTGGGCCCACCCCACACCAAGCTTCAGGAGCCGAGTGGGTGGGCCCACCCACAGAGTGTGTCATTAAGGTAAAGGACTGAAACATTTGGGGAATGGAGATCTCTTCTGATGATCTGAAGACAGCTGTTGTACTTGCTCCATAGCAGAGTTATTATCACTTACTAGGAGGGATATCTGTGAATGAAAACCCAGTTTATAGAAGGCAGGATCCTATTTACATGGCCAGTGTTGCACTTGCTTGAAATAATTGCCTGGCTGGAACTGATTGGCATGCCAGTGTTTTTCATTATTGAAAAGAAATGTAAGCTCAAGGTACCAGATAGGGCTGCAATGAAAGGTTCATTGTGTTATGTGGCCAAGTTTTTTCACGCAACAACAGCATTCTCTTGGCTTACATAGGAGACCTTTTGCATTGAACAGCTCTATTCAGTGTTTAAAAAAAAAGAGTGGCGTAATAAGCATTAATTTGTGCATTAGTATAAGTGAATTCCAACAGGTGCATACCATACATGTTCTAAAAGCCCACGTCACTGATTTTCTCAGGGGTGATCAATGTTCTAGGCCTTTGCCCCAGGACAGCAGTGGAATACCCATGTTTCATCCCAGCAACACTTTGCACCAAGAAACCATCAGCATGTGGCAGAAATGGCGAGGAATGCATTCAAGGTTTGTCATGCCATCCTCTGTCAGCTGCTGGATGACCCACCTGTTGCATACCTTTTGGTACATTAAATGATCATGAACAAAGTACCAAACTTCACAAGACTGTTCTTTCAAATCTGTCACTGACATGTAATGACCAGAACACATTTTCCTCAGATGTGGGGACATGATCTGTTGACGTGAAAGAATGTTCACCTCCCTCCTTAAAACTTGTGTCATAAAGTCAGTTTATGCAGAAGAGGCTAAAACAATTTGAACTGACTACATTTCATCATCATCAAGTGCTCTGCCAGCCGGCATAGGTGTTCATGGCTCTCCACAGATCCCGGTCTTTGGTGTTCTAGATCAACTCTGAAGATGATAATCCTCCAAGCCACTGTATCAATCCATCCAGCATTTCTCTTGGTCTGCTTCTGCCTCTCCTCCTCTCGATCTTTCCAGTTGTCATGGTGTTCTCCAATGCCTCTCTTCTCATCACATGACCGAAGAACACTGTTTGTCTCTTTCTTATTATTGTATATAATGTTCTAGTTTCATTAGCCCGTTTCAGGCAATCGCTGTTAGTTACTCTGGCAGTCCAAGGAATTCGCAACATTCGTCTCAGAAACCACATCTCTGTTGCTTTTAATTTCTTCATTTACATTCCAAGATTCACTGCCATACATCAAAACTGGTTCTACATAGCATTTCAGCACTCTTTCTTACATTCAGTAATAGTGACTTGCTGCATAAGATACTCTTCATTTTTTTAAATGTGGCTTTTGCTTGCTTGCCCTATTCTGCTCTTAATCTCTGCTGTACATCTTCCATCACATGTTATAAATGCCCTTAGGTATTTAAAACCACTTGGTTAAAAATTTTCCCTTCTATTTCTGTCACAATTTGGTGTTACCATTTTCTTTGATATCACCATTGTAATCACTGGGGCAAGATGAAATACCAAATGAACTAATTAAAGCAGCAAGAGAAGTAGGAACAGCATGGCTGTATAGACTATTCAACCATGTTTGGGTAGAACAACAGTAACCACGAGACTGGGGAAACGCCATAATTATCTCAGTTTGGAAAAACAAAGGCAGCAAAAGAGATTGCATACAAAACAGAGGCATTTCACTGTTCAGTCATACTGGGAAAATATTTTGCAAACTTCTTGAGAAAAGACTACGAACTACTATAGAACCCCAGTTAAGCGAAACACAACTTGGATTTAGAAAAAAAAAAGGATGCACAGATGCCATTTTTGCTCTTAGACAACTTATAGAAAAATCAATCGAATTCAATGAAACACTTTACTTAGCCTTTGTTGACCAAGAAAAGGCATTTGATAGAGTAGATAGAAACAAGCTGTGGGAAATCCTTAAACAATATGGTTTGAGTACACATCTAACAAACCTATGTAGAAGCTTATATAACAACAGTGAATGCTTAGTGACAGCAACTGGAGGACACTCAGAACCCTTCACCATAAGATCTGGAGTATGACAAGGTTGTGTCCTGTCCCCTCTCTTGTTCAAAACATATATAAACAACATATGTAAAGAAACGAGCCAAACAGAGACCGCAAGAATACCGCATGACGAGAACACAGAAGAAGAACCATCTGCATATCTAACCATTAGAGAACTGTTTGCGGACGACCAAGCACTAATAGTAAAATCAGAAGCTGAATTACAAGACCACATGAATAGTCTAAACGAAATGTGTAGGGAACATAACATGAAAATTAGCACAAGCAAAACAGAGGTAATGACTATAACTAAAGAAGAAAAATACAGCAACAATTCACCTAAACGAACATCCCTTGAAACAAGTAAAGAGTTTCAAGTACCTAGGAAGTATATCATCAAATGGCAGATCAGAAGACGAGATCAAATATAGATGCAATAAGGCAAACCAACTCATTGGACAAATGGCACCAATGCTAAAGAACAAACATGTATCAATAACTACTAAGAAAGCACTTTACAATCTTCCTACCAACTCTATGCTACCAGTGCCAAACCTGGACAATGACAGAAAAAGAGAAAAGAAAAATCACAACAGAAATGAGATTCCTCAGAAGAATACTCAACGTATCAAGAGGAGATAAGATCAGAAATGAAGAAATCAGGAGTAAAGTGGGGGTTATAGCAGCACTAGATTTTATTAGAAAGCAGCAAGTCAAATGGTTTGGCCTTGCAAGTAGGTTACCAGTCAATAGCATACCACAAGCAATGATGTACAGACCAGATGGAAACAGAGGAAGAGGCCAACCACGTAAACGTTGGACGGAGGGAATAGCAGAGTCCATGGGAATATCGATACATGAAGCCCGTAATCGGGCACTCTCATGTTTATACTTCACCTCGACACCGCAAGGTACAAGAGAAACATGATGAGATGAGATCACCATTGTTACTGTTTTCTTGATATTCAAGGAGAGTCCTTTCTTTGCACTCTCTGTTATTACAATGTCCAACAATTGTAGGTCTGTTGAATTATCCGCCACCAATACTGTGTCATCTGCATAGCGTCTCTTTGATCTCTCTCATTATTACTTCGCTATATAAGGAGAAGAGTTCCGGTGTCAAGACACACCCCTGTCGTACTCCTAGCTTTTTATCCATTCTTAACTACCCTCTTTATTTCCCATTTTAATTGCTGCTACTTTGTTCCAGTAAATATTCTTTATTATTCTTACATCTTTCCCATCAATGTTGATATCTTCCAACATTTTAATCAGTTCATCATGTTTTACTTTATCAAATGCCTCAGTATAATCTATAAAACACAAATATGTCTTTCTGTGTCTCTATTGACCTTTCTATTAATGTCGGTAATGTATATATTGCATTGTTTGTACCCTTTCACAAATCCATACTGTTCTTCACTAATTTCATTAACTACATTTATAGGGTAAAAATGTAGGGGTTAAAAGCATTGGTTAACCCTTTACAGGGCACAGGATTTTACTTTTTGTAACTCTGAACGGGCAATATTTTCCCGGTTGTAGGTCATATTTAGGGTTACGTTAGTAAAAACATCAAATCTATGCTGTTAGTGAACAGAGTTTTTAAAATTAAAATAAAAAATGAAGGAAATTGAATGCAGATTTATTAATTTACACGTGTTAAATAAATAATCCAATGTTGCCTGTATTACGGTTGTATTTGTTGGAACCCATGCTCGATCATATATCTGTTCAATCTTTTTGTCTAGCATGCTCATTTCTTTGATTGGTAATCGTTTGAAAAGTCTCTGAGAGATCAATAATATGTACTGCTTAAGTTGATATCACTGATAGATATCTAGCTCTGATTCACAGCACTTCACTGACACTTAAATTGAACCCAGCGAAATCTCCGTTATCATTTGAAGAATCGACAAAATTAATTTTTTGTAAAACAAAACGTAAAAACTTTGAAAACTCTAAAAAAATCCTATCAAATCGCTTGCACACACTTGCAAATGGCGCACATGTGAACTACTTATAGATAACACCGGACGTAAACAATCGTAAGTCTTGGAAAGCCGCAAGATCATGTTTTTACAACACTTAATAATCATGATTACTTTGGGACGTTTTGCCCGTTCTGGGGTAAAACCGATCTGGGCCATTCTGCCAGATAAAGGGTTAAATGAATGCAAAAACAAATACAACACAAATCTGTAGGGATCAAAAGTGCATTGGTAGTGAACTGAATGCACAAACACACATTTCACAAATAAATATGTTAAAAACACTGGACTGAATGCAATGAAATAATGTCACAAAAGTAAAGGGTTAAAAAAGCATTAGAAGTGAAATGATTGCACAGACACATGATTCATCATAATCTTGAATAAAACATAAACGCTCACTGAACATTGTGACAAAAGTTTAATTACCAATGACAGATACATTAAATTATCATTTCCTGAGAATCTCACATGGGATACTAGACTTTCAGTGCAATAATTAGTTTCAATGTTCTACAAACAGTTGTCTAATGTCGTAACAAGATATTTAGTAACATTTCAAGTCCTGACAAGATATTTCCTCCTGTTTCCACAAAATGGTAAAATCTCAAAGGGACTGTAATGAGAACAGTATTTTAAAAATGGTTAACCCTTAGAGCTAAACTGAGTTAGATGATGCAATGATGATGTAGGAATTTTTAATTTTAGGCACAGTTCAAATATTAGTAATAAGGATGAAATCGAGACAAGACAGGCAGCCGATGTGATGGCAACATGAAACATGGAATAAATGGTAATAGTGGCAGTAGAGATGATCAAAGTTTGAAGAGAATTGATGATTCAAACAATATTAAGCCTTCTAATTAAAAATCGACAAGAAAAACCTTATTTGCCATCTTTGTTAAAAAAAACTTAATCACTGAAAATCGCAAGCCTGTTTTTCTCCTCACTATTTGCAAGCTTATTTTGTGTTCATGCGACAAGCATTCATGTCCTTGAGTGAAGTGCTGAGACCCCAAAACTCCTAGTGAGAATATCTACAAACTATATTTTAAATAAGGTGAACAATTTTTCTATAACATTGAAGGGGAGAAACAGTTATAAGATTGTGATGCTTAATTTTTATTGTATCTCAAACATTTTGACTATATTAAACTTTGTTTCGTCCTAAGAAACCCCCGGGAAGGTTAACCCGGTCAACAAATGCCCGCAGAAGTCGGATGTGTCGGCCTAACGGCGCAAGAACGCAGCTCTGCTGTAAACAGGCACAACGCAATCATATCCAAAAAAAAAAAACTCCGGATGAACGCAGAAGAAGAAGAAACTTTGTTTTAGCCAGTGTGGCTTTGCTGGTGTAAAAAAAAAAATGTATATTAATGTAAGAAAAAATTATAATATTAACTCCTCACAACCGCTCGTTCTCTTTTAAATGGCTTTAAGTTAGTGATTGCCCCGAAATCGAGATGACTGGTTACGTAGCAAGCTCAGCATTTTTAATAAATGAGGGGGAGGATTTTTACTAAATAAGAAGGGAAAGATTTCATAGTTCTCTCTGATCCTGGGGTAGTGAATTGGATGACTAGGTTCCTCTGATAGCGTTGAAGAACCTGTGCACGCACTCATCATCAAGTCCCCTGCCAGCTGGTGTAGGCGTTCATGGATCTCCACAGATCTGTCTTTGGTGTTCTGGATCAACTCTGGTGATGATATTCCTCCATGCCACTGTCTCAATCCATCCAGCATCATTTCTCTTGTCTGCCTCTCTCCCCCCTCATCTTTCCAGTTGTCACGATGTTCTCCAATGCCTCTATTCTCATAACATGACCAAAGAAAGCCGTTTGTCTCTTTCTTATTGTTGTATATAATGTTCTTGTTTCATTAGCCTGTTTCAGGCAATCGTTGTTAGTAACTCTGGCAGTCCAGGGAATTTGCAACAATCGCCCCAGGAATCACATCTCTGTTGCTTCTAAGTTCTTTCTAATTTGTTTATTTATATTCCAAGATTCACTGCCATACAACAAAACTGGTTCTATATAGCTTTTCAGCACTCTCTTTCTTACATTCAGTGATAGCGACTTATTGCATAACTCTTCATTTTCTGAAACACGGCTTTTGTCTCCCTATTCTGTTCTTAATTTATGTTGTGCATCTTCCATCTGATGTTATAAATTCCCCCATGTATTTAAAATTATCCACTTGGTTAAGAATTTTCTCTTCTATTTCCATTTCACATGGTGTCGCCATTTTCTTTGATATCACCCTTGTTTTGATATCACCATTGTTTTGATATCATATTGTTACTGTTTTCTTGATATTCAAGGAGAGACCTTTCTTTGCACTCTGTTACTACAATGTCCAATCTTTTGCATTATCCACCACCAATACTGTGTCATCTGCATTTGTTTGTATTATACCTTTAGTATTCCTGACTTTTCTTTGATCTCTCTCATTACTTCGCTATAGAAGGAGAGGATATCTGGTGACAAGACACATCCCTGTTGTACGCCTAGTTTTATTTGTTCATAACTGCCCTCTTTATTTCCCATTTTAATTGCTGCTACTTGGTTCCAGTAAATATTCTTTATTCTGAGATCTTTCCCATCGATGTTGATATCTTCCAACATGTTGATCAGTTCATCATGTTTTACTTTATCAAATGCCTTAGTATAATCTATGAAGCACAAAGATATGTCTTTCTGTGTCTCTACTGATCTTTCTATTAGTGTTCGTAATGTGTATATTGCATTGTTTGCATCCTTTCCTTCCACAGATCCATACTGTTGTTCAACAATTTCAATTTTTATTTTCTTTCTTGTTCTTCTCATTATAATTCTAAGTAGAAGTTAGTGACATGGTTTATGAGGTTAATTGTACGAAAATCTTCACATTCAATTGCTCCTGGTCTTTTTGGTATGGCTATAAACACAGATTTCAGCATACCGCTCGGTAAATATCCATTTCTGTAAATATAAACCGGTCTCTGTGGCTAAGGGCTTGCGAAGGCGGTTTGTGAGCCCGTATACCCGGGTTCGAAACACGGCGATGCTGGTTTTTTCGAAAAAGGTATAGGGGCCGGTCGTTCAGAAAGCAATGGCAAACTACTGAACGTAACTACTTGCCTAGTACATCAACAGCAGCTTAAAATGCTGGTGTTGACTGCAACGTCCCGTAAGGGATACGCAACACAATTTTTTTTTTAAAAAAAATATAATTTAACATTTTGGTTAATATATCTACTCTTAACTTCTCCTAGAACTTCTATTGTGATTTCATCTGGACCAGCTGTTTTTCCTTTCTTCATCTTCTTTTAGAATAGGTGGACCTTCTAAGTTTCTTTTGTTAATTCTTACCTTTCTCCACCATATAATTATCTTATATACTCATTCCATCTCTTAATTATAGCACCGTTCTCCAACATCTTTCCTGTTTTTGATTTCAAACACCTTGTATTTATTCTTATTTGAGCACCACACTTTCAAATTCCCTCGGCTGGCTGAAATAGAAGAGTGTAGGCTACTTCCCAAGCTAAATTTCAAAAGTTAAAAACCAACCCACAAAATATTTATAGCATGGGTTATTTCGATGTACATTTATTTGCATACACTTTGTGTAACTGCAAAGTAATGAAACCCCCCACATATTACTGGGGCACTTAAGGGAAGGAAAAAACTGTCATGCTGTAACTTATCATGTATGTTGTAAGAGGGGAGTTAAGAGGGGAGTGTCCTGATGTCAGACCGGCTACCTCAACTCGTAGGAAACTTTAGCTGCAAAATTCAAGCAATCATGAACAAGTGTACAAAGTGTGTGATGTGAGTTCGTTCGGAACCACTGGGAATTAAAGGCAGAAAGTACATGACATCTGGCCAAATATCTGGCTTATTTTGTGCATCATTTATGGAGTCAATGTTGTACACTTGAAACACCCTGATATCAGTTCAGATGTCAACATACATAGAGTTTTACAAAGCAGAAATGGTTGTTACCTTGGCGGCATCTTTGGGCCAGTTTTTAACATAACAAAGGTAAAACAACTGAAAACAAATTTAACTGCAATTTTAAGAACAAAATAAATACAGTCTTATCTTTAGACATGGCACAATGTTATGTTTTGGTATTGTAAATTTCATGTTTTTGGTTCATAGGATTTAGAGGTGATTTCATCCACTCTTTTTTCAGTAGTTGTTTCAGCTGAGATAGACGCATGTTTGGATTTTCTTGCTTCAACTCTGGAAGACGAGATTCTTCAAATTCTGCATAGGCTGCCTTCATTCTCTTCTCTGGGTGTCTATCTGCTGCTGGTTCACTTCCAACACTGAAATATGTTAATGGATGACGTATACATATTGCTACAAGCAATAATCAATTATCAATGCGTGCTCAAAGAAATTGCCATACACACAAAAGTAGTCATTTTAGTGACCTAAACACACATTAAGATAATTTCTAATGGAATTTAAAGCAGAGACACATAAGTTATGAAAGAAGGAAGCAAAAAAGTATTGAATTCATCGAAAACGCTTCCATCAAAAATAAGAATGATGTCCACAAACACTATTTCATTATGACTGGATATGCCATAACTTCAACTTCTTCAGATTGCTTGTCGGGCACACAATGTGTAATGGTGATCATCCACTCCTGTTCTCATCTGATATTTTAATGAAGTTGATGTTGCCTATATTAATATTTGTTGTCTTGCTGTTTAAGCATTCCACATATATCTATCCTTTCTTCCTCTGCCTCTTTTCCCCCACATATGGCTAATTTCTCTATTCCATTTCTTCCTTTGATATGCCCCATACATTTCATTTGTTGTTTCCTTATTGTCTGATGAGTGATCTTGTAACACCCGAAGCTCTCAATACCTCAGCTTTCGTTTTCATCTGTCCACCATACTATTATTAATAAAAGCCACTTCCCCCAGTTTCTTCATCATTTCATTACTCATTGTTCAACATCTGCATATACACAGAAGAATGGGCATACACAACTTTTCCATCCATCCATCATGTGTCATGCCGATAAGCGTAGGCGGTCATGTTTTGCCATTTCACTCGATCACCAGAGTCGTGGACCAGCTCCGTGTTTCTGTCTCGACCATGCCACGTGGCCAAGCCATCCAGGTATTTACTTCTTGGTCTTCCCCTTGGTCTCTTCCCTTCGATCTTGCCAGTTGTCACCAAGTTCTCCAATTCATTTCTTCTCATGACATGCCCAAAAAATTTTGACTCTCTACGTCTAATGTCTCTAATCAGTTTACGATCTTCATTTGTTTCTTGAAGGACTTGTTCATTGGTCTTTCTGTCCGTCCATGGTATTCTTTGCATTTTCCTCAGAAACCAAATCTCCACAGCCATCAGATGTTTTTCAGCTTGTCTGCTCATTGTCCACGCTTCACATCCACATAAAAGTACAGGTTCTATGTAGCACTACAACACTCTTTTTCTCGTTTCAATTGATATCTTTTTATTGGTCAGTATGTTTTTCATCTTGCAAAAGGCAACCTTTGCAATGGCAATTCTTGTTCTAATCTCTTCAAGGCATCTCCCATCTGATGTTATGACTGTTCCGAGATAGCTGTACAGATTCACTTGCTTAAGAATATGCCCATTTATTTATATATTACATTGTGGTATTTCTTCCTTCCCAGTGACGACCATAATCTGTCTTCTTACAATTCAATTCTAACCCTAGTTGTTCGCTGTGTGCAACATCCGCATCTACTAAATGTTGCAGGTCCTGTTCATTGTTTGCAATCAAGATTGTATCATCTGCATATCTAATGTTAATTATGTATTGTCCCCCAATGTTGATACCTTCCATATCTTCTATATTTCTGAAAATATTTTCACTGTACAGGGAAAAAAGATCTGGAGACATCACACATCCCTGTCTCACACCTCTCTTAATAGGCTGATATTGACCTACTTCATTATCAATTCTGATGGCAACTTGTTGTTTCCAATATATGTTTTTTACAAGTCTAAGGTCTTTTCCATCAATTTGTAGATCCTCAAGCATCTTTATCATGTCGACATGTCTCACTTTATCGAAAGCCTTTGTGTAGTCAATAAAACAAAGATATAGATCTTTGTTTATTTCTATAGAATGCTCAATTACTGTTCTCAGCATATACACAGCATTTACTGTACCCTTTCCTTCTACAAACCCACATTGTTCCTCTCCTATTTCAGGTTATATTTTCTTTCTAACTCTTTGCATGATAATTCTTAGCAAAATCTTCATGATGTGACTCATTATACTAACTGTTCGATGTTGATCACATTCCAAGGCTCCCGATTTCTTTGGGATTGCAATAAATACAGAATTACATAATTCATGAGGTATATCTCCAGTATCATATATTGTATGTCTGGTAACTTTATCTAGTCCGTATTCTTCTAAAGCATTAATCATTTCTGTTGTGATGCTGTCTGAACTGGGGGTCCTGCCAGTTTTCATATGGTTAAGAGCATTCTGAACCTCCATCTTCAAAATTGATGGTCCTTCATTATTATTTTGAATATCATACTGTTCTTCTCTGTTATCATAAAGGTTCTTCACATAATCTGACCACATGTAAAATCTTATCTTTTTCTATTATGATTTTTCCATCTTTTGTCTTTAGGCAGCATGCTGATGTATGTGTTCTTTTATTAGTAAGCTCCTGAATTCTTTTGTGCATTAGTTTAGTATTTTTACTGTTGTGTTGTTTTTCAATTTCTAAGCAATTTTTCTCGAGCCATGCTTCTTTTTCCTCCTTACATAATGTTCTGACTTTTCTGTGAATTTTTTAATATTTGGCAGGATTATTTTGTTCTGTCTTGTTTCCATTAGTTGTAAAATGTCTTCAGTCATCCATGTCTGACGACCCACTTTCTTTAATTTTGGAATAATTTTTTCTGCAGCTAAACTGATTGAATTCTTCAACATTTTCCATTGATCATCCACATCTTGAAATAGGATCTCTAGATCAGACAATATATCAAATTTGTTTTTTACTTCTATGTTAAAATTATCTTGTATTTCTTTGTCAGTTTTCAATTTGCACAAATCATATTTAGTGTTTCCGGTTGTATTCTTGACTTTCTTTAACTTTACCCCCAGTGTCCCTGTAATTAATCTGTGATCATTTTAACAGTCTGCATTGGGAACTGTTTTTTATGACTGTTAGCGCATTTCAAAACCTTCTGCTAATCAGGATGTAATCTATCTGGTTTTTAATCCTGCTGTCTGGACTCTTCCATGTCCATAATCTTCTAGGATGTTGTTTAAACCAGGTGTTTCCTTTCCACAACTTTTAAGTCGGTGTAATTTTATGCTTGTCGTGGTATTTCCTTGTTTTCATGACATTAATTACTCTATTGAAGAGTCGTCAGATATAGCAATTATATTCTTTTCAATTTCTCCTACACCTATGTAATGGAGTTTCCATAATGAAATTGTGTATTTTGCAAAAAGTGATATTTTAGACAGTACAACTACTCTCTAAATCTGGAGGTCTTATGCTACTGGTATTCCCAAATTTAATAAACCATGGATTTACAAACACATGGAAAAAGATATGGACATGCAGACAAAGCAAGAACAGGAGGAATGAGAAGTAACAGAGAAGAGAGGCAAAATGAAACCCATGATGGATACTGTTATAATGGGTGTGATATAGGGCTTCACATATATTTGTGCTTGCGGTTGACCTGGTTGTCAGAGGTTCCAATCCGCATTAGTTGCATATCCTTTAAAAGACGTAGCATTCTTTACAGGATGTAGCCATCAACCCCAGCATGTTTTGTCTGTTTCTGATCTCTTGGCAAGTTTATGTTCATTAGTTTGCCATTGCTTTCTGAATGACCGGCACCCATACCATTTCATAAAAAACCCAACGCAAGGCAGTCTGCTGCCAAATCGCCTACAGCTGTGTTTCGATTGCGGTATGTGAGATTATGAACTGCATCCGCAACTCCTTCACCACGGAGCCGGTAATTTGCACCGAGACGGATTGTTAAAAATGGACTAGGGCTCCCAGGTCTACCTAGCCGAAAACTGGGACCAGGAAATATGAGAAGTAAAGGCAGCAGGTGTGATAATGACCTGTCAAGTGGTAACTGGTCTATACAAATATGAGGATAGGACCTTATGCCACAGAGACTTCATGATGTGTTAAAAGGGTACTTTAGATTGCTTTACTCACATGTACTTAGCAAAGTGTTATATACTGGAGCAACCAGCTCCCTTCCTCACTATTCTTCCCGTCATTTAAAAAAAATACTTATTAACCATTGTTATGAGGTTAGGCTAATTTAAACAGCAGAAATGAAAGGCCTACAATGAATTCTAAGCGTATGATTAGAAACGATGCCAGGAAGAAATGAGTACAGCACCAGTGATAAACTACATTAAAAAGCAGGAGGTCAAATGGTTCACTTACATAACAAGATTACCTAAGTGAGCTGTAGCACTTAACAACAGAAACAGAGCAAGAGGTTTTCCCTCACAACAGATAGATTGGTGAAATACTTGAGACTGAATCACCATGTATAAAGCACATATACATAAAAAAATGTCTGATCTCTTCTTAAACTGACGGTCAGTTTGGGAATGTTCTATGATGTTGGTTCTTGACTCAACTCAAACTGACACTCAAAGGATATATGGAGACAGAGAAAAGATGACTTCAAACAGAGCAGAATATAGTCACAAAAGAATCAGTTATCAGTTGGGGTATCTTCATTGCACTCCGGACATGTCCATAGGTGCTCAGATCCTCCCCCCCCCCCCCCCCCCAGCATATGCATCAGCGTCCGGTGGCTAATAGTGCCAGTTCTGTGTTGGTTGATGAGGCGCCTTGTTTTCCCGATGTACCTCTCGCATCTGGCTGTGCCAATTCTTACTCCCAAGTCTTTCATCCTGGACAGCGATATGGATTCACTGACGTCAAAGTCCTCTGTTCTCGCCATGTCTTTAAGGACGTTAATAACATCAGCACGATCCATGGGCTGGCCATCTACAGGGGGTGCAGAGCCAGCCAGTTTATCAGCTGGTTCATTTCCCTCGACTGCCGCATGTCCCGGGACGAAGATGAAGGTGACTTTATGAACAACAGACTTCCGCAGCGACTCAGTCCACTGTCTATGTACAGATCCAGCTTCGATCTTCTTAATCATGCTCACTGAGTCACTTAGTACACACACGTTCGTATAATTCTGTGATTCCAGCCATATAAAAGCCTGTGTTACTGCCATCACCTTCATCGTCATGCTGCTCGTGGTCATAGAATGGGCACCACTGGATTCTTGAACGGTTCGGCCCGCTGAACGGGCTGTAAATGCCCACGCACTTCTCTGCTGCTTTACAACAGATCCATCTGTATAGATGAGCACTTCGGGGCTATCTGAGTGTTCATAGATGAGCACGTTGACTTCTGCATTGACAGTGACAGGGTTCTGCTCTCTGCACCGTCTGTCGAGTGTGATAATGCAGGATAAAGTGCACTTAAAAGCTGGAGGCACCGGCCGGCACCCATTCCTTGCCGGGGTTGATACTGGTAAGACTGCAGACCTGTCTGACATCTTCCGCCCGACCCATCCATGATTTGCTTCTCTTTAGCCTGTCACCCTTTTCCCTGAATATAGCGTCATGCAGAGGGTGCTGCTCATCTGCACTTATTTTTAAGTATGCACGAGCTCTCCAGATCTTGATCCTGTGTTCCATTGTCGGGAAGGCAAGGAGGTATCTAATTGCTACACAGCTGGTGTCTTTCGTGCAGCCCAAAATGATGCGCATGGCTTCGTTTTGTACCTTTTCAAGTCTTCCAATCTGTGTAGGGCTGACAGTGAGGATGGCCAGGGCATACTCGATGCGTGAAAGCACCAGTCCTTGGAACAGAAGTATTAGCAGTCTTTGCTCGATATTGGCAGCCACCATGACTCTCATTGCTGACAAACCTTTTCGAGCTTTCATTATAACATAATCAACATGATCTCTGAAGGACAGGCTTTGATCAAGCCTCACGCCAAGATATGTCATTGACTGGGTTCTACTCAAAAGGCTCACATCCATTCTTACTGCCGGCAGGTCTGTGTTCACAATATGGTTGTTTAGGGAGAACCATGTAACCGATGCCTTTGCAGGGTGGACAAGGGAACCGGCATCAGCACACCATGAGGAAATTCGATCTAGTTCGCCCTGCATATCATTGGTAACCACCTGTCTATCTCGACCCTGTCGGTACACGAGAATGAGTCCTACCCCTCCCGTCCAACTGTTGTTCAGTGATCGGCACCGTATACACGTTGAAGTCACAAAAGAAAAGAAAGGGGATTGCTTGGGTGGTTATCCAGTGCACTTGCTCACTATACTACTAGGATTTTTAAGGAAGAACAGAAAGAATAAATAAAACAAAAATTTTTCAATAATTCTTATGGTACAAAATAAAACATTAAAAAAATGTCATACCTCAACAATGAAATAGCTTCATCCACTGTCCTAGCCTCATCACCGTCCGTCTGCAATCTATTCACATTCTCTTCCACTGGAATCTCAACATGCGTTAACTTTTCCTTTGCTTTGGCTGCTGTAATTTCAATATAAATAACAATGACAGGAAACTCAGCAAATGACATACAAAATATAGATATACAAAAATCATACCCCATGTTTTCTTTCATAAACTGTTATACTTACATCTTGTCTCTGGAAAAGACTTACCAGTTATGAAGCAGACTGTAACTGCATATGGTCTACGAGGGTGAGTCAATAAGTAAGTCACATAATTCTGTGGGATGGCAGGTAAATGTAGTTGGTGTTTTCTACAGGTGTCATTAGGTGACAGCAACATCAAACTTTATATTCCTGTTCGTCAGGCGGCGCTAGGTGTCTCATGCACATGCGCAGCGATTGTACTTACGGAGTGTACAACCAAAGAGCAATGTGCTGTGGTGCGTTTTTTGTGGGCAAAAGGACTGCCTGCAAAGGACATTCATAAGGAAATGCTTCCTGTTTATGCTGACAAATGTTTGTCACGTAAAGCGGTGCATGGCTGGGTAGAACAATTTTCTCAATGATGCTCTAAAATTGTTGATGAAATCCGATCTGGTCGTGCTGTTGAGATTGCAACAGAAGCACCTGTGCAGCGGGTGGAGGAGATGATTAGCAATGACAGGCGAGTAATGATAGACTCTGTAGCATCTGCAATAGGCTGCTCATATGGTTCAGCATACAGCATAATGCATGATCGATTTAAATTTAAGAAAGTGTGCTCAAGCTGGGTACCCAGTCAAGTGAAGGAGAAACTCAAAATGAAACGATTTGACCTGTCCTTGCATCATCTCTGTCGATACAAAGATGAAGGAGAAGACATGCTGAACAGGATTGTTACTGGGGACGAATCATGGGTGCATCACAACCAGCTCAAATCAAAGCATGCTTCAATGCAATGGACACATCCTTTTTCGCCTTGTGTCTAAAAATTCAAGGGTACGCCATCAGCAGGGAAGGTTATGCTAACAGTGTTCTGGGATTGTCAAGGAGTGCTTTTAACCAATTTCAAGAAGAAAGGTAACAATGTGAATTCTAAATCGTACTGTGAAGTTCTATCGATGCTTTATGATGCAATTCGAAGAAAACGTCCAGGACTGCTGACTAGAGGAGTGTTGCTTCTTCATGACAATGCCAGACCACATACGGCTCGATTAACTCAGGAGAAAATTAACCAAGGTGGGAAGTTCTGGAACATCCACCTTACAGCCCCGACTTAGCCCGTAGCGATTTCCACCTTTTTGGTCCATTGAAAACTCACCTTGGTGGGAGACATTTTGCGAATGACGCTGAAGTTGAATGTGATGTGAAAACATAGTTTAAAAAACAGAGAGCACAGTTCTATGCAGCTGGTTTGGGAGGACTGATAAAACGATGGGATAAATGCATCAATGTTGGTGGAAATTATGTTGAGAAATAAAGGGACAATGTATGTATAAAATCAAACTGGCTTCAAGTTGTTATCATATTTAGTTATTTTTCTACAGCCATGTGTGACTTACTTAATGACTTCCCCTCGTAGTAACGCGTTCCTTGTTATTCATATTAATTTACCTCAATGAAAGTGTCTTATAAGTCTCCCTATAAAGTAAAGTGTCTTATACATCTCCCTATAAAGTAAAGTGTATTATAAGTCTCCTTGTAAAGTAAAAGAAAGTGTCTTATAAGTCTCCTATAAAGTAGAGGAAAGTTTCTTATAAGTCTCCCTATAAAACAAAGAAAGTGTCCTATAATTCTCCCTATAAAGTAAAGGAAAGTGTCTTATAGTCTCCCTATAAAGTTAAGTGTCTTATAAGTCTCCCTATAAGTAAAGGAAAGTGTCTTATAGTCTCCATATAATGTTGTGTCTTATAAGTCTCCATATAAGTAAAGGAAAGTGTCTTATAAGTCTCCCTATAATGTTGTGTCTTATAATTCTCCCTATAAGTAAAGGAAAGTGTCTTATAGTCTCCCTATAATGTTGTGTCTTATAAGTCTCCATATAAGTAAAGGAAAGTGTCTTATAAGTCTCCCTATAATGTTGTGTCTTATAAGTCTCCATATAAGTAAAGGAAAGTGTCTTATAAGTCTCCCTATAAAGTAAAATGTTTATAGTCTCCCTATGAAGTGAAGTGTCTTATAATTCTCCCTATAAGTAAAGGAAAGTGTCTTATAGTCTCCATATAATGTTGTGTCTTATAAGTCTCCATATAAGTAAAGGAAAGTGTCTTATAAGTCTCTCCCTATAAAGCAAAGAAAGTGTCCTATAAGTCTCCCTATAAAGTAAAGTGTTTATAGTCTCCCTATGAAGTGAAGTGTCTTATAAGTCTCACTATAAAGTGAAGTGTATTATAAGTCTCTCTACAAACTAAAGAAAAGTCCCTTTTAATGCCTTAAGACACATTGGGTATATGCACCTAGACACATATTTTTATAGACTAACTAGCACTCCATCAATGACGTGGTCAGTATCAACCCGGCCGCCTTAAAACTTCCCAAAAATGTCCCGATACCCAGTTTAGGCTAGGCTGACCTGAGAGCTCAGGTCAATTTTTAAAATTCAAATCCACCAGCCTCCCTGTACTGTTTATAAAATGTCAGACCTGATTAGAATGCAAGAGTTAGCGTAGCGCTGGGCTTAATGTGTTTGCGATTAAAAGTCCGGTGTGTTGACAGTGAGGTAGAGGGACTGTTAAGAAAACAATGGCAAACTATTGAACGTAAAATTGCCTAGTAAATTAAGCTATAGCGCATTCACATTTGTTTGCCTCAATATAAACATCCATATCTCAGTAACCAACTGAGGGAAAATTATGAGATTTAGTATATAACCTTATCATTATGTCCACCCAACAAAAAAATATTTGTTCTGGAGATTTTACAGCAGATTTCAAAGTTTATTTAAATGCGGTATATAATTTACGAGTCGGAGATGAAATTCATAATTTTAAATGTATTACAGTGTAGCCAGACAATCAGCGCTCAATGTTGAATATTTTCACGGGATTGGCCTTATGCCAACTCCCCGTGTTGTTTAAACTAGGACTGTTCAGAGGTGTCTCAAAATGTGGGTTATTTCATGAAACCTGATTAATATGTTTTTTTTGTTTTTTTTAAAAATCTTACCACTTATCGCTAACATTGAAATGTGTGAATATTTTTCAATGGGATTGAATGCAAAATTGTGTAAACACTTCAAAGAATCGCTATGAAGTTTTACACATATTTTTGTCAAGAAGCTGATCGCAGGAAACTGTTTTATACTATTAAAAATTCCGAAAAAAGAACAGTGCATGCATTGGGTTTGAGTAAACGGTAATTTTGTCGATGGGTGCAAGAATCTGGAATTAAACCACCACGCAATAACTAAACAGTAGGTAGAAAGATTATTGTAGACAGCTTTGACAAAGATGTCATAAGGCGAGCTATTATAAAAATGCTTTAAAAAGTCGCTTAAAATTCGACAGGGTCGACTTCATTGCACCGGGTTCTATCCCATATGGCTCACAAAGCACGAACTCCGCAGCTCTAGCGATGACCCACAGAAGTCTCCGAAAAATTTAACTCGTGAAACGAAGGATGCGGCCCGGAATCAAACCCATGACCTTTGGAGCCAGAATCAAAAGGCTTGACCACTTCGCCACGGAGACTCCTAAAATTATAAAAATTTTGGATTTATATCCAGGATTATCCAGTATTATAAAAATGCTGGATGCCAAAGAAACAGTGACTGTAAGAAAACTTAGGGTTTGGTTGAGTAAGAACAATAACATAGAGCTATCCAAAACAACTTTGTGGAAAATTATAAGGACATTATCTTTCACTTTTTGAAAGTACAAGGGCGGTAGAAATATTCTTTGTGATCAACCGCATTTAGGAGCCATGAGAAGCAGATACCTAGGTGAAATAAGGGAAATGCGCAAAGAAAATTATGGCATAGTGTTTGGATGAAATGTGGATCAATGCGCACCACACAAGTGATAAGGAATGGCAATCAGTGGATAGACAGATAAAGCGATATGTGCCCAGTAGTATAGGACAGCTTTTGGTTATGGCCCATGCTGGTAATACGCATAATGGCTTACAACAGAGCATCAAAGCATACAGACAATAGGGATTATCATAATAAGATGAATGGTAATGTATTTAGAGAATACTGTGCTTCCATCCCTAGATAGACCGTCGTGTCCAATTATGGACAATGCGTGATATCAATGTTGTTGCCCAAGAAGACAAAATACCTACAGCATCGAGCACAAAGGGAGCAATAAAGATATGACTCCGAATGGAAAACATATCATTTCCAGAAACGTATTTCTAGCTAGAATTGTTGTCCCTTGTAAAACAGACGCCAAAAAGCAAGAAATATCAAATCGACAAGTTGATAGAAGAGCATTGTCATGGGTGTTTGAGACTTCCGCTGTACCATTCTCATTTTAACCCTATAGAACTTGTGTGGGCTAAAATTAAAGGACAGGTGGCAGCTGACAATACTATATTCAAATTGTCTGACGTCAAGATACTAATCCAGTTTTAAATATTGATAAAAGTTACTGGAAAAATGTGAGGACCATGTGTTGAAAGAGGAAGAGGATTATTGGAGAAAGGATGGATTGAATTTTATGCAACCGAGAGCAGTCATCAACCTACTGGAATCGTCCGACACAGATTAAGGTCTGAGCAGATCGCAGATCTTAATCCACGTGCACACCAACTGGGATATTTTGCTACAAATATTCAGAAGAATTGCAGGCCCTAAACATTACAACATCAGCATAATGTCAATGGCAACAGTGCGTATTCCACAGTGATGAATTTTCAATTCCGCAAGCCCTCAGCGGTGACAAACAACTGTATTGAAAAAAAACAACAACACACACACACACTAAACGCATTGAATACCAACAGAAGAGTAATATTGCGGTGGAAACTGACATATTGTGGCATAACAAGAAACGTGAGAGCAAACACGTTGTCAAATTAGGGGACAACACACGTGCATACAAATCAATCTATAAACTTCAATGAAAAGAGGACCAACATCTTGGTCGCTAAGAAGAAAGCCCACTACAGAGACACTGACAACTATTTTCATAGTGCATAACAGGTAATCATGCTCCGCCTCTGAACGGTAAACAGCAGAGTAGACAATCTTTCACGAAGACTCAAAGCGGGTCTGTCACCCATGTGTACGTGTGAACAATCTACACAGACAGCTGAACAGATCCTTAAAGATTGACACATGATGACTAAATTGCGGTATCATTTCTGGTCACTCCATACGCACATTAACGCACAGCTATTTGGAAGCTTTCACGAACTCAATATAAAAAGCTAACATGAAAACTTGTGTACACATTATTAACCAGCAGCTGAAGAAACAAGAAGGAAATGAAAAATAATGTAAGAAATACATTCCTTCTACTTTCCTGTAAATTTACAAATTATTTACCCCATGCCTCTGTAAATTCTCTGTCTTTACTAATATTACACATCGCATCCCTCTCGGGAACTCTTCGCTGGCTGCTGGGGATGGGGACGGAGCGCTTATGGGAATGTCCCGAATGCTGTGATGTCGGTTCCTAAATCAATCAATCAATCAATCAATCCCTCTCGGGATTCTACGTGGTGAAGTGGTCACGCCGTCTGACTCGGGCTCCGAAGGTTGTATGTTTGATTCCGGGCCGCGTCTTTCATTTCACGAGTGCATTTTTTTGGAGACTCCCCCGAGGGTCGTCGCTGGAGCTATGGAGTTCGTGCTTTGTGAGACGCTTTCCGTGCTGCGGAAAGAAACGGAGCCATATGGGATAACAACCCAGTGCAATGCAGCCAACCCTGTCGACTTTTAAGCTACTTCTTTTATTTCACCCATTCCCATAAGAATCCGGATACACCTTGTGTCGTCATGTGAATTGGCGGGGCATTCCTTACTGTAAAAACAAGTTTGCTAGCGAGAAATCACTAGTTTTTCAGCAAAACATCAAAGAAATGTCGCCGCTTTCGATGATTTAAGTTGCTTTTGGACCTATCAAAGACATATTCCTTGGGTGGGGGTAAATATAAGACGGCAGGAAAAATTTCATAACGATGCAACAGACAGTTTTCAAAATAATTGATCGTGAATGACGGCATTCGTTTGTGGACATACTATAGGGTTGGGGTTTAGTGCAACATCCTGCAACTTTAAAAAATAATCAGAGAATTGCAGCATGGGACTATCCAATGCCCAACTGTGATTTCTTGTGAACACTACAAGAAATGTTCATTGTTCATTCTGGAGTTCTACCTGATTTGATCACTGTGGATTTGATTAGATTTGGGGAATTGTGATGACTTGGTTCCATTTCAATAGACAAGCAACACATTCCTAACAAACTAAGGCATCCTCCTAGTGGTGAATGCAAGACTTGGGTACTGATTGTCTGCCATTATTTTATGGTCTTGCTTTGACTGGAAGCCACAGTTGACCCAGTGGTCATATGTTTGAATCTCCACTGAGGCAGAGATAAAAAAAAAAAAAAACATGACTCGGCTCCCATGCTGACCGAGCCTAAGTGGGTCTGAGGAAATTTTTTTTAGAAGTAATGTCGGTCAGCATGATATGATTACATCATCTATCAAGTGCCAGTTGTTCTGTACAAATATGGAGCTGGCACCATATGCCCAATATGCATCATGGCGTGGAAAAGTGTTCTTACTTATTGCTGTGACTCTCTTGCAGCATGCAAAAATTGGTGTTATCGGCAAATGGCTGACATAAAAAAACTAAAGTAGTTAAATGTTGGTGTATCATCCTTGCACTCTGGACATGTCCATAGATGCTCAGATCCTCCCCCAACAAATGCTTCAGCATTCAGTGGCTAATAGTGCCAAATTTGTCTTGGTTGATGATGCCCCCTCATTCTCCCATTATGCCTCTCATATCTGGCATTGCCAATTCTTTCTCCCAAGTTTATCATTCTTGACAATGATGTGGATTCACTGGCGTCAAAGTCCTCCTCTCTCAACTAAAACAACTATCAAAATGTAAACTATATTGCTACATTCACTGTCAAAATTTAGACTGTATCATGATTTGATGAAAATTAGCATCTGTACAATTCATGACATACTGCACATATTATTTTCTGCTCCTTCACAATCATGTGCCAAACCAGGCAGCGCAAATGATCATGTTCCTCCACAACCATCTGTTAACATTCTTGATAAGTTTTACCGCTAATCATTTCCGTGCCACTTTGTCAATACACAAGCATTTTCTCCCTCTGCTTAAACATTCTGTGCATAAATCACATTTTTGTGACATCTAGATTCTTGCTATTGTTGCAGTTTAATCTCCATTTCCCCTCTGATGTGTTTCCAATGACCTCTAGAGCTATACTGATGGTAGAGCAGCTACTGGAAGGGCCTCTCATATAGGACAGGGCAAGGGATAGGAACCAGACGCAGAGAGGAACAAACCTGCTGCCTTGTAGGTAGACTGGGATCAGTCAAAGACTAAGGAAAGCAAACCAGAAAAAATACTTATTGATATCAGATGTACTGAGTCACGAGCTCAGCGAAACAGTGCAATACAATTCACCAGATGATGATGATGAATCAAGTCATCTCCATTAAGTATTTCGCAAAACCAGCCCTCAGGCATGGAAAGGCATCATTTCACATGCTGATATATAATACTAGAGAATAATAATCAGTGCAGGTTGTACTGACCATTTGACACTTTGAAGAAGAAAGTTATCAACTTAAACATTAGAACAGACAAACCTTCAGCTGCTGCAGCCATTCTTTCTTGATTTTCAATGATTTGTGCTCGAGTTATCCTGGCCGCTTGAGACTTGGCTCCCTTAATACTGTCCATTTCCTCCTCATGCAGCTGCTGGAGTGTCTTCTTGCGTTCAAGCAGTTCTTGTCTTTTCTTCTCTTTCTCTTCCTGATATACACAGAAATAAAAACAAGTACATGGAACCTGAAAATAGTACAACTAGAAAGTCTTTTCACTGGAACTCACAACGCAACTGAAACAGATGGAGACCTAGAGATCAGCATGCCGAATAGATAAGAAGGCTTACTCTTAAACTTTCGGTGTGCTTTTGCAGAGGTAGCGGGTTCAACCCTAAATGATCAGTTGGACTAGAATGTTGACTTCTCGTCCTTGACTTTGGGATGTAAATTACAAGTACCTCAGAAGTTGGAGTGGGTTTGTCTGATGGCGAGGGACATTGGTAATTGGGAAAGCTAATACACACGCAAAAATCAGTCCAGTTAGTTAGTTAGTCGAAGTCCCAACTTCACGGCAACTGGTCATCCCCATATTGCTCTGTTCCTGTGCCAGTGAATAGCACACAAAACGCTCCTCACTGCCCCATGTGAACAATGGAATAGACAGGAGTATCGGCAAGCCAACAGCCCGCACAGGTACACTGTGCATAATGCCGCCGTCAGAATGCCAACACAAAAATCCTCCACGAAAAATGCAGTTCATCGTCGATGGAAGTGGCAGTCACCAGAAAGACTTCACTGACCCGGGTTTTATCCCATATGGCTTGGTCACTTTCCGCAGGGCGACCCACCGAAAGCGCCGCACAAAGCACAAACTTCGCAGCTACAGCAAAAACTCCCACGAGTCTCGTGAAAAAGCACTCGGGAACCGAAAAGGCAAACCAGTTGGCCATCATCGTTCTTAAACATGCAGTTCACGGGAAAGTTAACCCGGTCAACAAATGCCCGCAGAAGTCGGATGTGTCGGCCTAACGGCGCAAGAACGCAGCTCTGCTGTAAACAGGCACAACGCAATCACATCAGAAAAAAAAAACTCAGGATTAACGCAGAAGAAGAAACATGCTGTTCACACTAAATACAACCTCAGACAGATGCAAAAGCATTCCATGTGAAATTCACAGCACACAGTGTCGCACCACGCACTCACTCAGTAGCAGGTCGACGGAACCATAGCCTCCTTAGTCGCCTCTTACGACGTGCATGGGAGGCAACAGTGTTACTATTCTTTGCTCCCCCGTATGGGCCCCGGCAACACACGAGCATCAGTCCAGTGCACTAGAAGTATTAGCATGTGTATGACTACGCTTGAGTTCAAAGAAAGTGAACACAGAACAAAAAATAGAGGGAGACCTGAAAACATAGAGAAGAGAACTAGAGATGAACAACATGAGGGAGATATGGAACAAGCTGCAGGAGATAGCAAAGGTGGGACTACTCGGGAGACCTGAAAACATAGAGAAGAGAACTAGAGATTAACAACATGAGGAAGATATGGAACAAGCTGCAGTAGATAGCAAAGGTGGGACTACTCGGGAGACCTGAAAACATAGAGAAGAGAACTAGAGATTAACAACATGAGGGAGATATGGAACAAGCTGCAGGAGATAGCAAAAGGTAGGACTACTCGGGAGACCTGAAAACATAGAGAAGAGAACTAGAGATTAACAACATGAGGAAGATATGGAACAAGCTGCAGGATTTGGCAAAAGGTAGGACTACTCGGAAGACCTGAAAATATAGAGAGAACTAGAGATTAACAACATGAGGGAGATATGGAACAAGCTGCAGGAGATAGCAAAAGGTGGGACTACTCGGGAGACCTGAAAACATAGAGAAGAGAACTAGAGATTAACAACATGAGGAAGATATGGAACAAGCTGCAGGAGATAGCAAAAGTGGGACTACTCGGGAGACCTGAAAACGTAGAGAAGAGAACTAGAGATTAACACCATGAGGAAGATATGGAACAAGCTGTAGGAGATAGCAAAAGGTAGGACTACTCGGGAGACCTGAAAACATAGAGAGAACTAGAGATTAACAACATGAGGGAGATATGGAACAAGCTGCAGGAGATAGCAAAAGGTGGGACTACTCGGGAGACCTGAAAACATAGAGAAGAGAACTAGAGATTAACAACATGAGGAAGATATGGAACAAGCTGCAGGAGATAGCAAAAGTGGGACTACTCGGGAGACCTGAAAACGTAGAGAAGAGAACTAGAGATTAACACCATGAGGAAGATATGGAACAAGCTGTAGGAGATAGCAAAAGGTAGGACTACTCGGGAGACCTGAAAACATAAAGAAGAGAACTAGAGATTAAAAACATGAGGAAGATATGGAATAAGCTGCAGCAAAGTGGTACTCAAAACAATCAGTACTAGAGATTAACAACATGAGTAAGATATGGAACAAGCTGCAGGATTTGGCAAAAGGTAGGACTACTCGGAAGACCTGAAAATATAGAAAAGAGAACTAGAGATTAACAACATGAGGGAGATATGGAACAAGCTGCAGGAGATAGCAAAAGGTGGGACTACTCAGCATGAGTTGGTTCAGGACCTATGCTCTATCGTGAGATAATGGGCAGAAGAGGAATAAGGGAATAATAAGGGCAACTGGGGTAAATAAGAAACATGCTTCTACACATGTGTATACATATATGATGTGTAGAGGAGATAGGCAGGGCCAAGTATTATTATATCATGCTGTATTACATTCACAAACATTCAACTATGTGTCGTAATCTTTAAAACACCAGCAATTCTTCATAGAAGCAATTTTACATACATGAAAGACATTGGAAAAGACAAAGAATACACTGGAAAAGACAAAGAATACACAACAATGACATCAGAAATATGACAGTTTTAATTTCATATATCAAAATCATTGTCAGACATCAAACAGTAGTTTGGACATCTTATGAGAATGAAACCTGACCAATGACTGATAACAGGATACAAGCAAAAGAGGTCTGGGTATACAGCCAGAGACAGACCAAGAAAATGAATCAACAGACAATCTCCAGGATACACGAAACAAGCAAATAGATATGAAGCAACCAAAGCAACACATCTAGCCTTGGAACACAAGCCCCCCTCCCTACACACACTTAATGGCAAGTAAGTATGAAATAAAACATGAGATAGAGTAAAAGACACTGGAGATATAAAAAAGTAATTAGCAAAGTAAACATACATAATTAGGGACAGCTAAAGCCAGATTTCCTCTGTGCAATCAGGCCTACAAAATGTGATAACCCTATCACATCACAAACCCATGAAACTATTTCTAAACACATTTATTTTATTTTAAAAGCTAGATTAAAGCTTTGAACACAAATGTCACTGAATCATACACATTTTGTATATGTACGATCAAACAAATATCTATTAGCAAACACTAAATATATAAGCAAATGACCAGAAAACACTCTTGTCAGTGCTGAGATCAAGCTTGCTGGTTAGGAGCAAATGGAACAACTTGTTGAGGCATCATATTGGTGCGTCATCATAAAAGTCACCAACAGATTCAATAGCAAAAAGAAGCTTAAACACAGAAGCCACAAACAACATGTTGCACAATTTATTGCCTGTTCAAGTTCATCACAGTAGGATCTCTTTATAGAAACTATGGCAGACTACATTCTTCACAGATGCCTAGAAAAAATAGCATTAAAAGAGACTGTAAGCAAACAAATTAAGAAGAAGATATAAACTACAGAGAAAAGTTATTACTGGGGGGAAATTTCTGCACAGAACAAATCACTGGATGGCAACTGGGAGAAAAAGGGTGTTAGGGAGAAAATGCTGGTTGAGCTGGCAAAGTGGTACTCAAAACAATCAGTGCTAAATCTTATGCAGAAGACATGATTTTGAAGGATCTTTATCACATGAAGCCACTTGCATGGCCTACAATGATGATTATCTATGCATTACACAAAGTCACAATTATATCACTTAGACACACCTTTCTCTGCTGTTTTCTAGCAAGTTGTTTGTCATCATCTTGCCATAAGGCATCTTCCTTTTCCTTTTCAACCTTTTCAGCCTCCGCCTGCTTCAATGCATCCTTTCGAACTTTGGCCTCTACAGCCTTGGAGTTCTCGCCTTTGAATTTTTTCGGCATTTCAGGTTTCTCTTCGACTGTAGAAAACTGTAGCTGTTTCCAAAGAAAAATGTAAATATATATGATGACTCAAATTTAGGGAAAAGAGTTGGTGGATATTTGGTAAATCTACAATTTGCAATTATAGGGTGTATTTTTAAATACTGTGGGGTGTTTGAAAATACTGCCATTCCAAGTTTTAAATTCACCCCCTGTGAACTCATGCAACATAAAAGGTAAATACAAAACTTGGAACAGCAATATTTTCAAAAACCCCAGTCATTAAAAATACACCTTGTATAAACTACATATACTAATAATATTCTTCTGTCACCCTCTATACCCCATTGGGCACAGACCCTATACTAAATTACTTCGAGCGCTTCTATCCATTGTTATAACATAAAGCTCCTACATCCATGTCCTCCACGAATGAATTTGTGTTTCTGCTTCTTTTCTCCACATGCTTTTAGGTCTTCCCTCTATTTCTTTTACCCTGTGGATTCCAGACTTCTTTCTAGTTATACTATTATCAGGTTCTCACAATGTATGTCTTATCAAGCACCAGCATCTTTTCTGTACCTCTTGGTTCATTAGTATTTGTATAGTTCTCCACATTAGCTCCGCATTGGTGATTCTGTCATATCATACCAATAATATGGAAGGACAAATATTTGAAGTGGCTGTCTTGCCAGGTGATCTCAAAAGTATTCTCAGCCAAACTTGACCTTGATGGGCATGTTTCGTACATGGTGTATCGTGGTGCTTGCTCCCTGATAACATTGTGCGGCTTTGCAGGCTGATTATACAATGGTAGATTCCCCAATGAGAGCCATAGTAGCACAATGGTTAGCACACTTTGTGTGTGAATTAATTGTGCTCTTGACTTGCACAAATGACAATGGAGGAATTTATGCTGTTGTGATTTGCCAAATTGGATATTTAAAAAAAATTCCTGCTAAATACACTACAAATGTCAACCAAGAAAACTGAAAGTGAAGACCTTAAAATGACAACATTGTAAGATCTAACACATTTCTTTTTTCATAATTTAGAAACAAAGAGACAAATTTACTATAGTATAGTAGTACCTAGTAGTAAGCAATACTACTGTCAGATTTTTTAGTTAGACGACAGATCATCCTCATTGCACATCGAACCATTCAGTCCATAAGTGCTCGGATCCCCTCCTTAGCAAATCCTGCGGCGTGTAGCTAACGACACCAGCTCTGTGTTAGTTTATCAATCTTCTTTGGCTTCCTGCATAGTGTTCTTGTTTGGCCACACCTCTTTTAATTTGCTGTTCTCACAGTCTGACCATGGTTGTAGATTCACAGTCAACACTTGGTTCTTGCAAAAGTCTTACTTCTCGTAGAGCATTCAGAATGTCAGCCTGGTCCATTGCTCATCCGCCCTCCACAGTAGCCTTACCTGCGAGCTTGTCACCTTACCTGCGAGCTTGTCAGCCGCTAATTTCCTTGTACTCCCGCATGCCCTGGCACGAAGATGAAACTAATCTTTGCCAGCCGAGACCGCTCCAGAGACAGCAACCCCTCTCTTCAGATCCACCCCGTCTCTATCCACTTGAGCATGCTCATTGTCAGATTGTTTATTATACAATAAAATAATAAACATAACTAACACAAATACATTTGAGTTGAGTGAAAAACCAACTTCACAACACTTGAAACATTCCAATATGCACTCTGTCCTCATCTTCAACGGCCGATGAAGAGTCCTAATCCTAATAGTACCAGATGCTGTATGATTATGCATACATCTGGCCTTTCTTTAGAGTACTGAGTGTCAGCCCGATCCCATGCTCACTGCCTGCGGCATCATTCTCTCCAGGCTATGATGATATATCTGTTCTTGCACACCATACACATGAATGCTAAAGGCCCTGACTACATTAGTCTTATCGTGCATCAATACCCCACCCAGTGGTGCACACCCAGCCAATATGTCCGCCGTCTCGCTGGTGCCAACACACCAGTATATCCTGGGAAAAATATCCAATGGATACTCTCTATCTTAGGTATTTGAATTGAAGCATACCACACTGCTCAAAGCATCCCTGTCTTCACCTTTCTCAGCATACTCCGTAAATCTGTTACAATCTCAAATGTGTGTGATGTTTGTCTTCCAGTCATCAGAATGCTGCAGTCACTGCCGTCACCTCTTTCACAGACTAGATCTTGTGGTATCATATGCCAGGCTCTCCTGCACTAAACACTGCCCATTAACCTTCACTATGAACCCCAGGCAGTTTTATCTCTTAGCACACAGCATTCCATGTAAATGATTTAATCAAATTGTCGTGAATCAATTGTCCGCACTCCTCCGAATGACGGCCCCAAATTATTTAGCATAATATGCATCCCTTACAGGGCCTCATTATCTGATATAATAAAAAAAAACATGAACTACCAACTAAAATATGGAACTGAGAAAATCGAAATATGTACAAATAATATTTGACAATTATATGTCGAAATTGTGGCACAAAAGTTGCAAATACTGTCCGAAAACATGTTCTTTGTGACACATAATCACTTATTAGTGAAACAAATAATCATATAATTGAGTATGGTGGACTACTAGACCGATCGATGGATACAATAAAAGTTTATGGGCCCGGACGGCCCTCACTGCCGTCGGAGTGTATATCCATGCCTTGTAGTACTGACGACACTGAGGGCCCTTCGGGCTCATACATTTTTATTGTATCCATCGATCGGTCTAGCAGTCCACCATACTCGATTATATGATTCTTTGTTTCACTAATAAGTGATTATGGTCATTCCGATGATAGTCTCAAACGTCAATAGGTCTAGCAGACAACGACTCTCAAACGTAAGCGATTGACAACACATCGCCCTGGAAATGACCATATGAAGCCCTGTAAGGGATGCATTTTACACTAAATAATTTGGGGCCATTGTTCAGAGGTGTGCCCAATTGTCTCATCTTCTACTCAGTGCAGTCTGCTGACCAATCCCTACCCACCTTGTCAAAAGTTATATATTATTATGACCCTGCACAGATCTGGTAGTCTGACCCACTCCTCTCTCTTAAGAATACATACACACTTTTGTGTCCTCTGCCTGAGCTATTCATGACTTTCCTCTTATCAGCCTGTAGTCCTTAAATGTGTCCAGAGATTCATGTGGTAGGTAAACTATTGATTGATGTATATCGCAAACACACATAACTACTTAAACTACCGGCATGTCTCTTGTGCATCCCATGATCACCTGCTGACTCTTTAACACTGTGAGCAATAATTACTGAGATTATCAGATGATGAAAGCGAATGAACAACATGCCCTGCTCCATGTCCATTTGCCAGCCATCATCACACAATTCAATACATAATTCATAATCTTCAGTCTTCAGTGCGCCAAGTCGGAGTCGGTTTTAGAGTTAATCTGCAAGATAACAAACACACCTACAACTACATTAAATAATTATGTGAATCCTGTCGTTTATATAACAAAATAAGAATAAACGAACGTAGCCAAGATGTAGAACGAGTGAGAATAAAATAGGCAGTTTACCTAAAGCCTCAACAGTTAATTGAGCTAGCAGTATCACTGAGGGCTTACTATTGCACCGGAAATCTGCAATATCAGCCAGCGGTATCGCCGTTGCTGTAAACTCCTACAATACGATACTACTACTAAATCTATGAATACAATTTGGTGGAACTGCCGTAAAGCTTCGAAAATGTAAACATTATAAAATAACACAAGTAGTGCAGCTTTACATAACAGAATTACGACACATACAGGACGCTGCGGCGATTAGCCTTCATCAGCAAACAAACACATACACAAAACACAACATATAGTCACGGAGAAGATCTGTGATTACATTAAGACGTGACGACAGGACGAGAAGAAAAAAAAAGATGACCAAAAAAAAAAAAAAAAATGAAAGCAATAAAGAGAAAATGAAAATTGGAAAACAATTTTTTCCTACTTTCCTCTGAATTCCGAGTGTCGTAATTCTGTTATGTGTTACTACTACTACAGTGGTATGTTCGATACAACATTCGGCACTCTTCCGAATTCCGGTCCCAAATATAAAATTATTCACTGCAGAACTGTATTTGGGACCGGAATTCGGAAGAGTCCACATTCTACTTCCAGATCTAGAGGGAACAAAATGATAATACTGTCACTGTCATTTATTGCCAATATAGTACCTTGCGGTGTATGGCAGAGGAGTCTTTGAGCCTGAGGAATAAAGGCCGCTTGGATAGTGCAGTCGCCGCGAACTGTGCAAGTTAGGATTTTCTTTTTGCCCCCGACAGAAAAAAATTCCACACCTTACCGAGGGATAGAACCCGAGTCTCCCGAAGGAGAGTCCGGCGTTATATCCACTCGGCCAGCCTCTCCTCTGATAATACTAAAAGTATCAATATAAATAAAGCTTTACAAACTCATTTTAACTTCCCAACGCTTATATTATTATATCTATCATTAACATTAAGGTTTGGTAGCGGGGTAGGGGTATCCCCTAGCCCCTATTAAAGGAGAGGTAAGGCGCCTTCTTCCCTCCGCTAGCCTAGGGACATTCTTAGGACAGGTGGATTACCCGTTTAGGCCCCCCCCCCCCCACAAAAAAAAATGTAACGTGAAGCCGCAAGAGCAGGTGGTGGATCGGATTTGGGAGCAGCCGAAAGATAGTTGCTGGTTATGGTTTCAAGTCAGCGACGGTGGGCAGAAGATCTCTCAATGAAGACAGTGGCTACGGTCATCTAATCAGTATGGTCACTGCCAGGAAGGAAGAATGGTAGACTTCCCTCCTTATTGATTCCCAGGTAGAGGAGACCCGCCAGCCTTGGTTGGTATCCCCTCTAAGAGATCAATCAATCAGGTGCCGTCTCCGCAATGAAGGTTGGGCTGCAATGGATCTCCAACACTGTGTGTCTCTCGCCTTGACTGTACATTCTGTCAGGCTGATGTTCGTCCACCTCTTGATGTTATCCTCCCACCTGTATCATTGTCTACCTCTTGCTCGCTTCCCTCAACCTTGCCTTCCAGTATGGTTTTTATAAGAGTATCATGTCTTTTAACGTGTCCAAAATATTTCACTTGTCTCCTCTTTATTTCTTTCATCAACTCTCTCTTCATTCCCAGTTTTTCTAGGACCTCTGCATTTGATTGTTTTTGTTTTCATGAAATACGACCTATTCGTCTGTATATTCACATCTCCAGGGCTTCTATGCGACTTTCTAGTTGCTTGTTCAATGTCCAGGCTTCCGCGCCGTAAGATAGCTTTGAATATACGTAGCATTTGACAATTCTCATTTTTAATGCGTTATTAATCTCTCTAGATGTTAATACTGATTTCATGCCGTTGAAAGCATTTTTGGTCATTCCTATTTTCTTTTTTATTTCCATTTCACTTCTGCCATCATCTGTTATTATATGTCCAAGATAAGAGAGACTTGTTACTGTTACTTGTTCTTGTATCTGCCTGTTTACTATAATGTTCATTGATGACCTTTCCTTTCACTGCTAATTATCATAGGTTTTGTTTTTGGATGTTAATATCTAAGCCACATTCTGCACTGTGCCTGTTTACTTCTTCCACTAAGTCTTGCAACTCTTGCTCATTTTCTGCTAGTAACACGGTATCATCAGCATATCTAAGATTGTTTATGATTCTTCCACTGATGTTGAGTCCAGGCATTTCAACTTGTTTAAAAATTATTTCTGTGTATAGGTTGAAGAGGCTTGGGGACAGTACACATCCCTGCCGTACTCCTCATTTTATCTCTATATAGGCGACGAATAGTTATTACAGCATCTAATAGACTTGTTCCCAGTCCAAGTTACTAATAAGTCTGATGTCCTTTCCGTCTTTAAGGCACGTAATTAGTCGTTCATGTTGTACTCTATCAAAAGCTTTCTTGTCTATATATATAAAATACAATGTCTGTCTGTCTGTCTGTCTGTCTGTCTGTCTGTCTGTCTGTCTGTCTGTCTGTCTGTCTGTCTGTCTGTCTGTCTGTCTGTCTGTCTGTCTGTCTGTTATTTATGCATTCGCGAACGGTCCATCCGATTGAGATGAAATTTTCTACAGTCTTCTTCTCATTCCGGTGCTGCCAACTGTCATAGTTTGTTAGTGTACAAACAGTTATTTACTTAATATTATTTAATATTTTAATGTACATTATAATTTATATATAGCGAGGGGACATAAAATTGTTGCATATTTCTCAAATAGGCGGACCTTTTCGCTACAGTTATCTACAGGCATATGCGTTATAATCATCCTCCTCCCCCTCCTCCTCCCTCTTCACCTCCTCCTCTTCCCCTACTCCTCCCACTCCCCCTCCCCCTCCTCCTCTTCCTCCCCCTCCTCCTCTTCCCCTCCCCTCCTCCCCTCCCCTCCCCCTCCTCCTCCTTCTTTTTCTGCTATTGCTGCCGCCGCTCCATTTACCTAAGTTAATTGTTGGGGGAAGATGTAAAGATCTTTCTAATGCTTTTTGTAAGTTGGTCTTCGTTTATCTAAGATTTTTCTCGATACCACCACATCATTTTTTACATGAAAATTATAGGACAACATTTAAAAAAAAATAATTCTAGCATTAAGCGAAATTTTCTAAACGCAACCAATAAATAATTAGACAGACAGGCAGACAGATAGACAGACAAACAGTCTGTCTGTCTGTCTGTCTGTCCTCTATCTATGACAGATAGATAGATAGATAGATAGATAGATAGATAGATAGATAGATAGATAGATAGATAGATAGATAGATAGATAGATATATAGATATACAGATAGATAGATCCCCGCCAGGAACTGGGCGAAGCCGGGCCGGTCAGCTAATAGTCTATAAAACAAACATATATACTTTTTTGAACTTCTATATATTTTTCAGTTTACATCCTCAAACAGATAATTTCTTCTCTGGTGCCGCTATTTTTTGTTCTTCAACTACTTCCTGATCTATTTTATGTTGAATTCTTTCTTGTGTGACCTTGAGTAGTATCTTACTTATGTGGCTCATTAAGCTAATAGTTCTGTAATCCTCACACTCAACAACTCTTGGCTTCTTCGGTAGTGTGATGAAAATGGATGTTTTCAAATCGTTGGGGATGTACCCAGTATTATATACGTCATTACATAATTCTGTGATAGTTTCAATGCCAAAGCCGGATAAGGATTTTATCATCTCTGTTGTTATCTTGTCAGGACCTGCAGCCTTTCCTTCTTTCATCTTTTTAATAGCCTTTTCTACTTCAGCCGTTAATATTTTTGGTCCATCTTGAGTATTATACAATATTGGCCTATTGACCCTGTTGTCCCAGAATAAATCTTCTGTGTGCTCTGTCCATCTTTTGATTATGTCAGTGTTATTAATTATAATTTCTCAATTTTTTTCCTCTGACACAACCGTTTCCTGTTATATTATTTTTCTTCATTGTAAATATTTTCATATGTTCATGTAATTCTTTCGAGTTGTGTTTTATCTCCAGATCCTCTATTTCTTTGCAATGTCTCTGCAGCCACTTTTCTTTGGCAACTCTGCACATGTGACGTATTTCTCTATCTATTACTATATACTCTGGGGTGTTCTTTGCTTTATTTCTTTGAGACATTTTACTCAAGATTTCATCTGTTATCCATAATTGTTTTTTCTTATTAATCTTCACTGGCAAGGTGGTATTTACAATCTGATTACTGGTTTTTACACTTTCCCATTTTGTATTAATTTTATCCTCGGGATTTTCACGTTGATATTGTTCCATACTTTCAATGATTAGCCCATCATATCTATTTTTGACTTCAACTAGGTATAGTTGACTTATTTCTGGCTGTTTCAATGCCGATATATCTACTTGACGTGTCTTCGATTTCCCTATTCCTGGGTTTTTAAGCTTTATTCGTAATTTTAAAACTACAGGATTATGGTTAGAGTTGATATCAGCATCAGGGTATGCTTTGGCATTTTAAGCATTGTTTTTAAATCTATTTATAATCATAATGTAGTCAATTTGGTTTCTTGTTATATTTCCAGGGCTTTTCCATGTATACAGTTTCCTAGAGTTATGTTGGAAAAATGTGTTGCAAACAATAAGTTTGTTTTCTTCACAGAACTGTATCAGCCGGTCTCCTCTGTCGTTTCTGTTTCCCATACCATATTGCCCTACTATCTGCTTATATTTATTTTTTTCCGACTTTTGCGTTCATGTCTCCCATGACAATTAGGACCGCTGATTATTTTACAACTTTCAGTGTTTGTTGTAGGTCTTCATAGTATTCTTCTAGCTGTTCATCACTATAATCAGTTGTTGGAGCATATGTCTGAAGAAGTATTGTGTTGAACGGTCTTGCCTTAATGCTGATAATTATCATCCTATTTTTATGAGTCCAGAATCGAGAGAGGACAACTCTAAATTTTAAACCTCCGCTGCCTTGCAGGTAAACGCAGATGGGAAAGGCTTTGGGAGTAAACCCTGAGGACAAATCCGGAGATGGAGTCCCTAAGGATGTTCCATGTTGCAAACAACACAGTTCTGACAACTCCTGCGACGGCACAAGTTGCATTGGCTACTGCCATTCCCTTGGGTAATGTCGGCGACGTGGAGAGGGGAAACTTGCTACCGGGCAACAGCTGGTTCTTCACATTCCATTGATCAGGCTTTTTCTAATTTTCTATGTTTGTAAACAGTCCTTGACCTTCATAAACTAATGCTAAAATGCGAATTTATCGATTTTAATATAGAGAAATATGTATTGATTTAATAAGGATGATTTTATGAAAAACATATATTTCTCAGGTGAATAAAATGATTTATTTTGGAAGAAAATATTAAATTTTAAAGTTTTTTACCTGTTATAAATTATTTCCACATTTGCAATGTTCAAATTAATTTATTTGTTATAGTAGTCTTGATATATTTCTGAAATTTATTCTGAGTTTACTTCTTGTTTTCTGAATATTTTATTTTCACACACACTCTATCGGCTAGAATTTTATTAAAACAATGAGTGTCACTAAAAAACGTAAGATTGATGATGAATGCCGTGTTTTTAATGATGAAAGGACAACTAAGTACTCTTTTATAAAAGTTGGTAGCAAATCAGTTTGCTTGTTGTGTCCTGAGTCAGTGGCTGTCTTCAAGGAGTACAATTTAAAAAGACATCAAACAAAACACTCCGCTTTCAGATACAATTTAACAACCGAAGAGAGGGAAAGGAAATGTCTGGTGTTGGTGAAAAATTTGGAGAAACAGAAAACTGTTTCCACTAAACAGTATTCAATTAAAAATGCTGCAACAGAAGCTAGTCTTGTGCTGTCACACATAATTGTAAAACAGAACAAGCCATTTTCTGATGACGAGTTCATCAAGGAATATTTGTTAGATGCAGCAAACATTATGTGTCCAGAACAAAAAAAAAAAAAAAAAAAGATTTGAAAACATTACTTTATCAAGGAGAACTGTGGTCAGACGTGTTGACAAGATCAGTGACAATTTGATGCATACACTTCAAGATGCAAGTAAAAAATGTTTGTGGTACTCTCTTGCATTGAATGAGAGTACCGATGCACATGATACTGCCCAATTATTGAATAAACACTTCTTTCAACCTTACTGAAGAGTTACTGAGTGTTGAGTCACTTAAAGTCACAACCACAAGCCATGATGTATTCAATGCTGTTACTAACTGTATTGAAAGAACTGTGATGGTTTGGAACAAGATGACAAGTGTTACAACTGACGGAGCACGTGCTTTTACTGAAAAAAAATGTAATTCTGTTAAAGTTGCTGCAACAGAAGCTAGTCTTGTGCTGTTACACATAATTGTAATACAGAACAAGCCATATTCTGATGATAAGTGATAAGATTAAAGCAGAATATCCTGACCACACATTATTACAACTTCCCTGTGTGATCCATCAAGAAAGTCTGTAAAATTGTTTTGAATATCAAGCATGTTATTGACCTAGTTGTCAGTGTCAGCAACCTCATCAGATCACAGACAGTTCAAGGCATTACTTTAGAAACTGGATTTTTTATTTGGAAACTGAACATTCCGATGTCCTGTACCACACCAGTGTTCGGTGGCTGAGTCTCGGCAAGGTGTTGAGGCGAGTGTGGGACCTCACAGCCCGGGAAGGTTAACCCAGTCAACAAATGCCCGCATAAGTCGGATGTGTTGGCCTAACGGCGCAAGAACGAAGATCTGCTGTAAACAGGCACAACGCAATCACGTCCGAAAAAGTCTCCGGATGAAGGCAGCAGAAAAAGAAGAAGAAGAAGGACCTCAGAGAAGAAATAGTGATGTTCCTAGATATGAAGGGCATTGAATGTAACTTTAATACTAACATTGTCAATAAAGAGTGGAAGTTAGACTTTATGTTTGCCATTGAAATTATGAAAAAGCTAAATAAACTGAATGTCAACCTTCAGGGTAATGGTGTGTTTGTACATGAATTGTCTGTGCATGTAAAATCATTTCAGGCAAAACTCTCACTGTTCTCCAGACAAGCAAATAAAAAAAAAAAAGGTTTTGTCACTTCCCTTTGCTGAAACAAGAAACCATTTCTGGTGAAATGACTCAAAAGTACACAGCCCAATTAGATGCATTGACTGAAGAATTTGGACGGAGATTCCAAGATTTCAAGAACTTAGAGCCACAGTTAAATATTCTCGGTTCCCCTTTTAGTACAGAAGTTGATACAGCCACAGACGACATACAGTTGGAGCAGCTTGACTTAGAAGCAGATCATGACATGAAAGAGAAATTCAAGTCAGATGGTTTGCTGGATTTCTATGGATCTTTATCAGAAGAATCATTTCCCAAATTGAAAAACTTTTCATGCTAAACGTTTATCGTAGTTTGGATTAACCATGCGAATTTCAACAAGTAAACTTGCTCCAGATTTCAGAGATTGTTGTCAAAAATTGCAAGCAGTTACATACATCTCATTAGAAATCAACAATTGTATTGTCAATGTAGTCGGTTTGTGTCTAAATTAAAGCCATTGATAGATAATAAAAACAATATTATAACAACAAAATGTAAAATCTTGTTAACATACTGTTTAATAACCTATAAATAATTCATAATTACTTACCGTGATAGGTTGCTGTAAACAAACTGGACATAATATATATTTGGCCCCCAATAGCTTTACATTTGTCAATGTGGCCCTACGCACAAAAAGTTGCCCACCCCTGCCTTAGTAGGATATTAACCCTACTTCACTCATGTAGTTTAGCAGTCCGACCCGTGGTGTGGCCACCGCCGTACACAAGCGTTATTTGCGGAGCCATACATGAGCTAGATAACGAGATGTGAACCAAATAGGATCCTGGTCTATCCCTTGGGAAATGACTGCCACTCACGGTGAGGTACTATCCGTCTATCTTCGGCTGTCTCGTTCTTCTCGGTAATTTTATATTTGGATGAAGTTCGTGTTGCTTATAGTAGTGTTAGTATTATATTTTGCTAACTGTTTAAGCTTTCCACGTATATCATCCCTTCTCTTTGCTGATATTTTCCCACGTAAGGTTATTTACGCTGTTCCACCTCTTCTGTTGATATTTCTTTATAAAATAACACGAGGGTATGCAGCTTTACAGAACACAATAACGGAAAATAAAGGAAGCTGCCGCGATAGCCTTTCCTTTATCAGCAAACAAATACACGAAAACAACACAAACACGGGAAAGACTACATTGAGGCATTATAACCGAACCAGACGAATGGAAAGAACCATGACAAGAAAATGATTGAATCAAACAAACAGGACTACTTATCGCAGAGTCCTAGGCTGTGAGACTAACACGAATCTTTACGTAAATACTTATATAGCCAGCGTGAGAGTCTGTGGTGTAAAAGGAACGTGGGTATGGATGGAAATAGTTCAGTGAAGATTCCATGCACATACGCCGAAGTGTTTACCCGATGACAGGGGACAGAGAAGGCGGGAAAATGATGAAGCATTGGAAATATGATAATGACCGAAAGTGAAAACCATCCATCCATCTATCCATCCATCATGTACCATACCGATAAGCGTGGGCGGTCATGTTTTGCCATCTCACTCGATCACCAGAGTCGTGGATCAGCTCCGTGTTCCTGTATCGACTATGCCACGTGGAAAAGCCATCCAGGTATTTACTTCTTGGCCTTCCCCTTTGTCTCTTCCCCTCGATCTTGCCAGTTGTCACCAAGTTCACCAAGTCATTTCTTCTCACAACATGCCCACAGAATTTTGACTGTCTACATCTAATGTCTCTAATCAGTTTACGATCTTTATTTGTTTCTTGAAGGACTTGTTCATTGGTTATTCTGTCTGTCCATGGTATTCTTTGCATTTTCCCCAGAAACCACATTTCCACAACCATAAGATGTTTTTCAGTTTGTCTGCTCATTGTTCACGCTTCACATCCATACAAAAGTACAGGTTCTATGTAGCACTTTAACACTCTTTTTCTCGTTTCAATTGATATCGTTTTATTGGTCAATATGTTTTTCATTTTGCAAAAGGCTACCTTCGCAATGGCATTTCTTGTTCTCATCTCTTCAAGGCATCTCCCATCTGATGTTATGACTGTTCCGAGAAAATTGTACCGATCCACCTGTTTAAGAATATGCCCATTTACATGTATACTACATTGTAGTGTTTCCTTCTTCCTAGTGACGACCATAATCTGTGTCTTCTTACAATTCAGTTCTAACCCTAGTTGTTCACTGTTTGCAACAACCGCATCTATTAAATTTTGCAGGCCCTGTTCATTGTCTGCAATCAAGACTGTATCATCTGCATATCTAATGTTATTGATGTATTGTCCCCCAATGTTGATTCCTTCCATATCTTTTATATTTCTGAAAATATTTTCACTGTACAGGGAAAATAGAACTGGAGACATTATACATCCCTGTCTCATACCTATATTAATAGGCTGATTTTGACCTACTTCATTATCAATTCTGACGGCAGCTTGTTGTTTCCAATATATGTTTTTTTTTTTTTTTACAAATCTAAGGTCTTTTCCATTAATTTGTAGGTCTTCAAGTATCATTGTCATGTCGCCTTTGTGTAGTCAATAAAGCAAAGGTGTAGATCTTTGTTTAATTCTATAGAACGTTCAGTTACTGTTCTCAGTATATACACAGCATTTATATTGTACCCTTGTCTTCTACAAACCCACATTGTTCTTCTCCTATTTCGGATTGTATTTTTCCCCTGTCTCTTTGCATTATAATTCTCAGCAAAATCTTCGTGATGTGGCTCATTATACTAACTGTTCGATGCTGATCATATTCCAAGGCTTCTGATTTCTTCGGGATTACAATAAATATACAATTACACCATTCCGCATCTGGCGTTCGTTGTCTCGGATGGCTGTGTGAGGTGCACCCAATTGGGATATTCACAGTTAGCAAGTTAGCGAGGCAGGCGTTTTGAGAATGTGACCACATCGCGAATTCGGAGTCGTGTTTGAGCAGGCAAAAAGAGCAATATTTATACGACCGTTCGACAAAGTCATGATAAGTGCCCACTCTCTCTCGATGAGTAGCCTGCAAACGGTAAGCTGGCATAACTTTTCAGTCAGTCCTGCAGGGCGTAGCTTGAAAGCTTGTCGGTAAGCGTCCAGTCGTTTTGCATGTATCACCGGGTACCGAGGGAGTGCGCTGAGCGATTGCTACTCTTGGCCTGCGTGTGCGTGAATAGTCCGTTTGTGCTATAGATATCTGGTTGATCCTTCCAGTATTCATTTGCTTGTCTCAAAGATTAAGCCATGCATGCGATGAAACCGCGAATGGCTCATTGAATCAGTCAAGGTTCCTTAGATGACACGATCCTACTTGGATAACTGTGGCAATTCTAGATCTAATACATGCTTACCAAGCTCCGACCCTCGCGGAAAGAGCGCTTTTATTAGTTCAAAACAAATCATCGTTGCCCTTCGCTTGCTTGCTTGCTTGCTTAGCTGCTTGCGTTCGCTGACTGTGAACTCCAGCGTGAAGTCATGTATGTCGGATGAAGACATCCTGTTGTCCAATATCAGTGTGATGTCATACCGGACTGAGGTTTGCATGAGTATCTGTTGTCCCATGTCTGGCTTATTGGTGTGCAATAAGACCAAGACCTTAGAAACAACTACGAATACATCAATCAAAGGGTAATGCAGCATTTCCTCTTAGACGCCCCAGGGTACCAGATTCAATTTTCCAAGCTAAAGCCTAAGAGCAATCAAACCTTCATTGACTACGTCTCAACAGTGCAAGATGTATGTAATAAATGGCTTAAAGCTTCTAAAATTAACAACAGTTATGACAAACTTAGGGATCTCATAATTATGGACAAAATTATTTCCACTATTCCTAGTCCTTTTGCCAAATTTTTGCAACAGTCAGATGTAGATTCCATTGAAGAGCTTGAGAAACGGGGTTCCGCCTATTTTTCTTCAAACAGGGATGTGTTTAAGTCTATTACTGAAGAAAGTGAGATTGTAGCTGCTGCTATGGGAAGACCACAAATACCATTCAAAATTAGGGAAAAGCAAAGAGGCAATGTACAACAGTGTCCTTATTGTAGATTTCAACATCCAGAATACTCGATGTGTGATAAGAACCCGAAATATCCAGAACACTTAGAGATGGTCATAAAGAAACAGCAGTCTAAGAGAGAAACCTTTAGACGTGCTGTTAAATGCTTCTTTTGCCATTGTTTTGGCCATTATTCCTCTGCGTGTATGGGAAGAAAGAAGTTGAAAGCAGTGAATGCAGCATTAGTTGAGTCATCGTCAGAGAGTGGAAGTGATCTGGAAGAAATGTGTGAGAATGAAGGCAATGTAGCATCAGCAGCTGATGTACTAGATTACAGTAGTCATACAACATGCCACCAGTTTCACGATAATGGGAAACTGAAATGTGGGCACACAGTCCCGTGTTCATTAGAAAATGCAAACGCGGCAGTAGCCTCCAGAGGCAGTTTGAAATTCTACCACGGAATAGTCAATAACATTCCATGTAAACTCCTGCTTGATAGTGGCAGCACATTAATCGGTTTAAAAAAGGAACTGGCCAAGCCAGAAGATTACACGGGTGAAACAGTGAATTGCCGCACTTTTTCTGGCACAATAGAGACATACCCGTTAGCCAGGGCTAATATAAACACACCTTTTTTGACTGGCACCTTTACGTGCGCGGTCTTAGAAAAACCATGTGCAGATCTGATAATTGGCCGTTTGCCACAGCTGCAGAAGCGTACCACTGACGAGATAACAGCCTGGAGAGAAACCTTTTTACAACAGGCTAATGCAATTACTAGGTCGAAAACTAGTAAACAACAGGACGCAACCATACCAATAAACCAGACATCAGACGAACAAATGACAAACACATTAGTGGACGATATAGAAGACAAACACATTTCAGCCACAGTCATTGACCAGACAGAAGAAGATGACTTTGAATTACCAGTACCGACGGTAGAAAGCAACACAACATTCAGCAACATACATTTAGGGCCTACGATGACAAACGAACAGAAACAGCAAACAACAGCATTACTAACAGAATACAAGGAAATTTCCTCAGACAAACCAGGTCGGACGGACTGGACAACACATCTACAAACTTTAAGACTCGTTTTCGACATAATAAAGTTATTTGGAATGACAGTAAAACCGGCAAAAGTCGAGTTGGCGTTGGAGGAGATAGAGTTCCTTGGCCACACAATTTCCAATGGGCAGTTAAAAACCGATAACAAAATTATTACTAAAATTTTGAATCTTACTATTCCAACAATAACCAAAAAAAAAAAAAAAAAAAAAAAAAAAAAAAGCAAGTAAGAAGCTGGGGCGAGTAAATTATTTACAGCAAATTTATCCCCAATTTGGCACAAATAAAGTCTGTATTTTCGGACCTATTAAAATCTTCTGCGAAGATAAACGTTCAAGATGCTATTTTACAGAGTGCTATGTCAGAATTAACGTACATGTTCAGCAGAGTTTCCATCTTGCGCTTGCCTAATCCTGAGTTGCAATATATTCTTAGATGTGACGCCAGTGCAACAACGATCTCTGGTGTACTACTCCAAGAACACGAAAAGATCCTTCATCCTATCGTGTATTTGAGCCGGAAGCTTACAAAAGCTGAAGCACGGTATGATGTCTCTCAGTTGGAAGCTCTAGCTATTGTATATTGTATAACTAAGCTTCATACATACTTAGCTGGAACTCACTTTACAGTACAGACCGACAACTCCCCCCTTTTAATTATAGAGAAAGGTCAGCCGAAAAACAACAGAATCTATCGCTGGGCTTTGATTCTGCAGAATTACTCCTTCAGCATTAAACACATTAAAGGAAGTAATAATAACCTTGCAGACCTTTTGACGAGACCATCAGGTATTGAAGTGATGGAGAAGGCAGATGTAGCACTGCCATAAGTATCTACATTAAGCACTAAGTAGCTCACATATGTACTGTGCTAGTAGTGGTAAAAGATAAGATAAAGTAAATATTAACACGTGAACTTACCACGAACTCTAGTAATGCCATATACCAAGAACATTACATTATAGAGGCTACCTGGACATATAAACTGCGAGACTATGGTGAACATATTGTTATACGCTACAGAGTCACTTAGAGTGCAGTTAACATTGTATATAAAGGATCGTAAGGAAGAACCCAGAGGAGCGACACATCGTGATCACCATCGCCTGGACCTACAATTAGTTAGTTAGTTTAGTGATTGTATAACATGTCTGTGCATATAACATGTATGTAATATTATTAGTATAGTATTTTAATGAGGTTGCATTAAAGCTATTGAGTGGTTCAGTGTAGTGGAACTAGTAGTAATAGAAGAACCACTAATACTCCAACTGTGAGCTTATTTAAAACAATTGCAGCTATATTATGATTTAATTAGATTAGACTTCCGGTGTAATGGCGACGCGATGACTCGTTGTCTTGGGGGAGAAGCTGTTCAGTGTTTTTCTGTGGATTCCTTATGGAAATTCCCGTGAAATTCGTGTGGATAGTGTTTTTCCTTTGGATTATGTGATGTTATTTCGTGTTCGTTAATTGGAAGTGTTCAAAAGAAGCCACGGAAGGCAGGTGGTGGATGAAATTATGAGGGCAGCCGACAGATATTTGTTGGTTATGGTCTCGAGTTTCGCGACGGCAAGCTTTCTCTCTTTCGAGAGACACTGATTGCGGTCATCCGGCCAGTATGGTCACTGCCATAGAGGAAAGCAACGGCAAACTACCTCTTTGAAATTGCCTAGTTTATTATGATTCGCTTAAAGAGTGATCATCGCAAGACAAGGACAGAGACATTAAAATTAGGAACATGGAACGTTAGGACGTTAAACAACGACGGAACATTAGAGAACATAACACAAGAAATTCAAAGAGAAAAAATTAATATATTAGGTATGTGCGAAACGAGATGGACAGGAGCAGGCATCAAGATACATAAAGATTTTAAGATTATTTATTCTGGAGGTGAGGATCGACATAGGGGAGTGGCAATAATTTTGGACCGGAAAACATCAACGTCTGTTCAGGGATATTGGGCCGTGTCGGACAGAGTACTACTAGTTAAATTGAGTGGCAGACCTTTTAACATAAATGTTATTCAAGTATATGCCCCAACAGGAGAGTCCAGTGAAGATAGTGTAGAGGAATTTTATAATGACATAGAGTCTGCCTTAAAGAAATGTAAAAATTCAGAAATAAACATTATAATAGGGGACTTCAATGCAAAAGTAGGAAATCAAGGGGATAGATACACAGTAGGAAACTATGGTTTAGGAGAGAGAAATGAAAGAGGATACAGACTAGTAGAGTGGGCAAAAGAACAGGAAATGATTGTAGGAAACACCTGGTTCAAGCAACACCCTAGAAGATTATGGACCTGGAGGAGTCCTGATAGCAGGATTAGAAACCAGATTGATTACATTCTCATTAGCAGAAGATTTAGAAACGCCCTAACAGTAGCAAAAACAGTTCCCAGTGCTGATTGTTATAGTGACCACAGATTACTCACAGGAACATTGAGGATAAAGTTGAAGAAAGTCAAGTATACAACAGGGAACACTAAATATGATTTGTGTACATTGAGTAATGACAAGGAAATACAAAACAAATTCAACATAGAAGTACAGAACAGATTTGAAATATTGTCTGATCTAGAGATCCTATTCCAGGATGTGGATGATCAATGGGAAATGTTAAAGAATTCAATCAATATGGCTGCAGAAACAACTATTCCAAAATTAAAGAAGGTGGGTCGTAAGAAATGGATGACTGAGGAAATTTTACACTTAATGGAAACAAGAAGACTCAACAAAAATAATCCTGCCAAATATGAAGAAATTCACAGACAAGTCAGAATATTATGTAGGAAGGCAAAAGAATCATGGCTTGAGGAAAAGTGCTTAGAAATTGAAAAACAACACAACAGTCAAAATACCAAATTAGTGCACAAAAGGATTCAGGAACTTACTAATAAAAGAACAAGTACATCAACAGGCTGTCTAAGAACTAAAGATGGCAAAATCATAATAGAAAAAGATCAGATTCTACATGTATGGACAGATTATGTGAAAGACCTGTATAATGATAACAGAGAGGGAGAGATTGCCGCAGGGTTCACCACTGTCACCAGTACTTTTCAACGTGTATACGGTGCCGATCACTGAACAACAGTTGGATGGGAGGGGTAGGACTCTATCATTCGTTGACGACATCCTCGTGTATCGACAGGGTCGAGATAGACAGGCGGTTGCCAACTATATGCAGGGCGAACTAGATCGAATTTCCTCATGGTGTGCTGATGCCGATGCCCTTGTCAACCCTGCAAAGGCAACGGTTACATGGTTCTCACTAAACAACCATATTGTGAAAACAGACCTGCCGGCAGTAAGAATGGATGGGAGCATTCTGAGTAGAACCCAGTCAATGACATATCTTGGCGTGAGGCTTGATCGTAGCCTGTCCTTCAGAGATCATGTCGATTATGTCATAACGAAGGCTCGAAAAGGTTTGGCAGCAATGAGAGTCATGGCGAGTGCCAATATCGAGCAAAGACTGCTATTACTTCTGTTCCAAGGACTTGTGCTTTCACGCATCGAGTATGCCCTGGCCATCCTCACTGTCAGCCCTACACAGATTGGAAGACTTGAAAAGGTACAAAACGAAGCCATGCGCATCATTTTGGGCTGCACGAGAGACACCAGCTGTGTAGCAATGAGATACCTCCTTGACTTCCCGACAATGGAACACAGGATCAAGATCTGGAGAGCTCGTGCATACTTAAAAAATAAGTGCAGATGAGCAGCACCCTCTGCATGACGCTGTATTCAGAGAAAATGGTGACAGGCTAAAGAGGGGCAAATCATGGATGGGGCGGGCGGAAGATGTCGTCGGACAGGTCTGCAGTCTTACCAGTATCAACCCCGGCAAGGAATGGGTGCCTGTGCCTCCAGCTTTTAAGTGTACCTTCTCCTGCATTATCACACTCGACAGACGGTGCAGAGAGCAGAACCCTGCCGCTGTCAATGCAGAGGTTAACGCGCTCATCTATGATCACTCAGATAGCCCCGAAGTGCTCATCTATACAGATGGATCTGTTGTAAAGCAGCAGAGAAGTGCGTGGGCATTTACAGCCCGCTCAGCGGGCCGAACCGTTCAAGAATCCAGTGGTGCCCACTCCATGACCACGAGCAGCATGACGATGGAGGTGATGGCAGTTACACAGGCTTTCATATGGCTGGAATCACAGCATTATACCAACGTGTGTGTACTAAGTGATTCAATGAGCATGATTCAGAAGGTCGAAGCTGGATCTGTACGTAGACAGTGGACTGAGTCGCTGCGGAAGTCTGTTGTCCGCAAAGTCACCTTCATCTTCGTCCCGGGACATGCGGGAGTCGAGGGAAATGAACGAGCTGATACATTGGCTGGCTCTGCACCCCCTGTAGATGGCCAGCCCATGGATCGTGCCGATGTTATTAATGCCCTTAAAGATATGGCGAGAACAGAGGATTTTGACGCCAGTGATTCCACATCGCTTTCCAGGATGAAAGACCTGGGAGTAAGAATCGGCACAGCCAGACGCGAGAGGTACATCGGGAAAACAAAGCGCCTCGTCAACCAACACAGAACTGGCACTATTAGCCACCGGACGCTGATGCATATGCTGGGGGGAGGATCTGAGCACCTATGGACATGTCCGGAGTGCAACGAAGATACCCCAACCGATAACTAACTAACTAAGAGAGGAATAGTATGCTATTAGATTTAATAATGAAGGACCAGCAATTTTAAAGATGGAGGTTCAAAATGTTCTTAAGCATATGAAAGCTGGCAAGGCCCCCGGTGCAGATAACATCACAACAGAAATGATTAAAGCTTTAGAAGAATTTGGACTAGAGCAAGTCACTAGAATGCTGAACACATTATATGATACTGGAGATATACCTTCTGAATTATGTAATTCTGTATTTATTGCAATCCCAAAGAAATCAGGAACCTTAGAATGTGATCAACATAGAACAATTAGTATAATGAGTCACATCACAAAGATTTTGTTACGAATTATCATGCAAAGAGTGAGGAAGAAAATACAACCTGAAATAGGGGAAGAACAATGTGGTTTTGTAGAAGGAAAGGGTACAGTAAATGCTGTGTATATGCTGCGAACAGTTATTGAACGTGCTTTAGAAGTAAACAAGGATATACATCTTTGCTTTATTGACTACACAAAGGCTTTTGATAGAGTAAGACATGTCAACATTGTGGATATGCTGGCAGATCTACAAATTGATGGGAAAGACATTAGACTTATACAAAACATATATTGGAAACAACAAGCTGCCATAAGAATTGATAATGAAGTAGGACAATACCAACCTATTAAGAGAGGTGTTAGGCAGGGATGTGTAATGTCTCCAGATCTTTTTTCCTTATACAGTGAAAATATTTTCAGAAATGTAGAAGACCTAAATGGAATCAGCATTGGAGGACGAAACATAAATAACATTAGATATGCAGATGATACAGTATTGATTGCAGACAATGCACAGGATCTGCAACAATTAGTAGACGCTGTGGTTGTACACAGTGAGCAGCTGGGGTTGGAATTAAATTGTAGGAAGACACAGGTTATGGTCGTCACTAGGAAGAACGAAGTACCACAATGTAATATACAAGTAAATGGGAATATTCTTCAGCAAGTGAATCGGTTCAATTATCTCGGAACAGTCATAACATCTGATGGCAGATACCTTGAAGAGATTAGAACAAGAATCGCCATTGCGAAGGTAGCCTTTAGCAAGATGAAAAACATTCTGACCAATAAAATGATGTCAATTGAAACGAGAAAAAGAGTGTTGAGGGGATACATAGAGCCTGTTCTTTTGTATGGATGTGAAACTTGGACAATGTGCAGTCAAGCTGAAAAACATCTGATGGCTGCAGAAATGTGGTTTCTGAGGAAAATGCAAAGAATACCATGGACAGATAGAAAAACCAATGACCAAGTACTACAAGAGACAAATGAAAATCGTAGATTGATTAGAGAAATTAGACGTAGACAGTCAAAATTTTTTGGACATGTTATGAGAAGAAATGGACTGGAGAACTTGGTGACAGCTGGCAAGATCGAGGGGAACAGACCAAGAGGAAGACCGAGAGGAAAATACCTGGATGGCTTGGCCACATGGCATGGACGAGACAGGAACACTGAGCTGATCCACGACTCTGGTGATCGAGTGAAATGGCGAATCATGACCGCCCACGCTTTCCGGCATGGCACATGATTGATGATTGATTGAATTAGATTAGACACCTTTACAGTAGTTTTGTAGTTATAAATGTATATTTAGATAATTAGATTAGATTAAATAGTTCTCTATTGAGACTACTACCAATGAAGCCAATTAAAACGGCGAGGTAATATATTTATATTGAGTTAGAAATAAAATAGATTAATTTAGAAATAGATTTAGAAACATTGATATTAATTTATTTAAGGGAACTAACACATTTTTTCTTAAAGTGTTTAATTTAGTAATTACCTTCCCTTAGAAACATCCATACAGTGATAGTTTATTTAATTATATACTTAGATTTAACATCAGTCATTATTCATTTACTTAATTTAAATTAACTTGGTTATTACAATTATCATTTACTTAAATAGATTAGTTGTATTATTTACTTTAATAACATCCTCTATTTATTTAATAACATACTTTTCTTTACTTTACATCATAAACCAACATTTAGTTAACTTACCTCCCTTAGTAGTCATTTTTTTAAAACTTAGATTATATACCTTAGTTAGTTTCTTAAGCATCATAGTGTAGAATGATAGTAACGTTAGACACCGTCAATTGATTGACTGGTATAACCAATTAGACATTAGATTAGTTAGAAACATTTACATTTAGTTAGCTTTCACTATATTGCCTTATCCAACACATTCAAAATTGTATATAACATAGTGATAGAGAAATCTACTTTAATTTTGGCTCCGTATTGTTTAGAACGAGCCCATTTTAATTTGTCATTACAAATACATAAAAAAAAAAAAAAAATGAATGACAATGTGCGAGAAAGTGAAGAATGAGATGAGTAAACGGACGAATGAGAGAAGTAAAATATTGGAATGAAGATTTGTGTATTTTTTCGCACACATGTGTTTTTATGACTCGTCCGCGTCCTCTGTGTAAACCATGTGATGTGTGTAGTTTCATGTGTGTTACAGCCACTATTGCATTGAAGCAATAGTTGTTTTCTAGGATCCCAGATCGGCGAATTGCGTCATGAATTAAGCATACGCATTACGTTATGACGAACATTGGCCTATCCGTGATGCTCGAAAACCTTAATACATCAATTATAGGCATAGGGTTATGTTCCTAATTGCAACACATATAAATTAAATATACACGCAGACAACCAGGAATACAAACAGATAAATTTACAAACAGCAGTTGATTTCTAAGGGATGGAACACTTGATCAAAGGGACACCACAGACTTACAATGAGTGGGAGGGCAAGTTGAATATTTAGCTACACGCGAAAGCAAGATAGGCGAACATCAGCATACACACAACTAACAAGAGAAGTGAAAGTACATTTCACGGGAGCCATGAATTATATTCATGTATTGCATCCTTAACAGGAGCAATTTGTTTTTGGGATATTGGTCAATCAATATTTTGAGGGGCTGAGTTTTGTTAACGCGCCCTGGTTCAACACAGCTCCCAAGAGAGTAATGTAGTGACTCTTGTTTAGAGTGGAGATGTGTGAAGCTGATCTATAACCAGTGGCTGGATACAACAACTTGTGACCAGACTTATCGAAGGACAGAAGTGGACCGTAGATTAGAACAGTGTACCCCTTGACTAAATTAGATAAGACTAATTTTATATGCTACGACGACATTGCGTCAAACTTACTACATTAATCTAGTCACGCAAAAACGACGGACGACGGGAGAATGTCAAGGTCCTACACTGTACTGAGACAGACTAGTGACAGTAGAGGGGTGAGGACTTATAGGACATAGAGACAGGACGTCTATAAAGGTATAGACTGAATAGAGACAGCACCCAAGCCAAGACGTAATAACAGATATGACTAGACTCGGGTGGGAACACTAATGTGTTATAGTTGGGACAATAGAGGGACCGACCCAGGAATAGGGGGCGGTAGACGTAGACGTGACAACGTGAAGTAGAACAGGACTCTAGAAGGCAGAGACGATAGTGCTGTGTGCAAAGGGATTAGCACGCACCCCACGAGGGAGCTTGACCGCGTAAGCAAGCTGCGAGCTGAGTTAAGACAGACGGGGGACAGACGGCTTTCTGACTGGACGTTGTTCTAAGTTATTGTCTATGAACGCATGAAATGTTTAGCGAGAGTGTGTTGTGAATTCATACATTGGGTAATGTGATTAATAAGTATTCTCTATTTATGTACAGGCAAAGAACGCCTTAGAGAATTGTCAGGTTTGCCTGAATAAATATTGTAGAGAAAACATCTGTGCATATTATGATTATTTGTGAGGTACAGATGAGGTTTGCCTGAGTGCAGGACTGTGACACTGAGGTTTGCGTGAGTATCTGTTGTCCCATGTCTGGCTTATTGGTGTGCAGACTGGTGGTTCCTCGCCGTGCAGGCAGATACTCTTCGACTTCGGAAGAATCAGCGATCCTACCACGTTAGCCAGGACCCCGAAGGGACCTGTTGCCCAGGACGCACTGCTAGGACGTGTTAGTAGGCCTTGGCCAGTATAGAATCTGACCCCGGTGCCTTGGAAACACTTCTGCGTCCCATTGCCCTTCGCGAGGCGTGGTGTTCCCATTGGTGACTTTGGATAACCTCTCCTTTGATAGGGAATACCCCTACCCCGCCACTCACTTCGCCAACCACTATATGTGGTTTTTCGTGAAAACGTCGAAGGATGATTTTGTGGATGTCCGTACAATGCATACGTGTGTCCCCGTAATGATAATGGCTTGAGCATACTAGGTGAATGTCAAAGAGCAATGAAGTGTGCACCAATGTATGATTGTAATAATAATGAAACACGTTCTCTGTGCTCTTTTATGTGTTTATTAAGGGAATACTAAAGTCTTGAGTGGCTGATGTGTGAGTGTGCGCGTATTTAACACATTCACGATGGGGCTTCAAATAAAAACCTTCAAAGTGTGATGATGATGATGATCATCATCAAATGATATGCCAGCTTACGTAGGCGTTCATGACTCTCAACAGATCTCTGTCTTTTGTTTTCTGAATCAGCTCCGCTGATGATATTCCTACTGGCCACCGTCTCAATCCATACAGCATAATTTCTCTTGGTCTGCCTCTGCCTCTCTTCCCCTCGATCTTTCCAGTTGTGACGATGTTCTCCATTGCCTCTCTTCTCATCAGATGACCAATAAAAGCGGTTTCCCTCTTTCTTATTGTTGTATATAATGTTCTAGTTTCACTAGCCTCTTTCAGGCAGTCATTGTTAGTTACTTTGGCAGTCCAAGGAATTCGCAACATTCGTCTCAGGAACCACATCTCTGTTGCTTCCAATGTCTTCCTAATTTGTTCACTAACATTCCAATATTCACAGCCATACATCAAAAGAGGTTCTGTATAGCTTTTTAGCACTCTCTTTTTTACATTCAATGATATTGACCTATTGCATAAGATATTCTTCATGTTCTGAAATGCAGCATTTCTTTGCCCCATTCTGCTCTTAATCTCTGTCATGCATCTTCCAACTGATGTTATAAATACCCCTAGGTATTAACTATCCATTTGGTGAAGAATTTTCCTTTTTATCCCAATTTGGGTGTCACCTCTTTCTTTGATATCACCATTGTTACTGTTTTCTTGATATTCAAGGAGAGTCCTTTCTTTGCACTATCTGTACTACAATTCCAACAATTGTTGTAGATCTTTTGCATTATCCGCCATCAATACTGTGTCACATGCATAGCGTTTATTGTTTATATTATAACCTCCGAATATTATTCCTGGCTTCTCTTTAATCTCTTTCATTATTACTTCGCTATAGAAGGAAAAGAGATCCAGTGACAAAACGCAACCCTGTCATTCTCCCAGCCTTATTTGTTCATAAATTTCTTCTTTTTTTCCATTTTAATTGCTGCTACTTGATTCCAGCAAATATATTTTTTTTATTATCCAGAGATCTTTCCCGTCAATGTTAACATCTTCCGAAATTTTAATAATTTCGTCATGTTTTATTTACTTTATCAAATGCCTTAGTATAATCTATGAAAGTGTGATATAAATTACAACAACCATGCCATTGTCTTGTAACCTGTCAATATTGTTGTTAAGGATCTCAAAAGAGTTAAGCACGTGACAACACGGAGCAAACGAACACGGTAAAATCATAATGACAGTTTAAAGATGTCCGCTCCATCAGGTCGCCAGCATGGCGGTTAGGCGTTGAGCCGTTAAGGCCTGTGGCGTGTTTATGCTTGTGGCTACAGTTTGCAATCGCATTTTCCTCATGTTGGACTGGTAGTACATGGTTCCGTCGCTCTGCTACTGAGTGAGTGCGTGGGCGACACTGTGAGCTGTGAAATTCGCGTGGAATGCTTTTACATCTGTCCTGTACAGTGAACTGCATGTTCGGAACAATGGCTACCGGTGGTTGCTGAATTGACTGATTTGCCCTTTCGTTTCACGAGTGCATTTTTTGGGAGACTCCTGGGAGTCGGCGCTGAAGCTGCGTAGTTCGTACTTTGTGCGACACTTTTGGCAGGTCGCCCTGCGGTAAGAGACCGAGCCATGTGAGAAAACCCGGGTCAATGAGGCCTTTCTGGTAACTGCCGAGTCTATCGACAATGAACTGTGGTATTCGTGGATGAATGTTGCGTTGACATTCTGACGGCGGCATTATGCACAGTGTACCTGTGCGGGCTTGTTGGATTGCCGAAACTCCCGTCTATTCCATTTTCGCATTGGACAGTGGGGAGCATTTTGTGTGATTTTCGCTGGCACGGGAATGGAGCATAATGGGGACGACCCGTTGCCGTGAAGTTGGAACCTCGACTAACTAACTCCATCAGAAGAAGAAGAAAAAGAAGAAGATGAAGAAGAAGAAGACGAAGAAGAAGAAGATGAAGAAGAAGAAGACGAAGAAGAAGAAGAAGAAGAAGAAGAAGAAGAAGAAGAAGAAGAAGAAGAAGAAGAAAAAGAAGAACTGCTGGGGTCGACTGCGACGTTCTGTAAATTAAATAATCCAAGTCAACATTCGTATGTACCATTCACTATGTGTGTAATGGAATGACCCAATATCTACCATTCACTAAGTGTAACGGAATGACCCAAAGTCCAGATTTAAAAATTACGCCCAGAATATTACAACCTAATGATGACGCGATAACTGATGTTTTGTATAAACCCACAGAGAACCTAAATAGTTACTACCTAGATAGCACCTAGTTCAAATGGATTCTTCGCCATTCATAAACTTCAGGGACCACAGGTTAGAGTTAAAACAGAAAAGACTAACTAAAATACTAGGAAATATTGGAACCTCCGATATATGAAGATGAAGGAAAAAAGAAGTGGACAAGAGACATCAATAGAGCGTTATAAGGAAGAACCATAATCAGGGTATTAAGGATATACTACTATTTCCGGCGCTATGGCTAAGGGCTCACGAACGCAATTCGTATTTCCGCATACCGCGTTTGAAACACAGCTGCGGGAGATTTCAAAGCAGACTGCCCTGTGCTGGTTTTCATTCGGTGGTATAAGTGTCGGTCGTTCACAAAGCAATGGTAAACTACTGGACGTAAACTTGTCAAGAAGGCACAAACAAAAACTATTTATGCGTATGGATACGCACTATTATCATGAGCACGGTCGGAAGTGGATTCAACTCATGGGCTCATCTCCTGCGAAGTGAGAGAAATATTTGAAACCTATTTCTCCGTGCATTCAGGCCTACACAATGTGATGAGGTCATCAGATCACTGACACATAGCATTGAGTATATGTGTTCTTTCTTAAGTTTTGACTGGACATTTATTTGTAAGATCACGTATTTGACAAAGACAAACAGCCCACTATAATAATGACGAATTAAGAAAACATGGCTGTAAACTATTATTTAATGGATGCACAGTCTCAAACAACATTTCAGAACACACCTTTCGTTGAAACAAGATAACTCACCCGAAGCACATATGTGGTCATGCAACACAATGACAGCTGTTACTATTAAACATACCTATTGTCACTGCTGTCTGTCAGTCAAGTGATACACATGACAGTACTGTATAGTTCCAGTAACTGACTGTTCAACTTTGCTTGTCTACCAGGCGTGCACTTTGATAGCCGAGACGCAATTTCACTGTATTTATGCTGTTTTTGAAAATGCTAACCAACAACCTACAATCATTATGTCCTTGAAAGTGAAACATATTAAATCTATTTAATAGCACTCACCTTTCGTTCATTATCAATCATTATTCTCGCTTGTTAGGTCCTTTCCTTTGTGTATAGTTTTATTAAACAGTACAATACAATATAGTGTATAATTTCAGTAAAAATTATACATTATATAAAATATATTAAAATCAACGAAAGCCTCCCAACTGCACAGTCGTTATTTTTTAAAATGGTACACACAGTAATGTATTTGTGTCTCCTCGTCTAAACACAGATAGTTTTGTCACACTGTAATATGCAGTAGCCATGTCCCAAGCGGAAATCCCCAAGGTCCTGTAATGTGCCTTCAACAGTGAGGCCAGTTCGAACATAATGCAATCGTGGCATGTACTCCATCTTACAACGTACATTTCAAACTAATTTACACCGAATTCACTATATGGGTATAGAGTCTGGACCAATCGTGCATTCTATGTAATTACAAACAAAAGAACTGTAAATTCTGGAACCATTCGCAGTCCACGACACGACACAAAGCACATAAGGTCACAGAGAAACAATTTCGTCAGTCCGAGTTCGACGCACGCAGCACCAAAATTTGGAATCTGCTGCAGATGTCGTGTAGGTTCAAAAGTCGTGAGGTGTTGAACGCGTCTAATATTCTTCCCCTTCGCCCTCGCCTTCTTCAGCAACCGAGTCTAATCCGACCTCTTCATAATCCTTCTCTAGAGCAGCCAGATCTTCTCGAGCTTCGGAAAACTCCCCTTCTTCCATGCCTTCGCCAACATACCTAAAAGGGGAAACAAATCCATCGACATACGTTAGCCATATAATAACGGTGCAGCAGCAGCAGCAGCAGCAGCAGCAGCAGCAGCAGCAGCAGCAGCAGCAGCAGCAGCAGCAGCAGCAGCAACAACAACAACAACAACAACAGCAACAGCAGCAACAGCAACAACAACAACAACGAGAAGTTCCGTAGCAGAATATTTCTTCCATGTCTTCGCCAATGTATCTGAAAAAGGGAAACATCCACAGCTACAAAGGTTAACAGTAAGATACAATAATGGTAATGAGTCAATGCACCCAGACATATCAGCTTGATGTTTCTGGAGGTCTCTGACGACAATGCCCTCCTGCCCAACAAACGAAATCAGTGCAAGATAAACCAACAATTGGTAGGAGGTCACAACAATTAGGTCAAAAGTTCATTAACAATTAAAAATACATATGAGAAAGACACTGTTAGTTAGAATAAATCTAGCGAGTGGACGGTTGGCTACAAAAATACCAGCGTTGACAATGCTCGTCACGGACAAGACAAACATAATGAGGACTATGAAAGACTAACAGCTAAGGATAAAGTGAGATGAAGCAACGTGTTCAATGATGCTCTCATTAAAAGTAAAATAGGAGTCTGGTAGGGAGGGAAATATGAGATGACGAAATATATGTGTTTGCAACTAGGGTCAGTGGAAGATTAGCATATAACCCTTGCGGCATAAGCTCCCGGAGACGAAGCATCTATGGGTCTGCCCGGAATGGTATATTATGATGCCGTATTCTCCAATCAATCAATCAATCTCAATCAATCAATCAATCAATCAATCAATCAATCAATCAACCGATCGATCGATCGATCGACCGACCGATCGATCAATCAATCAATCAATCAATTGCAACTATCATTCTTTGTTCTATTGTTGCAAATACACTAGCCACACATTAACCACACGAGTATTACACGCCAGAGCGTGTTCGAAAGAAAAGTGGAGGGAAGAACCGGTTTTGGCTGGTATTCAGTGCATTCATGCATACAGAGGACCAAACTCCTAGGGAGGTCATGGCGGTCTCATTACTGTGTGTTTCTGATTAAAAGTATCTTTGTTGTTCTTTATCGATTACACGATGTTGCCGAGGAATGTTTTAAGCGATTTTCTCCATTGCTTAGAAAACGTTTTACCACAATGCGGACATATCTCTCTAGTAAGTGGTATACAATAAAACAAATCAAGGAATTAGTGAAGAAAGCCAAGTATTTTTTTCGTAATTCTCGACTGTAAGCCAGATATTATTATTAGTCACATTGAACAGATAGGATTTTGTAGTTAAAACTGTACATGTTGAAAAGTCTGATGTTACAGTTCCACAATTATTTCTAAGGGTTTATTAAGTTTCAGACACTAGGGGGAAAGGCGGGGAAAGGGGGGGGGGTGGGAGGAATTACGTAATTATTTTGTAAGTGAAATCTTGGCAGATTACGAGTTAGACTTTCAAGGGCAGGGGCTATGATAACGAGGCAAATATGCACCATAAGCATAGTGGATTGCAGAAAGAAATTAGGAATACAAATCCTAGATCCCTTTTGTGTTCTCTATGCATCGCATTAAACATTTAATTGTAACTGTTGCTTCTAAGGTTAACATAAGAAACATCTGAGGAGAGCTGCCAACCTAATAATCCGAGACCGAGTAAGAAATGCTGTTATCAGACAGACTGTGGGATCAACACCTTGTGTGACATTTATTGAAAGGCAGAAGATCAAGTGTTTTGGCCATGTCGTTAGAATGCAATACCAACAACTACCATCACTGGCCTTATATCAAAGATCATCTGCGACGAGACCAAGAGGACGTCCAAGAAGAAAATAGATTGACGACATCAAAGATATATTGTACAACTCCACGGAATGACACTATCCAGTGCCGCCCACCGGGCGCTGGAACGCAAATTATTCCTCCCCAAGACGCTTGACGGCAGAAGTGGAAGATGATGATGACACATTTCGTTCTTCATCCCCTTACAGATGCTACATGCTAAAGCGTAAGATTTATAGATTAATACCGAAATCTGTAAATGATACAAGGTGGGAGAGTTGAATAAAAGCAGTGCGATTTCTGAGATTGCAATTAAGTGAAGTCATGAAAAGTTCAAATGACACCAAAGACGACAATTTCGGAAACATGCAATCAAAACATATAGCTAAATGTTTGTTTAATCGGATAGCGTCTTTTAAGTTGATTTGCTCAGTCATTATATGGAAGAATATTCTGTCAAAAATTGATATGAGTAAAATGTTGCAATACCCTCAATCCATCATGAATAAACGTTTTGAGTGAGCTTGTTACATGTCTAAGTGCAGCTGGTTCTGATAAGACATGTAATGTAGTAAACATATTAGGAACACAGAAGCTTTAGCTGCCGAGGTAAATATTGAGGTATAATTTCCAGTTGAAAGAAGTAGGACTAAAATTCATCTCTCTGATTATGAAAAACATTAACCCGTCAGAAATCCTAAAGAATTGTCCAGAAAACAATTTTATCTATCGATTGTTGATACAACCTTTAATTCCATACAGAGCAGTTTGAAAAATCTGCAGGATGTCAGAATGTATTTAAATTCCATTCCGAATTTAGAAAAAAAAACAAAAAACTGACGAGGAAATTTAAACATTTTACTTTGATTTAGCTGTTACCATTTTAATTAACAAAGGGGAAAAACGCTATACGGATATTGAGGTCTTGAGCTCTTTAACGAGTCGATAACGCATATAGTTTTGAATAGTGGAATTACAGATTGCAGTCCACTAAAAAAACAACACAAATAACAACAAATAATTTAATGTAACTTTTTATTGGCGCTTGTTCGCTTTGAACTCAATCGTAGACCATACACACTACTTCTAGTAGTGGTGGACTGAATTTTGCGTGTGGATTAGCTTTCCCTGTTGAAAGTGTCCCTCGCTATCAGGCGAACCCACTCCGACTTCAGAGGTACTTGTAATTTACGTCCCCAAGTCAAGGACAATAGGTCATCATTTTAGCCCAATTGTCCGGTGTAGGGGTTGAACCACTAACCTCACACGCATTCTTATCCATTCGGCCGTGCTGACCTACACTTAATGTTACTATTTACTAATCTGTTTACAGCTATGTGGTTTCTTCTGATATTACCAATTAGTGTAGCATCAGGTGAGAGCGGGGGTGGGGGGAGGTGGGGGGGGGGAAGGGTGTGTGTTTTCGATACTCACACTTAAAAAGACATATTTAGGAACGCCAATGATTAAAGAAAGATTTAGTACCTAGGACTGTTGGCACTAGAAAAGGAATTATGTGTCAATTTTGATTTATCATAAGAATTTAATGAATTGACAAATAATAAAACAAGAAGAGTGCAGTTTTTAACTCTATGGATACATAAATAGATTTGGTTACGTTAGGGTAATTATCTGTGATATTTATGTACAGTTTTGTTTTGAACGCGTTGCATGTCCTTTGCAGAACGTTAAATCAACCCCAGGTTAATTTTCTTGACAATTTTACGTTTAGTAGTTTGCCATTGCTTTATGAACAAGAAGGCAATGTTGAAGACCAACAAGCCGTTGTAGGAAATGAACCCAATACCCCAGCATTAGCGCACATGCAGTTTAAGAGCTAAGGCTCTTAACCTTTAGGCCACATTGATTGAAGCCAGCTATATACAACGGTGAAACGGAACAACACCAACACCCCCCCCCCCCCCCCCCCGTGCTGCGGGATTGGTCTTTAATCTAATAGCGCACATAACTGAACTCAATCTGAAATAGCATGGGCGGCAAAGTATCTGTAGCACGCAGACGACAAACAGCCCAGAACCGGCATTGATGGACGGCATGGTTTCTTGAAGAAAATGCAGTGGTTGACCAGCGGGAAGATATATACGGGGTATTGCAGACACTCTGGGTATGCAAGAGACTTAGAGAGCTAGAAGAATGCTAGAGAGCTGGTAAGGGATAGAGTATCTTTTCTACGGATCGTTTTGAGAGCCACGTTCTGCAAACGACTTGCTACATGATGAACCCAGATGTGTAGGGGAATTAATGTTATAAATTGTGAGTGTATATGTATGTGAACATACACTTTGCCAATATATGTATGTGAACGTAAACTTGCCAAGAGATCACAATAGCAAATGCTGGTGTTGACTGCAACGTCCTGTAAAGGATATGCAACTAAAATATGTATGTGCATGTATGTATTCATGTATGACGCCAGGGGAGTGTAATTTACACTAAAAACTTACCAGTGAACAAAAGCTCTTTTGGCATAGAGCAAGTCGAACTTGTGGTCCAGTCTGGCCCAGGCTTCAGATATGGCTGTCGTGTTGCTAAGCATACATACTGCCCTTTGAACCTTTGCCAGGTCCCCTCCAGGAACAACAGTTGGAGGTTGATAATTGATGCCCACCTTGAATCCCGTGGGACACCAGTCAACAAACTGAATGGTACGTTTAGTTTTTATAGTGGCTATTGCAGCGTTAACATCCTTGGGTACAACATCGCCCCTGTACAGAAGAATACACGACATGTATTTGCCGTGGCGTGGATCACATTTTACTAACTGGTTTCCGGGCTCGAAACATCCGTTGGTTATTTCAGCCACACTCAGTTGTTCATGGTAAGCTTTTTCCGCTGAGATAATCGGCGAGTGGTTGACGAGGGGGAAATGAATTCTGGGATAAGGGACAAGATTTGTTTGGAATTCTAAAAGGTCTACATTAAGAGCCCCATCAAATCTCAGGGAAGCTGTTATGGACGAAACGATTTGGGCGATCAGTCGATTTAGGTTGGTGTACGTTGGCCTTTCGATATCTAAATTTCTCCTGCAGACGTCGTAAACTGCCTCGTTGTCAACAAGAAAAGAAACATCAGAATGCTCAAGTGTGGTGTGTGTTACTAAAATGGAGTTGTACGGTTCCACAATGGCCGTTGATATCTGTGGGGCTGGGTATATGGAGAACTCAATTTTGGACTTTTTACCGTAGTCGACAGACAATCTTTCCATTAGCAGTGACGTGAACCCGGAGCCCGTTCCCCCACCAAAGCTGTGGAACACGAAGAAGCCCTGCAGTCCTGTGCACAAGTCAGCCAGTTTCCGTATTCTGTCTAACACAAGGTCCACGACTTCCTTCCCAATGGTATAATGTCCCCTGGCATAGTTGTTTGCCGCGTCTTCTTTCCCTGGAAAGAATACAAATGAATGCTGTCGATAACTGGAGATGACAACTGTGTATACTGGTATATTTTAAAGTAACTATTACTACCATACATTTGCAGATAGAAAGCAATTCTAACTGTTAAGTGTTATGATTTATCGGATCACACACCTCATACCATCTCATCTTGTTCCTCATTCATGTACTTTGCGGTGTCGAGGTGAAGTATAAACAACGGGAGAGTCCCGCTTATGGGCTTCATGTGTTGATATTCCCATAGACTCTATACATCGCTGCTTGTTGTGGTATACTGTTAGTTGGCAACACTTCTAAGTTTTTCTACGAGCAATATGATCACACACCAAACTTAGATTTTTTAACTCTAATGTTTAACTCATACTGTGGTATGAATGACAAACATTCATCTGTTGGTGTCTGCGCAGAATAGATGGTCTAAAATGGCAAGATACTCAATAATGCAGCCGAGCTTAGGGTGAGAAATGTTCAGATTCCAGCGGATCAAGAGGTGATGAAATAACTGGCGCTGAATAAAACACATTGAGACAACTTGATAATAACAGTATCACTAGAAAGTCCTTTCTATGGAACCCACAGAGCAATGGGAGTAGGAGGCCTATTCCTTTCCTCTCCCTTATCGCTTGCAGGCTGTTACTTCTATTATATCTTGATTTAACTATTGTATGGGTGTGTGCTCCGCCGAGATAGCATACCCACAATAGCAGACCACTGAAGATGGGGAGGAGGTAGACAGCATGAAGGCTTGTTACAGAGGTTACCCCAGCTCACATACATACATGCATTACTAACTAGCATTCATCATCATCATCTTGTGCCACGCCAGTAAGCTTGGGCTGTCATGTTTCGCTACCTCACAACTCTGTTATCTTGTCCCAATAATGCCATGTAGCCAAGCCATCCAGGTATATGTAGCTTTGACCTCCCCTTCCCCATCAAGTGTATCAACTATCAAGAAGTTTTCAAGTTTATTTTCCTTTACAACGTGTCAAACAGTCCTAACTGTCTTCATCTAATTTCTCTAATCAACATATGGTTTTCCTATGTCTCTTGTAGGCCTTTCTCATTCGTTTCTTGTCCGTTCGTGGAATTCTTGGCTTTTTCTCAGAAGCCACATTCTCAGCTTGTCTGCTTATTATCCACGTGTTATATGTAGACAAAAATAAGGGTTCTATACAGCACTTCAACACTTTTTTCTCGTTCTCGCTGCACTTGACAGTTTTTGTTTATTAATTATGCAAAATTAAGTCTTTGCCATAGCGATTATTGGTCTAATCTTTGCAAGACATTCTCCGATAAGATGTTACGAGTGTTCCGAAATAGTTGTGCCGATCCATCTATTCAAGATGGTAGATTTCCCCCCGTTTACTTGGAAGTTATATTGTGATATTTCTTTCTTCTTGGAGATAATTTCTTACAATTTAATTATAGCCCACTTGTCCATTGTGTGTAATAACAGCATCTTCTAGATGCGGCCGTCCCTGCTCACTGTCTGCAGTCATTATGTATCATCTGAATATCTTATATTGTTGATGTTTGTACTCCGATGGCCATCACACTTATGTCTTATAAACTTTTCATAATATTTTCTGTATATAGAGGGTAAAGAAGGTTTGGAGACATCCATCGCTGTCGCACGCCCCTCCTGATTCTCTGGCACTGACCCACTTCATTATCAATATTTATGGCAGCTTAATCTTTTTAAAATAAGTTCTTTACAGTTCGCAGAGTGGGTTGAAGTTCCGGATGACATGACGGACTGGCACAATGTAATAATAACACTGTAATAATAACTGTGAAGTTGGAACTGCGACTAACTAACTAACTAACTAATAATAACACTGGGTCGTGAGTGCAGAGAATGGGCAGCGGGCCGCACTGAGTTTGAAGTGCAACAGCTGATCCAGAGCAACACACATCAAGGGGACATAGTCATATACACCGATGGGTCAGTGGTGAGAAACAGACGTAGTGGCTGGGGCTTTATTGCAAAGGCTAATGGGCGAGTCTTGAAAAAGGAGAGTCTGGCATATGAGAATGGAGGTGGAGGCAGTAACAGCGGCATTCCGGTGGCTAGAGGAGACTACTGCAACACATGTTGTGTTCATTACGGATTCAAAGAATATGCTTAGCAAGGTGGAGAAAGGAATGTTTCGTGTGGAATGGCTCTCGTCGCTTCAGAGGTCACAGATTGTGAGAATTGTATGGATATTTTGCCCTGGCCATGCGGGTGTACGGGGGAATGAACAGGCTGATAGGCTAGCAGGGAATGCACCTCTCGGTGGTATCTTGCCTATTGACAAGGGGGAGGTGGTCGTGCGCTTGTGGGACCAAGTGGAGAAGGCAGAGGAACAGATTGAGAACCCATATGTGGAAAGAATGAGATTGCGGGGGTTCCGCAGGGGTTCTAGAAGAATCTCAAAACTGAGAGGGAAGACCAGGAGAACATTTAATCAGATAGCGGTGGGAACGATTAGTAATGTGACTCTTCGCTGGCTGTTGAGCGAAGGGACTGAGCACGTATGGGAATGTCCTGAGTGCAGTGATGTCAGTTCTTGACTCAACTCAACTCAACTCAACTCCCACCCCCTTGAAGATCTAGAATAATATTTATACGCTCTCCGTATCTTACACTATCGAAAACAATGATGTCGGTCTTCTGTTACTTCTGTCGAACGCTCATGTTCATGTTCTCAGCAAATGCACAGTATTTCTTGTTCCTTTGCAGTCCACAAACCTACATTATTCTCTCCCCCACCCCCCATGTCTGGTTTATTTTATGCCTCTTTGCATGATGATTCTTAGTGAGATCTTTGTGACGTGACTCATTGTTGTAATTGTTCCAATATTGATTATATCACACCATTACCGATTCTTTCGAGATCGCAATAAACATAGATTTACATAAGTCGTAATTCACACCCCTAGTAACATACGCTGTGCATTTGTTTCAGTTACAGTCATAACACAAGACATGCTACACTATTGCAAACATCCCGAGTCTTATTACATTTATAAATAATAATCACATAGTGGGATAGAAAACACTGGGTATACAGTGGTAGCTTCACAATTACAGATCAATTGGCACTCGTTGTGTGACGTGGTACATGTCACGGAAATCGCGTTAACTTTCTAGGAACTTTCCTGGTACCAAATTTAGCTTTGCTCGACCTGGGAGCCCAGGGAAATTAAAAAAAAAACAAAAAAACAATCACCCCAAAAGGGGATTCGAACACATAACCACGAGATAGACTGGCAAGCATGCTATTCGTTGCGCTACCTCTTACCCAAGAGAATCAGTAGACAGTAGGTATTCAAGGAACACGTAAAACATATTTCTTTTCACAGCAATATCTATACAAGATTCAACATTATCACTTGGAAGACCTGTATTTTCTTGATGATTGAAACCTATTGCTCCCCCGATGTGTCTCCACCTTGACGTGGTGGGGGAGCTTGCGTGTCCCATAGACCCCATTTGCTTGCCGATGGGTGAAAAATTACATATCGGACAGCTTATGGGATAGGGACCAGACTAAGAGAGACACAACCTGCTGCTCTGCAGGCATAGACTGAGGATAGCAGTCAAAATTTAAATGAGGTGCACAAAAGCAGAATTTCTTGGTCCGGACAAAACTCTTAAGGCTCCCTGTCGAGGGCTGTGGCTGAACGCCTCTAAGCCACAAACCCTCGGATCTTAGAGCCAGGCTGATACCCGTCTACCGGAAAATAGAAACATGATACTGAGCAAGCTACATGCTCAGGTCTGATAAATGTTCGAAGGCTCCCAGCTGGGGGATATGAGAGTTTCCCGGATGAAGGGGCCTGGCCGTTTCCCGTCCACTGCTGCACGAAGGTAAGGTGCTGAGCCGGCAGCACATGTAGCCTACCTCGTGAGCGAGTACAAAAAAGTCAGAAAAGTGCCCCAGTCGAAGGGTTACGGAACCTGTCTGTATCTAACTCATAGAGAGTGTAGACAAAAGTGGAATAATGTCTCATCAACGCGAAATGGAACGCACGGCGAGCGAACCTATTGCGTGGTCTGAAGTCACAAGCAAAAGCTTACCGAGTGGATGTCACTCGCAGTCTGACCGCTCCTGGTGTGTGATTGAGCGATCAGTGGCAAGTGGGATGCCCAACACATGGAAGTGAGGAACTAAAGCAGCCATGAGCAGGACGTGGAAACTCCTTGGGTGAGCCCAGTCTCAGAGCAATATGTGCCGGCTCTGCAATTATGGAAGCCTCCTTGGATAGCGAGATAATGCCCATGGTCTGCCCCTGCCTTCCCTTGAGGGCAGACCACGATATCGTTGATCGTTCTATCTTGACCAGCTGAGATGTGGGTGACATTACAACAGTCTAACGTGTCTCGAAACCAGAGGAAGGCTAACCTCACTAAAAAATGCCCGCCGGAAGTCGGAAGTGTCGTCCTACGGGTGGCAAACTAAAAATTGACACTACGCATTTACGTCCGAGTGAAATGTCTCGTCCGAATGTCTCCCGTGCTAGGAACAGCTCTGACTACCTAGTTTCCGAATGCCGCTCTTGTTCGGAACAGCTCTGACTAGGTAGTTTTCCGAATGTCCGCCGTGCCTGGAACAGCTCTGATGGGTACAGGGACAAGCACATGTCCGAAAACTCGCTTAGTGGAAACCAACCGCAGAGCTGACTGGTTTGTGCAGGAACGGCCCAGGGCGAGCGAAATGCCCAATATATTGAAGTGAGGAATTAAAACAGCCATGAGCAGGACGTGACGATTCCCTCGGTAAACCCAGCACCAGAGCGTTATGTGCCGGCTCTGCAATTATGGAAGCCACCCAGGATGGCGGAAAATGCTATGGACTGTCCCTGCCTTCACTTGAGGGATGACCGTGTAGTCTTCGAGTGTTCCAACTAGACCAGCTGAGATGTGGACGGTACCACAAAAGTGAGAGTCTCCCAGGATTGCTAACCTGGTCAAAAATGCACGCTAAAAGTCGGATGTGTTGGCCTGAGGGTTTCGACCCGAGGGTGCCTAACCAGACACACCGCAATCACATCTGAAAAAATCACTCCGGATGAACGCAAAGAAGAAGAAGAAGAAACCTATTGTACATGTGGTGCAAAGCACATTCAAGTTTATCTGAGCTGAGTTGAGTTGAGTCAAGAACTGACATCACAGCATTCGCATACGTGCTGCTTTCTCATCTTCAACAACCAGCGAAGAGTCCCCATACTAATGGTAGCAGTTGCAGTCTAATTATGTGTCCGTATGGCCTGTCATCAGAGTGCTGAGTGTCGGCCTAATTCTCTGATGACTAACGCCGCACCATTCTCTCTAGGCTAAGATGATTTATCTGTTTTTCTACGCTATACACATGATCCTAACGGGCCAACCACTACGCCCGCCTTAAACCGCACCAATAAACAGCCCAAAGGTACAGACACAGTCCATCTGTCCGCCTATTCGTTTCCCACTACACCAGCATGTCACAGGGAAAAGATCCAACAGATGTTCCCTATCTTTAAATTTTTAATCAAAGCATGCCATTCTGCACGAAGCATGTGAGCCTATAAAGTATAAACACGGCACGCTCATTACAACACCAGCCCAAAACATATTTTACAACCACCCTACTCTACTACTGACCTGATATCAGTTGCTCCGGATGAAACAGCTGTCGATAAGTTCCTGTTCTCACTTCATCAACTACTGTGGGCTCCAGGTCTAAAAATGCTGCTCGAGGAACATGTTTCCCTGACCCCGTCTCGCTGAAGAACGTGTTGAAAGAGTCATCACCGCCGCCAATTGTTTTGTCTGATGGCATCTGTCCGTCTGGTTGAATCCCGTGCTCCAGACAATAGAGCTCCCAGCAAGCATTGCCTATCTGTACTCCAGCCTGTCCAAGATGGATCGAGACAACTTCACGCATTCTGACACTAACCTACCGTTCAGTGATATCCAACGAGCACCTGACCTTATTGTGTAGAATGAGGGCTAGTTATTTACAATACTTCTCAAATACGGGCCTGTCATCCTTTCGTGCAGATTCTGTGAACACAAGGAAAATAGTTACTATGCAAACACTTTGTGACGTCATTTCACTACGTCAAACGACATTGGAACACGAGCAACGAAGAGTAAGTAGGAGTTTAGACATGTAATTGATGTCATCACTTTAAGATAAGATTTGTACAGTCTGCCATCCAGTCAAGCAAACGGAGTGCAGGGGCATTCTCAGAAAAGTTCAAGTTGAACAACAGTCATTGAAGAAAGTGGTGATATGGCCGCAACAACAAGCAGCCTTACGATGGAAACAATGGCTGTAACCTATGTCGCCTATTGATCAGCAGCCAAAAGTATTCACGTGCATGCACACTGAACGACTCAATGAAACCGCTCAAGAGGGTCCAGACTGGCCTCACACGACGTGAGTGGCTGGACAACTGAGCACATTACAGTTAGTCAAGTTAATATTAATCAATGTACAGGAGCACTTAGGGGTGACAAGACAGTGAACTTGCCGACGTGTTTGCGAAATGGCGGTGATCGATGTATGAAGAGCAATAGATGGGCCAAACATCATCAACTCCTAAGAGACGCCCAACAAGCAGATTATTTTACAGACACTAGGGAACCTGCTTCCTTGTCCAGAGTGAGGGAGATCGGAGTGAAGAGGAAAGCCGCCAGACTTGAACATTTTGCCTAGAGCACATGCCGATTGAGTAACCAGCACAGAACATGTGTGATCAGTCCATATATGCTGACATATGTTTTAAGAAGGAAATCGGAGCATACATGCACCTTTTTGGAGTGCAGTGATGACGAACTTCCTTAATTATTAACTAATCAAGTGAAGGATGATCCTACTGAGGTAAATACAAACACGTGAACATACCTCACTAGAACATTCGGCTTATCCAGTGGATTGTCCCTTGCAGAAATGTCTCTTTTTGGCAGTCTTTGGAAATTTATCTTTGGCATCAGACAGATGTAATAATTGCAGAAAATGAGCAGGATCTGCAACAATTAGTAGATGCTGTTGTTGCACACAGTGAACAGGGATTAGAATTAAATTGTAAATAGACACAGATTATGGTCGTCACTAGGAAGTACGAAATACCACAATGTAATATACAAGTAAATAGGAATATTCTTCAACAAGTGAATCGGTACAATTATCTCGGAACTTCATAACATCTGATGGGAAAGTAGCCTTTAGCAAGATGAAAAACATACTGACCAATAAAAAGATGTCACTTGAAACATGAAAAAGAGTCTGTTCTTTTGTATGGCTGTGAAACGTGTACAATGAGCAGTCAAGCTGAAAAACATCTGATGGCTGCAGAAATGTGGTTTCTGAGGAAAATGCAAAGAATACCATGGACAGATAGAAAAACCAATGACCAAGTATTACAGGAGACAAATAAAAATCGTAAATTGATTAGATAAATAAGACGTAGACAGTCACAATTTTTTGGACATGTTATGAGGAGAAATGGATTGGAGAACGTAGTGACATCTGGCAAGATCGAAGGGAACAGACCAAGGGGAAGACCGAGAAGTAAATACCTGGATGGCTTGGCCACATGGCTTGGTTGGGACAGGAACACTGAGCTGATCCACGACTCTGGTGATCGAGTGAAATGGCGATTCATGACCGTCCACGCTTTCCAGCATGGCACATGATTGATTTATTTGAGATGTAACAATTCAATAATCCAAGCAGGAGGAGGAGTCAACTTTCGTATCTACTTTTCACTATGTGTGTAACGGAACGACCCAATATCTACCATTCACTAGGTGTCACGGAACGACCCAATATCTATCATTCACTAGGTGTCACGGAATATCCAAAGTCCAGATGTAAAAATCACCCAGAATATTAGAACCTAATGATGATCGATAACTGATATTTTGAATAAACTTGCAGAGCACCTATCGCTGGAGTTTTAATGGATTCGTCGCCATTCATAAACTTCAGGACCATAGGATAGAGTTAAAAATAAAGAACTAACTAAATTACTAGGAAATATTGGAACCTCCGATATATGCAGGTGAAGGAAAAAAGAAGTCGACAAGTGACATCAAAAGAACATTACAAGGAAGAACATGGTCAGGACATAATAGGATATATGAAGACAACTCAAGGAAACCTTGAAAATGCGCCTCCCGGAACTTTGGAGTGCTAATCAAAAAGGAGGAAGATTAGCCAAGTGTTCACGGAGACAAGACCTGTTGCAGTTGTGTAGATTCACAAGCTAGGGCGACAATGGGAGAAACTAAATATATTCCCCCCCTCCCCCCCCCCCCCCCCCCAAACAGAGACTAATGACCCAGAGACAAGACATCACCTTGTACTTTTCTGGAGCTGGCTAGAAGTGCAAACTATGAAATTGGTGGATCTGTTTTTGGTGTTCTCTAGGAAAAGCCACAATTTCCAGAAGTGCCAAATACCTTGTATGATTGTCATGATTAGCATTTTTGTGGTGAAAAAAAAACAAAAAAAAAAACGACCAGTCACAAACCCTGACTGTCAGAGAGTGTGCAAGGGTTACAAAAACTAGTGGAGCAAGTAAAGAAGCATAGTTCAGAATCTATCTCAGTTTACTTGTTCCACTAGGCTTTGCTACTAAAAACATAACAAGAAAACACACAAAAACAAAAACAAAACCGAAAATTATTGACAATTAGCAGTGGAAAGGAGAAGCCATCAGTGAACATCACAGTAAACGGGAAATACTAGAGCAAGTAATATATTTCTCCTATCTTGTTTAATGTATGAAACAACCGCATCTACTAAATGTTGCAGATCCTGCTCATTGTATGCAGCCAATTGTGTATCATTCGCGTTTCTAATGTTATTCATGTTACATCCCCCAATGGTGATTCCTTTCATGTCTTCTACATGTCTGAAAATATTTTCGCTGTACAGGGAAAGAAGATCTGGAGACATTACACATTCTTGTCGCACACCTTTTTTAATGGGCTGATGTTGACCTATTTCATTATCAATCTTTATGGCAGCTTTCTTGTTTCCAATAAAGGTTTTTTTTTTTTCTTTTTTTTTTTTTTACAAGTCTAAAGCATTTCCCATCAATTTGTAGATTTGCAAGCATCTTCGTGTCTTAATTTATCGAAAGCCCTTGTGTAGTAAATAAAGCAAAGATGTAGGTCTTCTATAGAACGTCCAATTAATGGTCTCGGCATATACACAACATTTACCTTACGCTTGCCTTCTCGGAACCCATATTGTTCTTCACCTATGTCAGTTTGTATTTTCTTCCTAACTCTTTGCATGATGCTTCTTAACAAAATTCGATGTTGATCAAACTTCAAGGCTACTGATTTCTTCGGGATTGCAATAAATATAGAATACATACTGAAGGAGGTTTATCTCCAGTATCAATTATTGTGTTCAGCAATTTGGTGACTTGGCCTATTACATATTCTTCTAAAGCATTGATCATTTCTGTTGTGATGTTATCTGTACCCGGGGTCTTGCCAGTTTTCAAATGGTTAAGAGCCGGGAAGGTTAACCCGGTCAACAAATGCCAGCAGAAGTCGGATGTGTCGGCCTAACGGAGCAAGAACGCAGCTCTGCTGTAAACAGGCACAACACAATCACGTCCGAAAAAAAAAAAAACTCCGGATGAAGGCAGAAGAAGATATGGTTAAGAGCATTCTGAACTTCCATCTACAAAATTGATGATCCTTTATTATTATTCCGAATATAATATTGTTCTTATCTTGTATCATCATACAAGTTTTTCACATAATCTGTCCATGCATGTAAAATTTGATCTTTTTCTATTATGATTTTTCCATCTTTTGTTTTCAGGCAGGCGGTTGATGTAGGTGATCTTGTAATATAAAGCTCCTGAATTTATTTGTGTAATTAACGTGATATTTTTACTGTTCTGTTGTTTTTCAATGTCTATGCAAGTTTTCTCAAGCCATACTTCTTTTGCTTTTTTACATAATGTTCTGACTTGTCTGTGAATCTCTTCATATTTTTCAGGATTACTGAACATAAAGTTGCAAAAAAAAAAAAGAAACAAAAAAAAAAAAAAAAAAAAGCTCCACCCCTAATATTGCTGGGGTTGACTGCAACGTCCTGTAAAGTATATACAACTACCTTCTAAAGTCTTTGTAAGACAGAAGTGTCTGTGCTTGGTACTCACCCATGTCACATCTGTCTAGTTTTAACTTTACAAAATGCGGACTCAGAATCAAACACACTAATTGCTCTGATGTGTTGTGTCGACTAGTGACCTCAAAGCTTCAATTATCAAAGCCACTTATATCTTCATTCATGAGGTCGTAGACATTTGTGTTCTGCTCTGCTTAGCAAGGTCTCTTCAACTCTGCCAATTAAGTGACACAACTCTTTACATTCTCTGTCCAATCAAGTGACCCAACGCTTTACATTATCTACCTAATCAAGTTACATAACCCGTTACATTCTCTGCGTGAATCAAGTTACACAACTCTTTTCATTATCTGCTTAATAAAGTTACACAACTCTTTTATTCTCTTCCTAATTAAGTTACACAACCTTTTACATTCTCTGCTTAATCAAGTTAGTTTTAGTCTGTCCAGAAATGAATGCCTTCATTCACGATCAATTATTTTGAAAACTGTCTGTTGCATCGTTATGAAATTTCCCCTGCCGTCTTATATTTACCCCCACCCAAGGAATAAGTCTTTTATAGGTCCAAAAAACAACTTAAATCATGGAAAGCGGCGACATTTCTTTGATGTTTTGGTGAAAAACTAGTGATTTCTCGCTAACAAATTTGCTTTACAGTAATGCCCTGTTCCTCGCTCTTGTCATACGGCCAATCCTATGTCTCACGAGAAAATTAACTATTCAACGCTAATGTTTCCGTGTGAAGACGTAATATGTTTAATAATGTGCACTTCATCTCTTATCTGTAAATTATATATAGCATATAAACAAACTTTGAAATCTACTGTACAATCTCCAGAACAAAATTTTTTGTTTGTTTGTTGGGTGGACATAATGATACGGTTATATGCTAAATCTCATCATTTACCCTCAGTTGGTTACTGAGATATGGAATTTTATATTGGGGCAGACAAAAGTAAACAGACTATATCTCTTTACATTCTCTGCCTAACCAACTCATGCTCATCTTTACATTCTTTGCCTAATTATCACACAACTCTTTATATTCTCTACCTAATCAAGTCACACAACTCTTTACATTCTCTGCCCAGTCAAGTTACACAACTCTTTACATTTTGTGCCTAATTAAGTGACACAACCCTTTACATTCTCTGCTTAATCAAGTCACACAACGTTTTAATTCTCTCCTTAATCAAGTCGCTCAACTGTTTACATTCTCTACCTAATCAAGTTACTCAACTGTTTACATTCTCTGCCCTATCAAGTTATTGAACTCTATACATTCTCTACTTAATCAAGTTGCTCAACTTTTCACATTCTCTGCCAATCAAGTTACACAAATCTTTACATTTTCTACCCAGTTAAGTTACACGACTCTTTACATTCTCTGCCTAATCAAGTTCACAAACTCTTTACATTCGCTGTCGAATGTGATCATAACTTGATTGAAACTGCCCTTATTTCTGCCGCTGTCAATCCATTTGTGCCCCATATGAATGTGCTTAACTGAAGTAATTTGCCTGATGGTATCTTCTGCCAGTAAATACTATTATCTTCCTCTCTTCATCCGGCTTTCTTTGAGATCCTTGGGATTACCATACTATGATTGTCTGTCATCATTGGTGACTCGCATGATGGCCTTGGCCCGGACAAGCGCTAGTCTAGCTTGCACTTGTGTATGCCCAAGAAAAATCGCATCATTCTGTTGGGGCTACTTCGTGTTCAACCAAAGACTAAACGCATTCATTCATTCTGGATTCGTTTCAAATGTTCACGAAATGAAGTAGATAATGTTAAATTCCGTCCATCATGTGCCATGCCGGTAAGCGTGGGTTGTCATGTTTTATCATCTCACTCGATCTCCAGAGTCGTGGATCAGCTCCGTGTTCCTGTTTCGACCATGACACACGGCCATGCCATCCAGGTATTTACTTCTCGGTCTTCCCCTTGGTCTCTTCCCTTTGATCTTGCCAGTTGTCACCAAGTTCTCCAATTAATTTCTTCTCATAACATGTCCAAAAAATTTTGACTGCCTACGTGTAATGTCTCTAATCAGTTTACGATCTTAATTTGTTTCTGGTGTGCTGGGGAATGAACAGGCGGACAGATTGGCTGGCTCTGCAAAACTTGGTGGAATATTGATGCATGATAAGGCAGACGTGGTTGCGGCTTTGTGGGAGCACGTGTACATCTCGGAGGAGCAAATGGATCACCATGGTCTGGCAAGAATGCGACAGCGAGGGGTGACGAGGGGATCTAGCCGACGATCGACGCGAAACGGACATATAATCAGATTGCTACAGGTACTATTAGTGTTGGAACTCTTCGCTGGCTGCTGAGGATGGGGACGGAGCGCTTATGGGAATGCCCAGAAGATGTGATGTCGGTTCCTAAGTCAATCAATCAATCAATCAATCAATCAATCAATCAATCAATCAATCAATCAATCAATTGTTTCTTGAAGGACTTGTTCATTGGTTTTTCTGTCTGTCCACGGCATTCTTTCCATTTTCCTCAGAAACCACATTTCCACAGCCATCAGCTGTTTTTCAGCTTGACTGCTTATTGTCCACGCTTCACATACATACAAAAGCACAGGTTCTATGTAGCACCTCAACACTCCTTTTCTCGTTTCAATTGATATCTTTTTATTGGTCAGTATGTTTTTCATCTTGCAAAAGGCTACCTTCGCAATGGCAATTCTTGTTCTAATCTCTTCAAGGCATCTCCCATCAGATGTTATGACTGTACCGAGATTGTACAGTCAATAAATTGAACTGACGACATTTTACAATCACATGGATTGACACTATCAAGTGCCACCTATAGGGCTCTGGAACCTCAAGGATCCTTCCGTACGACGCTTGACGTAAAACTAGAAGATGATGATGCTTCCTTGCTTGCTTGTGTTCGTTGGCTTGAGCTCCAACGCGAAGTCCTGTATGTCGGATGAAGGCATCCTGTTGTCCAACATCAGTGTGATGTCATACAGGACCTGAGTTTTGCGTGAGTATCCGTTGTCCCATGTCTGGCTTATTGGTGTGCAGACTGGTGGTTCCTCGCCGTACAGGCAGACACTCTCCGACTTCGGAGGAATCGGCGATCCTATTGACTTTAGCCAGGACCCCGAAGGGACCTGTTGCCCAGGACGCTCGACGAGGACGCGTCAATAGGTCTTGGCCAGTATATAACCCGGCCCTGGTGCCTTGGAAACACCTCTGCGTCCCGAAGATGATGATGACTTACGATCAGCTTGTTGAGCTTATTGTTATGTTCGGATATTGCCGATGCACTCGAAGGAAACATTCCACAGAGAACGGTGCTAAAACATCGAACCGCAGCTGACGTCGCAACGATGACGCTCCAGTATAGCAACACCTGTTAAGAATCGGAGCTGATTTCAACTTAGAGAACTGGAGTGAACTTCTAATGCGGGTGAGAATAGTATTTACACATTAACTTCTTCAGTGGCGTCTAGTATTGCTTCAGACGCCTCATAAGTATATCGATAGTTTTAACAGATGATTTCGCTTCTACTGCTTTGGCGATATTGTAGACCCTAACATGTCTTCACAAAAACGTTTCTATAGTGTTTATTATTATATATAAAGTAAATAGTAAATATTATATAGTTTTAATACAATTCGAAAACAATATATTTCCTTAGTGAATTTAAACAAAGAAGCAACGAACAATAGATTGCGCAATTCAATGCCTGGCATATTTCATTGCATCTCGTCAGGTGCATTCTGCAGAATTGTTTATATACTATATGACATGAAGTGAATAGATGCAGTAGATTTTGGCTGAAATACTGAACACATACAATCACATTTAAGTGACGAGTGCAGTGAAATGTACCCGGCAACCTATTGTTTATTGCCACTTTATTTAACATAATTTTTAAACTAATTAACATATACTTTGTAAATAATGTTGACATTTTCGCATGCAGATATATTTGTATGTTGACATATTTTTACGCCAGATATCATAATAGTAATCCACCTAATAGGGAGTATCCAAGTAGTTGTTGGGTATTGATTG